>OZ004713.1:68806305-69261305 GCA_963924515.1 Vespertilio murinus | reverse complement strand
CACTGAGCCACACCGGTTTCGGCTTTAACTATTTTTTAGACAAACAGAGGTTGGCGCTAACATAAACCTGCGGCATTTCTGGCATTTCTGCACCTCCAACAGCGTCAGCCTGGGATGGGGGGGGGGGGCTGCTGTCTGGCGGGGACCCCACCTACAGGCCTCCCCGGAAGGCGGAGGGCTGGGGTCTGACAGGCCGCTGGCCCTGAGCTGGCTCCTTTGAAAAGCGCGGCCATGCGAGGTTCACCGAGGACCCCAACTTCCTGAGCTGGAACCTCGCCGGCGTCAGGACAGCCGAGGGGTCGCTGATGGGGGGGCACGGCCGCCGGGTCCCGGGCACCTCGGCAGGACGGGCACCGGTGCCGGATGCCCACGCCCGCGAGTCCCGATCCGCCCCGGGCACGGGCGGGGCCGTGGGACTCGGTGAGTGGCCCAGCGCCCCACCCGCCCGGCAGCTGGCGCTCGGCGAGGAAGCACACACAGTCCGCCACCCGCGACCGGCTCAGCGCGGCGGCTCGATGACCCCAAAGTAAAGCGCTTAGAGCAGCATCTGTCCCCGCAGCTGGCGCTCTGCGTGGGCGGGTGGGCCGTGCGGACGGCGCCTCGGCCCGCCCGCCCCCACCGGACAGGAGCCATCGCTGCACATGGTTTCCACCACAAGCAGCGAGGCCAGCCGTGGGCAAACTACGGCCCGAGGGCCGGATCCGGCCCGTTTGGCTGTTCTATCCGGCCCGAGGAGCCGGAAGAGTGGAGGGTTCTCTTGCTCTCCCCTCCGCTCCTTCACCAGCAGCCCAAGAGGAGAGTGCCAGCATGGTCAGGTTGCTTTTGTGCCGGCCTCCGGTCCAGTGTAAGAACCCATGGTGGCCTCAGAGTCAAAAAGTTTGCCCTCCCGACACGCCAGGGGCTGGTGGGACTGAACCCCGGAATGTCAGTGCCTCAGGGGCCCTGCAGACCCTGCACACCCGCCCCCCCTTCCACCCCCCGTGGTCCGGAGGGCCACGCTGAGGGCCAGGCGGCCAGGAGGCGGGGCCCAGGCTGGCTGGACGGGAAGCACAGGGGCTGCGGTGGTCTGCCTGAGGCTCCTCTCCTCCTCAGCGCCCCCCACAGGCCGGCCGGCCGCGCTGTCTCTGCGCAGGGAGGTGGCTCTGCGCTCGGAGGAGGGTTTGGGGCGGGGGTGGGAGTGGGTAGGGGTGAGAGCTGGCCCACCTGAAGCAGGAGCGCTGGCCCCCGGTCGCTGTGGGGCGCACGCCCGGCTGGCAGGCAGGCCTCACTTTCCGTGGGAACGCTCCGGGTTGGCAGGCGCCGCCGGCGATGAAGGATGGTCTTGGGGGTGAACCAACACGTTCACGGGCCGCGGCCGCCGGGTTGAAAGCTCGGCGGTGCCTCCAGCGAAGGCGGCCCCACGCCGGCTCGGCGTTTCTCCTCCATCCGTTCGCCTCGCGTGGCGCCCCTCTCTCTCCAGCCCTCCCGCCGGGAGCCACATCTGCTCCGTCTCTCCGACCCACTTTTCCTCCCGCCGCCCTCCTCGCCGTGCCGAGCAGCGCCCCGTCCCCAGTCCCGCACCATCCGGGTCGAGCGCACGGCACCCCGGTGCAGCCGTCCTTGTCGGCCTAAGCCGGCCGGGGTGCCGGGATCTTGGGGAGCGAGGCGTTTGGTGACGAGAGGGAGGGGCCTGGGGCGGGGAGGGCCGTCCAGCCCGGGGTCCTCTGAGAGCCGGGAAAGCCCTGCCCTCCCCCCCTCAGCCGAGCGGCCTGGCCTCACCGGTCTCGGCAGGACCCTGGCCTTCCCGTGAGCCAAACGCGCCGGCACGGGGAAGGACCGAGACGGTCACCACGTCGTCCTCACAGGTGTGTTCTGATTAATCAGACTGCCATCGATGAGAAAGCAGGCCGGGGCTTACATTTACATTTCCCCTAAAAGGAGGCCAACGTGACCTACGTGGGTGCTGGGCGCAGCCAGCGGGTGTCAGGCCAGCACCCTCGGCCCAGGCGCCTGCGTGTCTGCCTCTGCCGCTCGGTCCCTTCCCGGGGAGGGTGCCCGGGCCCCGCGGGCCGGGAGGCAGAGCCGGCTTGGAACGCTCCGGAAGAGGGGCCTGGGGTCGTTTGGGTCCACGTCATCCGGGTGTTTTCTGATGACCGTGGTGGCCACGGCCTCGGATCACAGTCCCGGGTGAGACGGGCCGGTGGGTGCTGGGTGCTGAATATGGAGGCGAGTGCTGAATGCTGGGTGTGGAGGTGAGTATTGGGTGCTGGGTGCTGAGTGCAGAGGTGAGTGCTGAGTGGATGGAAAGTGAGTGCTGGGTGCTGAATGCTGGGTGCGGATGTGAGTGCTGAGTGCTGAGTGCTGGGTGCAGAGTGGATGGAAACTGAGCTGATGATAAAAGTGAGCGAGAGGACGCGGTACAGCACCCTAACAAGTGTGACCAGCAGGGCTGTGGACGGAATGCCTGGGCCCCCCAAAGGCCTGGGGAGCCCGTCCGCCGGGTGCTGATCCTCGGGGTGGGGCCCGCAGGCGGTCTCTGCGTCCGGAGGGCGGGGCCTCCCGCAGGGATGACCGCTTTTACTGCGGAGACCGGGCTCCAGACGGGAGCCTCCCCACACCACCTCCGCGGCCCCCGCGGCCTGTGCAGCCCCCGGCCCGGCAGGCGTCGGTGTCCACGCCGGGGCCACCGGTGTGGCAGCAGCCGGGACACGTTCCTGTGCCACGTTTGTGCGAACTTGGCCTGAAAGTTTACATCCGGGGAGCATGGCTATCATTCAGTCCGAGAATAGCTGCCGCTGAGCTTCAGGGAGTAAATAATAAAAACACCATTTTGAAGGAAGCCTTGCGGGGCAGACGTCCGGGAGCAGAGAGGATCTCTTTAACCGGACGCGGCGTAACTACTCAAATACGCACCAGCGCTCACACGCTCACACGCTCACACGTACAGCGGGACTGTGAAGTCCTTCTCACTAAAGCAGAGACAGATCCTGCTGCCCGCTGCGGGTCCGATACTTGATCCAATGCCGTAACGCAAGAAGGAAGTAACCCCAGAGCCAGCCCATCGGAGGCGCTGGGGACTGAGTCCGGCGTAGACGGGTTCCCGAACCCAGAGCAGGTGACAAGGTGAGGTGCCCTCACGGTGACCCACGGCTCCTGTTCGGGCCCGGGCGCTGGTCCCCCCTCCTCTGGAGGCGGCAGCACCCCCACACCGGCCAGAGAAGCGGAGGGAGGGAGGGAGGGAGGGAGAGCCGGAGGAGCTGCAGGAGCTGCCCCCTCCCCCCAGCCCGGGCCATTAGCTTAATGAGCTATTGTATTTCTCTCTTTCTCCGAAAAGTCGCTGAAGCACCCTCCCCGGAGCCAAATGAGGAGGCGCAGAAATAAACAACAGCTGATGGGGAGGGAGCACGGCCAGAGCCTCCCGCCAGGCCGCGCCCTCGCTCGGTGCTCCGTGCTCCCGGTGCCGCCGCCGCGGGTCCCTGCCCAGGCCCACCCCGCCCCGCCTGCCCGGATCTCCACCGCCCACCCTCCCACCAGCCCGAAAACTTCGGGAGACTTTCTAGCCCATTCCTCAAAACGCTCTTCTTTCAAAAAATTGATTTTTAAAGAGAGAGGAAGAAAGAGGGGGAGAGAGAGAAACACCAAGGATGAGAGAGAATCACTGACCGGCTACCTCCGCACGCCCCCCACTGGGGATGGAGCCTGCAGCCCGGGCCGTGCCCTGACCGGGAGTCGAGCCCGGACCTCCTGGTTCCTGGGTCCATGCTCAGCCCCGAGCCCCGCCGGGGGCCCCTCCGGCCACGTGGGTGCCTTTGGGGTCCTCTCGGAGCTGCCCCCGCCGAGTGGACACGCTCTCGGTGCGGCCAGGGGCAGCCTGGTGCCCGCCCGCCCTCCATGTCCACCAGGTGCCCTCTCCTTCCCGGTGTCCTCCACGCCCTGGGGACCCCGTGTCTGACTCCTGCCCCCGCCCCCCACACCTGCAGACCGGGGAGCAGAGCCAGGCACCCAGAGCCCCGGCCTCGGCCCTCTGGACCAGGCGCCCGGTTTCCCTGGCAACCTGCTCCCTGGCAGTGCCGGCTGCGCGCGGGCCATATGTCGCTGCCGTGCCGGGCCCAGCCGCACCGGGTTACAGTTAGAGCCGGGCGGGGCGGGCTCTCCCAGCGGCTCTGCCGGGCGGGTGGTCGTGCCTGCGTGGGGGCACAGGGACACCCCCCATTTCCTATTCGGGGACAGATGGGGGGGGGACACAGAGAGCAACACCTGCACCCCGGCCACCTCTGCCGGTGACTCCGCCCTGTGCCCGTCCCGTGCCCATCTGGTCTCCGCCTCCCGCCTCTCACCGCCCCGGCCGCACCCTCACCGGCGCCCGCAGCTCCCGCCTCGGCAGCCCGGCTCTGGCTGCTCTTGGCAAGCCCGGTCCTCCCCTCCTCTGCCGGGGAGACCCCGCTGACCCCGGTGTGAGCGGAGGGAGACCGCCCGCCCGCCGGCTCCCGGGGTCAGGCCTGGGAAAGCCCGTCGGAGCCACACAGCCTAGAAAGCACGTGCCGCCGAAACCGGTTTGGCTCAGTGGTAGAGCGTCGGTCTGCGGACTGAGAGGTCCCAGGTTCGATTCCGGTCAAGGGCATGTACGTTGGTTGCGGGCACATCCCCAGTGGGGGGTGTGCAGGAGGTGGCTGGTAGATGTTCCTCTCTCATCGATGTTTCTAGCTTTCTATCTCTCTTCCTTCCTCTCTCTGTAAAAAGTCAATAAAATATATATTAAAAAAAAAAAGAAAAAAAGAAAGCACGTGCCGTCCTCCTGACCGCCCCCTTGACGGAGGAGGCAGCGGCTCCTGCCCCGTGTCCCCGGAAACAAGACCGTGTCTGATATTAACGTTTGCTCCCAAAGACGCGCTAGGTCTTATGTTCAGGGGATGTCTGATTTTTCCATGGAGAAGAATACCGTAACATTTATTGTTACATGAAAATAAAGGAAATTTATTACCTGTATACGGTAAGGTAGTACGGTAGTTGTCAACACAAACCAGACAAACTGTGAATCCTACAGTATCAAGAATTTACTCATTTATTCAGTGACAATCATGTCATCATCTTCTGGAACATCATCATAACAATCCAATTCCTGAATTTCCTGGTGAATTTCTTGTGACTCCATTTCTTTCAGAATCAGCGGACCAAATCTCTCATGTTCAGCAATAGCACTGTCTTTAAATGAGTACTTCTTGTCAAGGTAGCCTGCTCACAGTGCATTTGCAATGCAACTGTCAGTGATTTTCTCCCGTGAATTCTTCACTCAAGTCACCAGTTCTTGCAGTTTAGGATTCACAAAGTTTTCACGCTGATTTCTCTCCATTCACACAGCAGTGACGTCAGGACTCCGAGTAACGTCACTGGTTGCTAGACGCCAGTCGGGGTGGCCCTAGCGACCAGTTTAGGGTAAATTAATGTTCATTCTGAGACAGAGCCTGGGGGCCTTATTTTCGGGGGGATGCCTTATATTTCACTCAGAAGGAAACCTGTGAGTAGGTCTTATTTTCGGAGGATGTCTTATTTTCGGGGAAACACGGTAGGTGTGGCCACAGTCTTCTGCCCACAGGCTGCCCGGGAGGGTGCGCAGGTGGGGAGACAACCCTCCTCAGGCACCCTCGTTCTATCCCTCGTTCTATCCCTCGTTCTATCCCTCGTTCTATTCCGCCGCCGCCGCTGCTGGGTGGGTCAGGCGTGCTCTCTGCCATCTGAGGGCTCTGTGTGAGTGGATGCGTGTTAGTGTGCATTCTGTCATTAAACGCCGCCCAGAGGACACATTGATATACGTGACAGCCCGGTCTAGAGGAGGTGCTGATCGGGTCTCTCCCCACAGAGCCCGCACGCCATCCACGCCCCGGGCGCGCGGCGGCGGCAGGTAGCTGGCAGATGGCTCGGGCGGGCGGCGTGGATCGTGGATCGGTGGCACAGCCGGCTGGCCCGCGCGCCCGGCTATTCTGGGCCGTTCGGCAGATTTCATCGTTCTATAATAAGTGGATTTTCTCCACCGAATTTTAAATTTAACTGATTTCCCCTCAACAAAGTGAAACGCCTCCAAAAGGGGAGTGCCAGCTAACTCTTCACCGTGAACCCACTCCTGCGATCGGACCGTGCCAGCTGGAGCCGCAGCCAAGACTGCGGGAGAGATGGTAATGAGATTAACATTTAAAAAGGGGCCTCATCGGGGTGGGAAGAGGATGAAGCGTGGCTGCCCCCCCCCACACCCCGATAACCAGCACTGACTCGGGGGGGGGCGGTGATGTCACTGCCTGAGGGGAAGCTCTGGGTGCCGCTGAGCGCAATGCCCCGGGCGCGTGTCCACATCTGTGGCGCTGGAGATTGAGTGAGGGGTGCATGCTGCGGCTGCTGGGGAACCCCAGTGGGCACCCGACCAGGACGACCTGCGACCTCTCAGCTGCCTGCCCGGCCCCTCGCCCCTCCGCCTCGGCCGAGCTGCACAGGCAGCACAGCCAGCGCCGTGTGGGGCCCCAGACCGAGGCCCGTGTGGCTGGGCTTCTGCTGGTTCGTGGCCGGCCTGACCCGCGTGGCTTCGTGGTTGTGTGGCCTGACCCGCCGTGGCTTCGTTTTCCCTTCTGACCGGGCACCGCAGTCAATTCACACGGACTGCAGGTGCCCCGCATGCAGACCCGGTGCTGGGAGCCGTGGGCTCCACAGACGAGCGGCACCTGCCTCCCCCCCCCCCACCTCCACACACACACACACACACACACACACACACACGGAGCTGAGCCCTCCTGCCGAGTCTGTGCCTGGGAAGGTTTCAGGCTCTGGTTATTTATTTATTTTTAAATATTTTTAATTGATATTTTACAGAGAGGAAGGGAGAGAGATAGAGAGCTAGAAACGTCGATGAGAGAGAAACATGGATGAGCTGCCTCTTGCACACCCCCTACTGGGGATGTGCCTGCAACCAAGGTACATGCCCTTGACCGGAATCGAACCCAGGACCTTTCAGTCCGCAGACCAACGCTCTACCCACTGAGCCACACCGGTTTCGGCAGGCTCTGATTTTTTAAAAAGATTCCATTTTAAATTCTTTTTGGCCAAACAGACCAAGGAGCTCTTGTCCAGTCTCTTTCCTCATCTTTTGTCAAAATAGACAAAGCGTCGACACAGTGGGGCCGGGAGTGCTTTCTGCCACGGGAAAGGCGGCCGAGGTGGGGACAGTGTTCAACGTGCCTTGGAAAGTGAGTAAAAGCCGCCAAATCGGCGATCACACTGAGAATGAGCAGTCTGTGGCTCCTGCATGGGGGACCCAGCACCCCCACCCTCTCATCTCTCCCCCCCCACCCCCGCGGCACACGCACCTGCGGGTCCAGCCCCCCCACCCCGGCCCCCGCAGGAGCTGGGGGAGGGCGGGGAGCCGGCCGGGCCCGCCCACTGGCTGGGGTCCGAGCAGCTGAAGAAGGTTCTAGCTCCGTGTGGAGCGGCTGCTGCGAGGGCACAGCTCGGAGAAGGGGTCCGGGTCCCGGAGGGCCTGGGTCTCAGCAGGGACACGTGTGGGAAGCCGGGAGCCTTGGAAATACCTCCTCCCGGAGGCGAGCTGTGCGCCCCGCCCCTCACCAGCGCCCCCTGGTGGATGCCAGGCCCCCCTGGGAAGCCAGCAGCCTGTGGACACGGGCTGGCGGAAACGTCCTCGCCCAGAAGGACGAGAGGAAGAGGAGAACACGGCGGGTGCAGGAGGTGGGCGACCCCTGCCCGGCCTCCTCGTCCTCAGAGAACAAGGCGACAGACAGACAGAGCCGCTGCCATCGCCGCCCCACGGCCCGGGACCCTGGCCTGGGGGCCTGCTGCCCGCTCTGCGCGGCGGCTCCGGAGGTCAGCGCAGTGGCTCCCGGAGGTCAGCGCGGCGGCTCCGGAGGTCAGCGCAGCGGCTCCCGGAGGTCAGCCCGGCCCCGGCCACCCTGCAGGGTGCGGGTGGCGGGTCCGCTGAGAGCCGAGGTGGAACATCGGTTTCCATCCTGCTGAGCGGTGTCATTAGGATGTGCTTCCCTCCATATCCTGCCTACTTTTAACTTGTTTTTTCTTTTTAAAATATGTTTTTATTGATGTCAGAGCGGCAGGGAGAGGCAGAGAGAGAGAGAGAAACATCGACGATGAGAGAGAGAACCACGGATCGGCTGCCTCCTGCCCGCCCCGCCCTGGGGATGGAGCCCACACCCCGGGCCTGTGCCCGACCAGGAATCGAACCCTGACCTCCGGTTCCCAGGTCGGCGCTCAGCCACGGGGCACTCGGGCCGGACTCGGTGTGTCTGTCGGTGGGCGCACGCTTCCGGAGAGATGCTTCAGGTACAGGTGAGGCCTGAGCGCCGTGCAGCTCGAGAAGCCGGAGCCCGCGTCTCTGGCCGGCGGCGTTTCCGGGGAAGTCTGGGGGCCAGACGCTGGCCCGACCCCTTGGAGGGGCCGGCTTGTGTCTCCAAAACACAGAGGTACGGGGCCCCCGGGGAGAAAGGAGGCTGGCCAAGCGGTGCCCACTCCTCCCTCCCCGAGCCCGAGCCCGCCTGCCCGGCCGGCCCGCGGCCCCGGGTGGAGGGACGTAATAGGCAGTGGAACGCCAGCCCTAAATATAGAGGAGAGTAACGGGTAATGGCGTGTGTGTGCAGCGAGGGGGAAGGAAGGGAGCGAAGAACAACAGTTAACAGTGTCACCTCCTGTTGGGCCCACACTGAGAGCTGCGGAAATGGTGATCCGGGACGAATAAAAATTAAATCGCCGGCCCTTCTCAGCAAGCCGGTTACTCCCGCCCTCGGCTGTTCCACGGGGAACCACGAGGCCACTGGCCAGGGCTTCGGAGGAGAGAGGGGGAAGGGGGTCCCTGTGGAAGAGGTGCCGGGACCCCCTCGGCCTCCTACCCCGGGCGGCCACATGCTGGGCGGCCACAGCCACGCCACAGCCACGCGTGAGACCCACAGGAGCGCGGGGTGGAACACATGTGTCTGGGCTCGTGGTCTTGGCCCAGCAGCTGTGCAGTGATGGCCGCAGACGCCGCAGCAGAGAACCCGGGCGGCCTCACCGGGACCATCATGCATTGCGAAGTCCCCCTCCCCGGTCAGACCCAGGCCGGAAGGACTGGGCTTCTCGGTCTGTGAGGACAGGGAGGACCGCTCTGTCGTCCTTAAAACCTTCCCCTGCGGCCACGTGGGGTTTGGAGCCGCTTCCCTGTGTGGGTCTCGGCTTTCCTTCCCCCAAAAGGGACAGCTGAAGGCGAGCTCCGAGCCTCCAGCAGCCGGGGCCGCGTCCCCGCAGGAGTGCGAGGGCAGCTCCCTGTGGCCTGCACGCTGGCCGGGCAGGACGTGCCGCAGAGGAACCACACGGTGACCTCCCGGCCACAGGCCGACGCTCGCTGCCGAGCCACACCGGCCGGCGGCCTCTCTGTCCTGGACTTGTCCTGAGCTAGTTCGCTGGCCCTTTAAGAATGGAGAACCAGAACGTCCCACAGACCCAGGTCCCGCCCCCCTCCCCTCCCTGACAGCTCCCCTCCTCCGTGGACGTGGACGCTTCACTGGGCTCCTGATGCCATGCTGACCGTCCCCAAACCCAACACTAGGCCCTCCCTCTCTCCCACCTCCCTCTCTCCCTCCCCCCCTCTCTCTCCCTCTTCCCCTCTCTCCCTCTCCCCCTCTCCTTCTCTCCCTCTCTCCCTCTCCCCTCTCCCTCCATATGAACGCCCCCACCCCACACCTGCCTCCGATGACCGTGGGCCTCCGTGGCTCCCCTGCGCCCGGCACCTGGGCCCCGGGGGCGGGCAGCCGGGCAGCCGGTCAGCGGACTCAGACCCTCCAGGCCAAGTCGCCCCGGCACGTGGCGGGCTCCGGCCCGGGCCGCCCGCTGGCGCACGGCAGGAGGCGCCGGAGGAACTGGCAGGACCGGGCCACACAGCTGCGAGGGCGGAGGGCGTTGGAGGGCAGCGCTGCAGAGGAAGAGGGGCTGAGCGAGGGCTCGCTGCCCGCTGAGCGTGGAGACGGAGCCACGGCGGAGCCACGGGAGGGGGGCCGGGAGGAGGGTCCGGGAGGGGGGGTCAGGGGCGCGGGGGGGGGTGGCCAGGAGGAGGGCTGCGCTCCTCCAGCCGCAGGGAAAGGGCGTGTGGGTCGCAGGCAGTGTGATCGGTGAGACCGTGTGGCCTGCTGCAGGCCAGGCCCTCGAGTGAGGGGCCCGCCGCGTGCGTCAGGCCTGCCTGTAGCCGGGATGCCCGTGAGGGCCGCCAGAGGGGAGAGCCGGAGCCCCCAGAGAGTGACCCTGAGTCCCTGAGCCCGCGCCTCCGCCCTGGGCGCTCCGAGAAGCCGGCATCGCATCGTTTACCGGTGACGGTCAGAGTGCGGCACCGAGCGGCTCACAGCACCGAGCCGGAGCGGCTCCTGGAGGAACAGTGTGGACGGCACCGGGAGGAGGGGACACCGGGAGGAGGAGGGGACACCGGGAGGAGGGGACACTGGGAGGAGGAGGGACACCGGGAGGAGGAGTCATCAGAAGGACGGGACACCAGGGGGATGGGGGCTGCCTCAGTGTCTCTGGGTCCCAGGTGCACAGCTGGATGAGGGCGAGGCCTGCGGGAGGAGCAGCCCTGTGGTGCCCTTTGACCTGCGGTGTCGCCGGGGTCGGCTTCCTCGAAGCCACGTGCTCCCTTCATGACGCTGAAGCGACTGTTTGGGCGCCCTCCGCCCGGCCACGGCCTGAGCACGGGAGGCGGCCGGCCCCGCGCTCGGACCAGCGCCTGGCCTGCTGCCGGCCTGGTGCCGGGCCGCGGACGGGAAGGGGAGCCGCCCGCACCCACTGCACGGCGGGAAGATCTCGGAGAACCTCCAAAGCTGCCGCTGAGATGGCAGTGGAGGTGGCGACAACACAGCCAGATCACCGCACAGGACGGAAAGGGAGGCAAACAGCGCCGACCGGGCGGCTGGTCGCTCCAGCCCGGGACAAGCCGTGCCCGCAGAGGCTCACGCGGACAGGCCTTCCCTGGAGGCCCGTGGGCGCCCACGCCTGAGCGCTGTGGCCTCGCCCTGAGCTCCCCCTCCCTTCCCCCGAGGCAGCGGGCCCTGCAGGAAGCCGAGGCCGTAGTCCTGGAGAGGGACCCTCTGCCGCCCCCCCCCCCATGGCACACTCGGTGTGAGGGGGCGGCTGTGCCAGACCAGGAGCCCGGCTCCAGCAGCGCCGGCACCCGCGTCCCCACCTCTCACAGGGTAACCGAGTCCGGGCCGAGTCCTGGTCCCTGGGAACCGACCCCTCCGGCTCCGAGGGCCGAGCCTGCCCAGCCTGACGCCGGCCACGGGGAGTGTTAACACCAGGGGGTGTGGCGGAAGAGACCACCCCGGGCCTTTGTGCCTCCCTCGCCACGGAGACAGCCACGCAGCTGGGTGCCGTGGCTCCGCCCTTGAACGTGGCTCCTGTCTTCCTCAGACCCGGGAAACACGGCATTTTCCTAGTAGGTTTGTACCGGCTCCTCAGCCGCCAGCGCGTCCACGGACCCATAACATAACCAGGACTCGCCGAGGAGAGCGAGGTGGGGGGTGTGTGTTCTAAATCCGGAGCCTGTGTCCACCTTCCGGCAGGAGTTTAAATTCCAAGGTCTATATATTCCCGATTCCATATGGCACCGGGAGGTCTCAGTAAATACCGCTCCACGGCTCTGACTCAGGAGCACTCACACGTACGGCATCAAGTCATCTGCCATCTGCCGGACTCTGCGGAGGAGCCCCTAGCCCGAGTCCGGGAGCTGTGCTCACAGCCTCTCACCCCCACCTGCTCCAGACATGGAGCCCCTACCTTCCTGGTCACCCCCACCTGCTCCAGACACGGAGCCCCACTTCTCCCTGATGTGGAAAGACTGACACGATGTTTATTTTCTTAAAGGTGGCTTTTATCTGTGACCAGAGGGAAGGCCCAGCTCTGTACGCTGTGCCTCACGAAGGCCAGTCCCACTGCCCCGAGGCTCATGGACCCCCTAAGGATATGGGGGGGCTCATGGACCTCCTAAGGATATGGGGGGGCTCATGGACCTCCTAAGGATATGGGGGGGGGCTCATGGACCTCCTAAGGATATGGGGGAGGCTCATGGACCTCCTAAGGATATGGGGGGGCTCATGGACCTCCTAAGGATATGGGGGGGGGCTCATGGACCTCCTAAGGATATGGGGGGGCTCATGGACCTCCTAAGGATATGGGGGGGCTCATGGACCTCCTACGGATATGGGGGAGGCTCATGGACCTCCTAAGGATATGGGGGAGGCTCATGGACCTCCTAAGGATATGGGGGAGGCTCATGGACCTCCTAAGGATATGGGGGGGCTCATGGACCTCCTAAGGATATGGGGGGGCTCATGGACCTCCTAAGGATATGGGGGGGGCTCATGGACCTCCTAAGGATATGGGGGGGCTCATGGACCTCCTAAGGATATGGGGGGGCTCATGGACCTCCTAAGGATATGGGGGGGCTCATGGACCTCCTAAGGATATGGGGGGGCTCATGGACCTCCTACGGATATGGGGGGGCTCATGGACCTCCTAAGGATATGGGGGAGGCTCATGGACCTTCTAAGGATATGGGGGAGGCTCGTGGACCTCCTAAGGATATGGGGGGGGGGCTCATGGACCTTCTAAGGATATGGGGGAGGCTCGTGGACCTCCTAAGGATATGGGGGGGCTCATGGACCTCCTAAGGATATGGGGGGGCTCATGGACCTCCTAAGGATATGGGGGGGCTCATGGACCTCCTAAGGGTATGGGGGGGCTCATGGACCTCCTAAGGATATGGGGGAGGCTCATGGACCTCCTACGGATATGGGGGGGCTCATGGACCTCCTAAGGATATGGGGGAGGCTCATGGACCTCCTACGGATATGGGGGGGCTCATGGACCTCCTAAGGATATGGGGGGGCTCATGGACCTCCTAAGGATATGGGGGAGGCTCATGGACCTCCTACGGATATGGGGGGGCTCATGGACCTCCTAAGGATATGGGGGGGCTCATGGACCTCCTAAGGATATGGGGGGGCTCATGGACCTCCTAAGGGTATGGGGGGGCTCATGGACCTCCTAGGGATATGGGGGAGGCTCATGGACCTCCTACGGATATGGGGGGGCTCATGGACCCCCTAAGGATATGGGGGAGGCTCGTGGACCTCCTAAGGATATGGGGGAGGCTCATTTTCCTTCTAAGGATATGGGGTGAAGGGTTAGAAAAGAGCTTCCCACTCACCTTGCCCCAAGCCCACAGTAACTCTATCAGGAACTGACTCAGCTTCTGATCTGGTTCCCGAAACATTATGATCTCAGCCAAGGCCTGGATAGACGCGGGCCGGGCCGGAGCCCAGGGCGTGGTCTGAGCTGATGGCCACGGGGCCGCGGGAAAAGACCGCACAGAGACAGCAAGGCGCACAGGGAGGCGCTGCGAGGATGTGTGTGTGTGTGTGTGTGTGTGTGTGTGTGTGTGAGTGTGTGTGAGTGTGTGTGTGCGTGTCTGTGTGTGTGTGTGAGAGTGTGAGTGTCTGTGTGTGTCTGTGTGTGTGTGTGTGAGTGTGAGTGTCTGTGTGTGAGAGTGTGTGTGTCTGTGTGTGCATGTGTGTTTGTGTCTGTGTGTGTCTCTGTGTGTGAGTGTCTCTGTGTGTTTGTGTCTCTGTGTGTGTCTGTCTGTGTGTGTGTCTCTGTGTGTGAGTGTCTGTGTGTAAGAGTGTGTGTGTCTGTGTGTGTGTGTTTGTGTCTGTGTGTCTCTGTGTGTGTCTATGTGTGTCTCTGTGTGTGTCTGTGTTTGTGAGTGTGTGCGTGATTTCTGACTTGCCCCACGGGCCTGGGCGTGTGTGCCTTCCGGGTTTTGAACAGCCGGCCTGTGAGCCTCATTTTTGTTCTGCCCCCTTCCCCCGACCCCCGCTCCCGCCAAAGGCAGGATTTAACCTCGTCTCCCCGTTCCGGAGTCAGCCCTGCTGTCAGAGGTGGCAGCTGGAGCCTGACTTCAAGAGCCTGGTGCTGGCAGGAAGCAGCCTCTCCGAGGCCCCTGTGCGGCGCCCCGTGGCCCCATAACGGCCCCATAACAGCCCCGTAACGGCCCGGGAACGGCCCCGAAACAGCCCCGAAACGGCCCGGGAACGGCCCGCAGCCAACCCCGGGCGGGCCGGGAGGGAGCCGGAGAGGCCTCGCAGCGGCTCTTCCGCGCCGGTCAGAGCCCTGGCTGCTCACTCCCAGGCGAGCCTGCCCCCGCCTCTCCCGAACAGATGCCCGCCTGTCGGAACCAGCCCCGCGCCCGCGCCGAGCGCGTCCCGAGCAGATGGCGCGCCGCGGCGGGCGCCCTGCCTCCCGGTAATTACCAGCCTTCCTCCAGATGGAGACGCCAGTCAGCCCCGCAGGCCCGCGCCGCCATCGCCGCGCCCACAGGGCTGCCAGCACGCGCCATGTGCTTTGTGACTGCTGACGAGGCAGCCACAAACCCTGACTCCATGAATATGCATGGCGGGATGGCGGTCTGCGCCCTGATGGAGCCGCCGGGCGGGCGGGCACCTCCGAGAACGCTCCCTGCCCCGTTTGCTGGGCTCGGAGAGGTGCCACGGAGGTTGCCGTGGCAACACGGGGGGCCCACGAAGCGTGGCCACTCGGGGCCTGCTGCCGGCACCCCGGTTCCTGACGGACGACATGCGGGTCACCGACTCCTCGTCCTGTTGGCCACAGCCCGAGGCCAGCAGCCGCCCGGGTGGCGGGTGACCGAGGGTCTGCATCAGGCCTGGCCACCTCCGGGCACCCACACGGAGCGGCGGCTCCCGCTTCCTGCGTCCACCCTCCTCACTGCCCGTGTCTCCTCCCACTCGGTCCATCTCTGCCCCAGGGGGACCGAGAGCGATGAAAAGGGGTGTTTTCCTGAGGTCCCAGGAGGAGGTGGGCGCTGGCTCTGCGGGGAGAGCGGAGGGGGGCCGGGCCAGGCTGCTCCCGACGGGAGTTCAGCGCAGACCCGCTCGGCGGCTCCCCCTCGGGGGACGCGGGCTGCAGGTGGGCCAGGCGGGGGCCGGGGGAGAAGACGCAGCAGCTCCCGGGTGGACGGTCAGCTTCCTGGCCCCCACTTCCCTCCAGGGAAACCGACATCGCAGTTCCCACCCCGGGCGCAGGGCCGGGCTGAGGGCCAGCACCGCCTGGAGGTCACACTGGCCGCAGGGAGGGGAGCGGGCGGCCGAGCGCGGCTTCCTGATCCCGAAGAGGAGTTTCTACGGGACACGTGCGTCTTTCCCTGCGGTCTCTCCTGCCCCGGAACGAGGCCCCCTCCGGGGTCTCTGGGGGCGGCGGGGGCTCCGGAGTGAGGTCTGTGTCGGGTCCATGGCGGGGGGGTGTCCCGCCTTCTCGGCCGGTTCCTCTGGGGGAGACGTGGTCTGCGTGCTCCTCACGGTGAGGAGGAAAACAGCTCACGCAGGGAACTTCCGGACGGAGCAGAGGAGGGCTCTCAGCGGGCCCCCAAAGAGCCGGTGCCTCCTGCCCCCCCAGGTCCGGGAGGGTGCAGCTCCTGCAGGGCGTGGGGCGCTTCTGGCAGAGAGCGGGCTCTCCACCCGGGTTCAGAGCCGCTGTGAGGGCGCCGGGCGATGCAGACTGCGTGTTATCAGACCACCAAACAACCACCACAAGTGCCGGCACATGTACGTGGATTTAACTTCACCGGAAAACGCACCCCCCCCCGAGGGGTGTCCAGCATGCCATTCACGAGCAGCCATGACACACACACACGCAGTGCTCCCTCCTGCAGACCCTGCCCACCCCGCTGGTCCTCACAGACGCGCTCACGGACTGGCCACGCTCTGTGCCTGCAGCCGGTCCGCTGTCGTCACCCGCGATGCGGGAGGTGCGCTGCGCCTGGTCTGCCGGCTCTCCCCCGTGAGAGGGCCGTGACGTCTGAGCCGTGATCTGTCCTCAGAGGGCAGCCCGCTCCCACACCAACGGCGCCTGCTGGACTGGAACCCGGTCCAGCTCTCTCACCGCGGGGCCGGCATCTCCCTCCTCGCCCCACGGCGTGAGGGACACGGGACGCCGCCCTCCAACCCCACACCCTTCCTCCCCGTGGCCGTGCCGCTCACAGCGGCCACTGCCACGCACGCCCACGTGGCATCGCAGGCTTCTCTCCATCCCTTCCTAGGCCTCGCCATCAATCGGGTCCGAGCTGTAGAGTCTGCCAATTCCCGCGGCACAGATACTCCGACTGCGGCCCAGACCCGGCGCCCAGCCTGAGCCGCCGGCGGCCGGCGTGGCCACGACACACGGGGCACGGGGCACGCTGAGGTCTGACAGGGGCTGCGTTTCACGTCCAACTGGCAACGTCCTCGAACACGTGGCCCCAGGCCAGCGTGCCAGCTCCACCGCACGGCGTGTGCGCATGCCTGGGTCTCCCCGGCGCCACCGCCTTGAAGTGGGTGTACCCATCGCAGAATCACACACAGGGAGCCTCCTCCAAGGGGCTGAGCCGTGGCTGTGTGAGAGCAGCCGAGTGGCGCCCCTGAGAAGGAACCTGGGGCACGTCCAAGGTCCACGCCGAGAGCCCACGCCCTGGGCAGGTAACCCTCAGGCGCCGGTGGAAGTGGGGAAGCAAGCTCACGGAGATGCGGGGACCCGTGGCTGCCGCGCACGGGGAGACTGGGTGGGAACTAGGACTGCAGAGGAGGCCAAGGACCCGGGGCCCCAGGAGCCCCCGGGTCAGGCCCGTGCGGACGGGGCGTGGCCGGCACAGGGAAATGGCAACACGTGGCTGCGTGGAGAGGAGGAAACACGTCAGTGCCTCATCCGGGGACACCCGCTAACCACCCTCAAAGACACACAATCAGCCTGAAGGCATTCCAGCCTCCGCGCCGGTGTTTCCCAAACTCCTCAACTCCTCTCACGGTGAGGGTCACCTGGGGGGGGGGGTGGAAATACAGATCCCCGAATCCCAGCTAAGAATGCTAAACTAGAATTTTGGGGAACATATGGGTAAAACTGTATACTCAACTAGTGCTCTAAGCTTAGAGTTAATTGTATAGTTAAGTATACAATTTTACCTATATGTTCCCCAAAATTCTAGTTTAGCACTTCTTTTTTAAAAATATATATATATTTTATTGATATTTTACAGAGAGGAAGGGAGAGGGATAGAGAGCCAGAAACATCGATGAGAGAGAAACATCGACCAGCTGCCTCCTGCACACCCCCCACTGGGGATGTGCCCACAACCAGGGTACATGCCCTTGACCGGAATCGAACCTGGGACCTTTCAGTCCGCAGACCGACGCTCTATCCACTGAGCCAAACCGGTTTCGGCAGTTTAGCACTTCTTAGTTGGGATTCGGGGACTGTATTTTCACAACCCCCCCCAGGCGACTCTCATCGTGAGAGAAGTTTGGGAAACCCTGCTCCACGCGGACGAAGGGACTGGAAATGAAATGCACGTTCCCGAGGGCCCGCCAAGTCCCAAGGTGCCTAGAAGCTGCCGTGGCCGTCCCGGGGCAGCAAGGGCGGCGTGGCGTACGACAGCCCAGGACGTGGTCAGTAGTAACTGCAAATGGTTACTTGTGGGAAAATAAACCCCTCCATCCCTAAAGCAAAACGGGAAATACATTACCGCCCACTACCTATCCTTCCATCTGCCCACCCGTCCGCCGGACAAACTAACAATTACCTCGGGAAGCCATCGGAGGAAGAAAATGCATCAAGTTGTTAATAGTGATTCTTTTTTTTCTTTTTTTTAAATATCTTATTGGTTTTTTCACAGAGAGGAAGGGAGAGAAAGAGGGACAGAGAGCTAGAAACATCGATGAGAGAGAAACATCGACCAGCTGCCTCCTGCACACCCCCCACTGGGGATGTGCCCGCAACCAAGGTACATGCCCCAGACCGGAATCGAACCTGGAACCCTTCAGTCCGCAGGCTGACGCTCTATCCACTGAGCCACACCGGTTTCGGCTAATAGTGATTCTTGCTGAGGAACAGGCTAAGGATGATTTGGGGACTCTACATTTTTCAAATGTTATACATTAAATGTATATAACAAAAAATAATAAAGTTAACGTAGGGAAGAAATAGACTGCTTCCTCGTCGTGCGAGGTTTGGATCGGGACCCGCCCATCCGTGCCGGCTGGACTCTGTCATCGGCAGGCTGCTCCAGATTTCCCTGCTCTCAGGGCCGAGCCTCTGTCCTCAGAGGGACCCGGGTGCTCAGGAGCTCGGTGAGGGTTCTTCACGGATCGGTGGCGGTGGCCCCTCCGTGCCAGTTTCCTTCCTCACCCTTCTGCGTGGCGCCCCCGGATGAAACCAGACGACCCAGCCGGGCTCTCTGCCAGCCCCGCAGTTATCACATCCTCGCCCCTCCCGGGCCAACCCCCGACCCCGATGAGCCCCCGTGGGCGGCCGGCCGGCCGGTGGGCCTGGTGCTCTGGCAGCCCTGCTAGGAGCCCGTGCCCCCCGTTTGCCGGGAACTCCCCACGGAGCGCCCTTCCCCCGCCTCCACGTTCCACACTCTGGGCCTCGGGCTGCCCCCCCCCACACACACACACCGCTGAGTGCGGCTCCCCGTCACCCTAACCTCGGCCCCGACGCCCACAGACTCTCCAGAAGCAGAGCTTTCCGGCCAGCGGCCGGCCTAGGCGCCCAGTGGACTCCTGTGACCAGCACCAGGCTGCGGCCGGTTCCTGAGGACGAAGCGAGAGGGTGGGACGTGGAGAAGTGGGCCTCTTCCGAGCCTCCTCTCTCCCTTCCCTCCCTCCTCCCTCCCCTCCCTCCTTCCCTGCTTTGTCCCCCTCCCTCCCTCCTCCCTTCCTCCCTCTCCTCCCCCCTCCCTCCCCAGCTGTGGCCAGGGCCACGTCTTCCACTCGGTGCCACCTGCCCGTGCTCCTCACCTGGCCCCACCACCCCAACCCCATGACCATCCGCCCGGTGGCGGGAGGAGGCTGCCTGCACGTCCTTGCTCACCGCTGTGTGGCACCCCCTCCCGTGTCGGATTGTGGGGGAGCAGCGATCGGAGACCCCGCCCTCACATCACGTCTCCTCTCCCAGTGGCCTGGCTCGCCTGCCTCCCCGGGAGCCGAGTCAAAGGCAGTGGGTCCCCCACTGGGCCCCCTCCCCGTGGTGTGGTGCGGGGAGCTGTGTGAGGAGGCACAGCCCGCCCTCGGGGAGTCCCGCCCTCCGGAGCCAGGAGAGGCGGCTGGAGAAGGTGCGCCACGTTTGCAGGGTGCTGCGTGGTCCCCACCCCAGCTCCCAGGGCGCAGAGCGCAGGGACTGGCTGCCGGAGCTGGAGCCGGAGCCGAGCGGGCTGGGCGTTCTGGCGGCGCGTTTGCCGCGGGGAGCGCGTCCCCTTAAATAAGTCAAACACAGAGCGGCGGGCGGCTCCCGTGAGCGCTGGCTGCGGAAGGAGAGCCGGAGAAGCCATCTGCTCCCATCGGCGGAGGCCCGGCCACGTGGCAGCGAGGGTACGGCTTTACCCCCCCCCCCCTCGGCGAGGAGCCGGCGCCCGCAGGGGAGGGCAGCGCGGCCTGAGGGGGCGGTGTGTCTGGAAGTGACTCAGGTTCTGGGGGCCTCGGCCCCGGACGCCGGGCTGGGCTTGTTCCCGAGGGAACTTATACAGACACCGGCGGCTGCCCCCCACCCCCCCCGAGATGGTGCACCGTGGGGGCCACTCCACCTCCGGTCCCCGGGACGCAGCCAGCCGAGTCGCAGCCCCCTCTCCGCCCGCCCTCCTTTGCCTCCTCTGCCGGGAACAGAACGGCCACGCACTCCACGACCCTTGGTGCTCAGAGTCAGCTGACAGTGGGTGGCCTGTCCTAACGTTTGTATTTCCCGGTCTGAGCGTCGCCATTCCGATCCTAGCTCGTTCCCATAAACGTGTCCGCTGGTCTTTTATCAACGCAACACCAGTTTCAAACCACGCGGGTGCCATGGGCAGCTCCAGCCTCCGGCCGCCCACCGCGCCCGCGCCCGCCCCGCAGCCACGCAGGCCGGCAAGCCCGGGAGCCCTGCCCGGCGAGCCTCGGTCCGGGGAAGCCCCCCCTCCCGTCGGCGGACGTAAATATTATGGGTCGGGCTCTAATTACCGTGAGGCTGACTAAACAGCCACCTGTCGGCGAGGAAACAAACCTGATCGCTCCCGCTCGCCCGCCTCCCCGAGGGAAGCAGGTGTGGCACCTGCAGGTGTTTACCCAACAGGAGGCCGTACCTGGAGCCGCGGAGCCGAAACGCGGCCGATCTGGAAGCCGGAGCCGCCCCTGCTGGAGCGCAATTCCCAACGCAGAGGAGCCCCTCCGCGTCATCACCCGCTCAGGCTGATGCCCCGTCCGCCTGTGCTGGGCTGGGTGATGCCCCTCCCTCCGCCTGTGCTGGCTGGGGTGACACCCTCCGCCTGTGCTGGGTGACACCCCCCACACAGATGGGGTTAGAGGCCCCCCCCCAAGCACACTGTCTTCCTCCGAGGGCGCAGGTTCCGGGCGGAGAAGCTCTGTTACCGGCCAGTCTGTCCTGCTCTGTCCTGCCCTGCCCTGTCCTTGGCCGTGACGACGAGCAGACAGCTTGTCCTCGTCCCGTCGCCACGGGGACCCGGGCTGCAGTGGCTGGCGCTCCCCCGGCCACAGGCCCGGCGTCGGGACGACTCGGGGTGTCAGCCTCTCTAATCCCGGCGTGGCATCTGCCATTGAAATCTGCCCCCGAAGCCCAGGCTCCCCGCCCTTCCCCGTCCGCCTCGTCGATAAGCACACTCACGGACGGACGGACAGCGCAGACCCGGAGACCAGGAGCCGTGGTCAGACTGTGGGCCTCAGAGGGAGGGAGGGGGGGTAACAGGGAGAGATCAGCCAAAGGACTGAGTGCACACGTAGGAGCCTCACCAGTGGCCGAGGACAATAGGGGGTGGGGGCATGAGGGGGCGTGGGGGATTGGAATGGGGGTGAGGACAAACATGTGATACCTTAATCACTCCATCATCAATCAATCAATGAAATAGCCACGCCCAGAGACCCCTCCCGCGGGTCTGCGGGGTGAAGGCCGCGGGAAGCCTGCAGCCGGGCGTTCGGTGGCACACGCCGGAGACGGGCACAGAGCCGGCAGCCGGCATTCTCCCTCGTCCCGGCCCTCCTCACGGAGCAGAGCAGCCCCAGCCTCAGACCAAGGTCTCCGCAGGGAAGACGGAGGCGCCACTCCGGACACCTGAGTGCTGCTCCGCACAGTCCACACACACATTTTGGGGGGCTGTTTGGCGGCCATGGGCCGTGAGCACAGAGGAGCGGCCTGGAAGTGGGGTGCTGCTGTAACACGCACCCCGACACGGCCCGGGCTGTGTCCCAGGGCAGCGGACGCTGCAGGGGCAGCTGGAAGTGGACACGGGGTTAGCGATGGTGGCCACGCTCTGTAGCCACGGAATGGGTAACTCTACTGTTCGCGTTAACCGGCCGATAACGGTGCTCCCCGTGAAGCTCTCAGCGGAGAGCCGGCCCTGCCAGCTGGCTCCCTCCGGCTCCCGCAGGCTGCGTGGTGAGGCAGGGAGAGACAGAGCTGGAGGGAGCGGTTCCGCAAGCGAGCAGAATTCCCGTCCACGCTCACGGGCTGGAAATAAAACTCTCACACTTCCAGGCTCTCCAGCTGGCACAAGCCTCTCACAATAAGAAAGTGCCTCATTGCCGAAACCGGTGTGGCTCAGTGGATAGAGCGTCGGCCTGCGGGCTGAAGGGTCCCAAGTTCAATTCTGGTCAAGGGCATGTACCTTGGTTGTGAGCACCACCACCACCACCACCACCATCACCACCACCACCATCACCACCACCATCACCATCATCATTTTAGCACTAAGACCGGTGATGGTTGACTCCTCACGAGAGATGCCGGGGACAGGCTACTTTAAGGGCAGCAGAGGAGCTGGGAGAAAACGGTCACCGTCCTCACATTTATTTCGGGAAAAATCCATTTTCACCTGAAATCCTAGTTACATCCAAACCATTAAACAGACGAGGTGTGGGATAGTGAACGCCTTCACGTAGACACGTTCTCAGCATCGCACTTTGATTACTCTCTTGTTGGAAGAGGAACTCCGATGAAGGAGGCAGGCCCGTGGTGGAGGGAGAGATGAATTCCCATAAAAGAAATAATTAACGCCGGAGAAACGACGAGCGAGCAGGCGGACTCCCAGGGGGGTGGCGGAGGGGGCCCCCCGGGGCTCGGCGACGCAGAGGCCTGCTCATTAGGGGGGAAAGCAGACGACTCCCGGGGGGAGTCTCCCAGAGGATCCAACACCCAGCACGTGAACAGGAGACTGTCCTCACCGGGGAGTGCAGCTCGGACTCATTGCCACAGCTCACACATCGAAACGGATGAGAGCGATGGTAGACCAGAACGAAACACCAACGCAGACCCTGCCAGGGGACGAGGGTCTCGTAACGCACAGACATCGCCCCCTCTGGGAAGTGGGTGTGGACACGTCCGTGTGTGCACGCACGCCCCCCATGTCCACCTGAGGGGGGCGTGGGCAGAGGGCGGTGCCTCTTTCACACAAGCAGAAGCCGGTAGGCACTGTCTCGGGCGGGAAGACTGAGGCTGGTTGCCCCTGGGTGTTTTCCGTGTAGTCATCGCCGAGGAAAAGCAGCTGCCGGCTCAGCACGCCTCGGGGTCGGCTCGGCCGTGGGTCCCGCCCTCGGGTCACAGAGCCACGCGTCTCACAGGCTCTGCAAAGGTAACGGTCCTGGTTTTCCTGGATTAGCCGGTCTGCAGCTGCCTGGGGAAGAGAGAGAAGAAACACCCGATGCCCCCGGGGGCTCCGCCCGTCACTCGGGTCGGGGACACCGCTCCGGCTCACGCAGACCCTCTGGCTCTGTGCTCTGAGGATCCGCTGCTGTGCTGAGTTCCTCCGGAGACGCAAGACACCCAGGACGGCCACCAGGGGCCAGCAGCCGCCGGCCGCTGTCCTGGGAGGACCCGGCTGCCACCCAGGCCCCACGATCTCGTCCAGGCTGAGAGCGTGAGGCCGTGACGCCACCACGGCTTTCATTACAGACGACATGTGGAATCCACGTGTTTTGTTACTCTAATAGAAGCCCTTTTACTATGCATTTACATATTTACTATATGGTTGCTGTGCCCCCCTGCTCACTGATTTTGTTGCTGTCTATAGCGCTCTGAGTGGGGAAGAGAAGCATGCCATCCACCGACTGGCTGTTCTCACGCGTGTGTGTCTTTGATTTCTTTCTCTGGTCTCATCGCGTCGGCGGGAGCTTCTAGGAGTGATGGTGAGCGAATACCACACAGGTGTAGGGGCCTAGAGATAGCTGAGGGGGCGAGCCGCGTGACTGCAGCCCGAGGTTCCCACAGCCCACAGCTCCCACATCCCGTGGCTCCCACATCCCGTGGCTCCCAAAGCCCTCGGCTCCCACAGCCCGTGGCCCCCACAACCGGTGGCTCCTACAGCCCGTGGCTCCCACAGCCCGTGGCCCCCACAGCCCACGGCTCCTACAGCCCGTGGCTCCCACAGCCCTCGGCCCCCACAGTCCACAGCGACCGCACCAGAGTCTCTGCGGGAAGTGGGGGCCTCCGACGTCAGTGATGACGCCCTGGGATCAGACCTTCCTTCCAGCCCAGCCGGTGTTGCTCAGTGGATAGAGCACTGGCCTTCGGACTGAAGGCTCCGGGTTCGATTCCCGGTCAGGGCACAGGCCCAGGTTGCAGGCTCCATCCCAGTGTGGGGCGTGCAGGAGGCAGCCGGTCAGTGACTCTCTCTCATCACAGATGTGACCTCCTGATTCATAGGATCAGCTGGGCTGAGAGCACTTACTGAATGGGTGAATTCCACCGAGTGATTTAAAAATCTCCCCACATTACAAAGCCTATTCATGTGAGCACCCCTCCCACCACACGCACACACATGCACACATAGGGGCATACACATGAACACACTTGCACACGTATGCACACACGCAGGGGCATGCACAGGCCCGTCCCGGGTGTGGGCACCGCAGAGCAGTGGGCGGGGGAGGGGTGAGGAAGGGCCGGAGGGCGGACCCATCCCCTGTCTCCTCCCCACGGGGCTCAGCAGGTCAGAGCGAACCCTCAGACACGGGACCGGGTCTCACAAACGCTCACGGCCCCGGGAACACTTCCCTCGAACCCGCACCCCGCCCGTGGCTCAGCAGCGAGCCTGCCGCTCGGCACATGCCGGCGCTGCGTTAAAGGAAGGGCGGAGGGTGGCGGGACGAGCAGTGGGCGCGGGAACACATCCCAGAGGGGCAGGCGGGAGACCAGGCTGTGGCCAGCCCGCCCTGCCCAGCGCAGAGCGTCCACGTCCAGGGGAGAAACGGCGAGACGCGGAGCAGCTCCCCCAGGGCGCGGCGGCTCCGGCGTCAGAGGGTTAGCGTCAGAGGACGCCTGGGGCGGGGGGCAGAGGAGAGCTCCAGGTAGCTCGGGCCCGCTGCCGTGGCCGTGGGAGGACCACAGAGGCCCATTGTGCGAGCCGGATGCCACGGTGAGCCCGGATTGCACAATCCTCCCCCCCTCCCGGTGCCGCGGGCTCTGCAGCTGCCAGCACCGGGGCCGAGGGCAGAGGTTTGCATGAACCTGAATTTGTGAGGGAACGCTCCCCTTGGTCTGCTGCGTCTTTTTAAAGACAGAAACACGGAGGAGCTGCTACATCCCCGCCCCCCCCCCTCCCGCTCTCCATCCCTCCGGCTCTCCGTCCCCCTCTCGGCTGCTGAGAGCCCAGGTGTGTGTGTGGGGGCCGTGTCCTGGTGGGGCCGGCCGGCCTGGGCGTCCTCCCAGAGCAGGCGGGGACCTGCCAGGTGCCATGGGGGGAGGTGGCCCAGCAGCAGCCAGGATCCGCCCGGGGCCTCCGGGGCTTGGGGAGCGGGGCCTCAGGGGGGGCCCCCACGGCCCCCGGCGGACGGAGGAAGTGGCGCTCACAGAGCGGCATTGTCGGCCCGCCCGGACAGCCGCCGCATTGTGCCACTCGGGCCCCGCCAAGCCGATGCCGGGGCAGCTGGAGGCTCGCCGGGGGCGGGGCCGCGGGTTCGGGAAGGGAGCCGGCCCGGTGCCAGCCCTGGCACTGCAGGTGGAGCAGACCGGCTGGTTCTGGCCGAAGCCCACACCTCACGCCGGCGGCCGGAGCCGGCCGGGCCCGAGCGTGCCAGACGCGGCTGGCGTCCCGGCGCTCCGGTGCGGGCTTCCGCCAGGGTCAGGGGTCACCAGGGAGCCCGGCCTTCCCTCGGTCCCCACGACGCAGGGTCCCCTGCACGTGCCTCCCCCACGGCGGGGCCCCTGCCGCCCGCCCCGTGCTGCTGGGGGCCGGTTAGAATGCAGGCCCGGGGGGGGGGTGCACAGGGATTGGCATCCCCCCAGGAGCGCCCGAGGCCGGTGCCGCCCCGGGTGTGGGCAGCCCGTCTGACGTGGCCAGGTCCCGCCAGCCCGGCGGCGGGCACGGCCGGAGGGAAACAGCCCGAACAGGCCCAGTCACGCTCTCAGGCCACCCGTGGTCTCTCGCCTGCCGCCCCGAACCCCAGCTGCCGGGCCTGGAGCCTGTTCCCGGGGAACGAGACCCGGGCCGCCTCCTCCTCCTCCTCCTCCTCCTCCTCCTCCGGCCGGACCGGCCTGGGTCTGCGCCCGAAGGCACACCCGGCGCCCCTGAGCCGGGCGCGGTGCCAGCCGCTGCGTGGGAGCCGGGCCACCCCCGGTCCCTCCCGCCTCCTCGGGGCTGTAACAGCGAGTCCCCCCCCCCAGACGGGGGCTCACGGGCATTCAGCTCCTGCTCACGCCGGTAATCCCACAGAGCCGGTGTGGCTCAGGGGATAGAGCGTCGGCCTGGGGATGGAAGGGCCCCGGGTTCGATTCCAGTCAAGGATACGTGCCCGGGTTGCAGGCTTGGTCCCCGCAGGGGGTGTGCGGGAGGCACGATTGTTTCCCTCTCCCTCTCCCTCTCCCTTTCTCTCCGAAGTCAATAAAGTCTGATGTCAAGGAAGAGGTGCTACACTAAGACACGAGTCAGAGCCCCGGCACCTCTCACCCCTCTCCCACCCAAACCTGGACGGCACCCAAACCCGGGGCGGGGGGCACGGGGAGCTGAGCCACCACGGACGCCGGGACCACGGGGCGGTTCCTGAGCACCCCCATGCCGGAGGGCGCTACCTGAGAAACGGCCTGAAGCTGGTGAGCCCGTAGGTGCGGCCGTGACTCTGTCCACCTCCCACCCCTCCCGCTGCGTTTGGGCACGAGGCCACGAGGCCACGTGACCCGGGACCGGTGTGTCCCGCCCCTGCCTGACCCGCTGCTAGGTCCTCAGCCACCAACACCATCTCACCCCGGGACCCCTCCCGCGGCCTCACCCCTTCACGCGGGGCACCCCCGTCTCCGCTCCTGTCCCCCAAGCCCCCGGCGCCTCCAGGAAAAGGAGGAGCCCCTCTGCGTCCGGGTCACAGGTGCCGGAAGCCCCTCCCGGCCCAGCCTGCCCGCGGCCCGGCGTGTGGGAGCGTGAGCCGTGCCCGGGAGTGAGGACGAGGCGGCGGGCTGGGGCGTCAGAGGGTGAGCGATCGGCATGGGCTCCGGCCGCTCCCCCCGGCCTCCCCCCCCCCCCCGCAGGCTCCCCCAGACCCCCCTCCGCCGCCGGGCTCCAGGGCGGGGTCTGGAAGACGCCCTGGCTCTCCGGCCAAAGCGCTCGGAGAGACGGCACCGAGCTGACGTGCGGCTGGGCTGGCTCCCAGGAGATGCTTCTTTAAAGACTTGCACATGTTCCGCGTTATTGCCTGACTCGCACGGAAGGGCATCGGCCTGTGGGGTCGGTACGGTTTCACCCAGAGCAGCCCGAGCACGTTCCTCCGCACGCACTGCACCACCCGCTCACGGAGAGGGCCCTCCCGGCCGCAGCCGCTCCCAGCCCGGCCCCCTCGGAGCGATAGGTCTTCTTTAAAAAATGCATGTTTTTATGGACGTCAGAGAGGAAGGGGGAGGGAGAGAGGGGCAGACACATCCGTGACGAGAGAGAATCGTCGGTCAGCCGCCTCCCGCACGCCCCACCCTGGAGACGGAGCCCACAGCCCGGGCCTGGGCCCTGACCGGGAATCGAACCCTGACCTCCTGGTTCCTGGATGGGCGCTCAGCCCCTGAGCCAGCTGGTGGTGGGCTTGCTACAGCATGTCCGTCTCCCTCTCAGCGGGACGACGCTGGTGTAAGCAGCAGCCGCCGGCTGGGCAGACCTCGCTCCGCTGTTCCGGCCCGTGTGGCGAGTGCGGGGTGCACCTGCAGCCTGCGTCCGAGAGGGGCCCGCTCCTATCACACCGCACAGACAGGGGCACTGTGCACAGCCGCCCCCCCCCCCCCTGCATCTCACCCCACGGCCGGGCGGGAGCTCGGGACGAGAGAGAAACGCCGATCTGTTGTTCCGCTCATCCGTGTGCGCACTGGTTCTTGTATGGGCCGGACTGGGGATCGAGCCCACAGCCTGGGCCGAGGGGACCAATGCCGGGGCCCAGGGCACTTTCTACAAGCAAACGCTGAGGAGGGCAGAGCTCAAGGATCAGCCGGACGCTCGGAGAGGGGCCACGCCCAGGCACCCTGGTGAAGAGGGGGCCCCGCCCCTGAAGAGGCCAGAAGTGGGGGGCAGCTACGGCCCCCGTGGCCGTGCACCGCAGAGAAGCCGGTTTGTCACCGTATCTGCGGGAGGAGCTGGTGGGTGGGTGCTGGCTGCGGGAGAGGGATGGCAGACCCATGAACATTGACTGCTAAGGGTTTTGCTGGGTGTTTTAGGGAGGAGGGGAGAGGGAGAAACATTGATGTGAGACTTTATTGCATCGCGCCCCCCCTCCACACCCCAACGCTGCAGAGCGCTAGCCAGCCATGGGGTTGTGTGAAGAGTT
Organism: Vespertilio murinus; assembly: GCA_963924515.1. Taxonomy (NCBI): domain Eukaryota; kingdom Metazoa; phylum Chordata; class Mammalia; order Chiroptera; family Vespertilionidae; genus Vespertilio; species Vespertilio murinus. The sequence goes on along the minus strand of OZ004713.1, from coordinate 69,233,490 downwards.
CAGAGGCAGAAACAGCCATCGAACCCAGTCGCTTCCCAGGCAGCGGCCCCTCCTCAGAGCCTCCCACCCAGCTCCACCCAGCGTGGCCGCCACCTGAGGGTGGACGGGGAGTGACCCCACACCTGGGAGTAAGGCAAGTGGGTGGGGGCTGCGACCTCTCGACACCACGTGGGGCAGAGGCCACCCCAACGGGAGCCAGACAAGCACCAAGCCCAGCGTCTCCGTCAAGACCGGCTCTTGCTGGTTCCCGCCCTCCTGTGGGGTCTCTGGGTGTGGGGTTCGGGGGCGGCCCCTGCTCCCTGTGCCCACGCCCCTGCGTCCTGGGGTGTCGGCGTTCCTCCCTGTGACGTGGCGGCCTTTCCTGGCCACGGGGCTCCCCGGCTGCCCCATGCCACCCCTCCCCGCCCCCCTCACTCCCCACCCCCACCCTCTCCACGGGCTGGTGTGCCTCCCCCCTCGGGGTCTGCAGCTCCACTCCCGCGCTCTGACATCACACATGGCCAGGTGCCATCGGCAGCTCAGGGGTCACCCCCTCGAGTCCCAGCCAATGAGCCATGTGCTCGCTCTAGAGAGAGCCAGCCTCTTGCGATGCCGCACCCTGCCCGCCCAGGCCGGCCCGCGCTGTCGGGGCTCCGGGGTCGGCATGGCCCGGTCCCGGCGAGGGCTCAGGGCCTAACTCAGGAGCAGCCTGGCCCCGCGGCCCTGCCCACCCCATGGGGGGTAAACCCGGTGCCCCCACGGACCCTGCCCACCTATGGGGGGGGGGACCCGGTGCCTGCAGCCAGGCCGGGGGCACGGCGAGCGATGTGTGTGTGGTTCCGTCTATTTCTTCAAACACTCGGAATGATAATTAGCTTTGATTCTTGCGTCTATTCATAATGATAGCAGAGGGCACTGCACAACAGAGAGGGGGCTGAAGCCTCCCACTTAGCAATTAATTCTATTATTAAACGCTAAGAAAGAAATAAGAGCCTGCCAGCTGCAGCCTTTCATGTTTTCCCAGAAATCCTAACGCGGGCTGCGAGCCGCTGTCGTCCGCCCCTCCTCCCGCCCCCCCCTCCCATCCCCCGTCCCCGCCAGGAGGGCTGGCGGCCGCTCCGTCCAGGGAGCGGTCTCTCTGCGGGGCGCCTGGTCCTCACCACGCCCGGTGAGCAGGATGGGGACTGGGTCCAGGGCCGCTGGCTCCCCAGAGGTCGGGCCGGCACGCCCGGTGACACGGGCAGCAGGCAGTGGGGAGCAGCGGGGAGCGGCCCGGGAGCTCGCAGGTCGTGGTGACCCTGCGTCTGGCGGCGGCGTCCATCCGTCCACAGCGGCTGTCCGGCTCCCTGCTCCCTCCCCGAACCCTCCCCCGGCTTCTCTCAGACGAACTGGACCCTCTCTCTTCTCGGAAACAGGTGCCTTCGCCGCACGTTCTCCGGCCTCTGCGTGCGGGCGCAGCCGCAGGACCTGCATGTGCACTAGGGGGGTGACCGCCCCCCCCGGGGTCGCCAGCCCCCAGCGGGCACCTCCAGCCACGCACCGTCCCTCCCCCAGGGCGGCCGGGCTGGGCGGGAGGCGGTAAGCGCCAGGCACCAGACCACACCGACGCCCTGGCAGACACACCCTCACCTTCCAGCAGGTGCACACAGGTGTGTTTACACACACACACACACATACACAATCATACACATACACACTCTCACACACTCACATACACACACTCACACAATCATACACACACTCATACACACACACACAATCATACACACATGCACACACACTCATACACACTCACACACTCTCTCACACACACTCACACACACACAATCATACACACACTCATACACACATACACACTCATACACACATGCACACACTTATACACACTCTCACACACACTCACACACAATCATACACACGCGCGCACACTCATTCACACACTCACACATACACACTCATACACACATACACACACACTCATACACACACTCACACACACACTCACACACACTCACACACACACTCACACAATCATACACACACACATGCACACACACTCATACACACTCACACACATGCTCACACCTGTAGTAATCGCAGTGAGGTCAGCACCTCCCTCTGCCTCTCTAACGTGTATATAAACGTGTCTTCTCACCCGTGTCCCTCACAAACATAGAAATGCACCTCTCTCTATCGGGACCGGAATTTAGATAAAGTCAAACTCGCAAATCATTAGACTTCAGAAACTCGGGGGGGGGGTGCCAACTGTGGTCTGCACCCCGACCCCCACCCCGTCTGTGCTGGGAGGGGCTCCTCGACCTCCGACGGGGTCGTGACCCGCACGGCGTGCTGCCCTCCATGGCGGAGGGGGGGACGGCTGGCCGGGCCTGTGGCTCCACCGCGGACAGCACCTGGGGCCGGGGCCGCGCAGCCAGCGTCACTGACCACACGGGGCCGCCAGGGCGCACGGCCGCTGTGCCCTCACCCCGGGCCTGTGGGTCACTCCCCGCCCCGTCCCGCCCCCCCCCCCCCGCAGCCAGCCACCTGGACAGCCTGGTGCCCGGACTCTGCCGCAGGAGGGAGGGAGGGGCTGGGGCAGCTCCGACTTCAAATGTGCATGCCCAGCCCTGGCTGGTGTGGCTCAGTGGATACAGCCTCAGCCTGCAGACCAAAAGGTCCCGGGTTCGATTCCAGTCAAGGTCACAGGCCCGGATGGCGGGCTCCATCCCCAGGAGGGGGCGTGCAGGAGGCAGTCCATCCACGGTCCCCTCTCATCGTGGATGTTTCTCTCCCTCTCCCTCTCCTTCCTCTCTGACGTCAGTAAACACACATTAGGTACGCACCCCGCCGAGAACGCAGAATGGCGTCACGCGTACCTGAGGGTTAACGCCCGGATCGGGGCGGGGGGCTGGCATCGTGCACCCCCCCAAAGAGAGCAGGACGCCCCCACCTCGCCTCCCTCCTCCCTCTGCCCCCACCCTCCCCCTCCCCCTCCCCACGGAAGCCCGGCCACGTGACGTGTCCCCACATCTGCCTCCTTCCTCTCCTCTCGGGGAGCGCGGAGTGATGAGGCCGCCGCGGTGGGTAATTGTGAGGCCATTAGCAGCCTCCCAGGTGCTGTTTACTGTCGCGCACTGTCGTGTTCTGCCCCGAATCAGCGGCTCCGCCAGCGCTGTCTGCCCGGGCGGGCCCTCCGCGGCGTGGAGGCCCCGGGCGGGGGGACCAGGAGGGACAGGGCGGGACCAGGAGGGACCTCCCGCCCCAGCCACCCGCCGGCCACAGCCACCCGCCCTCCACCCTGCGATGGTGGGAAATATTGCTGTTTTGAGTCTGCATGAGTATATTTTTTTCGAGGCTCATATTAGAAAAACACCTGAGCCGAAACCGGTTTGGCTCAGTGGTAGAAAGTCAGTCTGCGGACTGAAAGGTCCCGGGTTCGATTCCGGTCAAGGGCATGTACCTTGGTTGCGGGCGCATCCCCGATAGGGGGTGTGCAGGAGGCAGCTGGTCGATGTTTCTCTCTCATCGACGTTTCTAGCTCTCTATCTCTCTCCTTCCTCTCTGTAAAATATCAATAAAATATATTTTAAAAAAAGAAAGAAAAACACCTGAACTCTCCATCAGTAGTAGATAATAGATAAACCTCGGTGTGCACAAAAATGGACTATGAAGCGATGAGAAAAATAAATCTACAATTTCCTTCAGCAAATGGAGGAACTGCAGTCAAAGTAACTCAAACGTAAAGAAATATGGCTGCGTAACCCCATTTGTTTAGAGTTTAGCATCAGAGAAGCCCCAGCCGCCTTCTCAGAGTGGCCGGTCCCCGCTCCTGAGGAGGCGATGGTGGGAGGGACACGGGACCGCGTCCCCTCGCCCAGCGCGGCCTTCTGGACCCCAGCCTCCCCCAGACCGCAGCCTCCCCCAGACCGCGGGCTCCCCCAGACCGCAGCCTCCCCCAGACCGCGGGCTCCCCCAGACCGCAGCCTCCCCCAGACCGCAGCCTCCCCCAGACCGCGGGCTCCCCCAGACCGCAGCCTCCCCCAGACCGCAGCCTCCCCCAGACCGCGGGCTCCCCCAGGCGGAGGGTCCAGCTGGAGGGTCCAGGCGGAGGGTCCGGCCGAGGGTCCAGCCGGAGGGTCCAGGCGGAGGGTCCGGCCGAGGGTCCAGCCGGAGGGGCCAGGCGGAGGGTCCAGCCGGAGGGTCCAGACCTGAGGGTCCAGGCGGAGGGTCCAGCCGGAGGGTCCAGCTGGAGGTCCAGCCCGGAGGGTCCAGCGGAGGGTCCAGCCCAGAGGGTCCAGCCAGAGGGTCCAGCCGTTGGGTCCAGACCAGAGGGTCCAGGCGGAGGTCCAGCCGGAGGGTCCAGGCAGAGGTCCAGGCGGAGGGTCCAGCAGAGGGTCCAGCAGAGGGGCCAGCCGGAGGGGCCAGCCGGAGGGTCCAGCCGGAGGGTCCAGGCAGAGGTCCAGGCGGAGGGTCCAGCAGAGGGTCCAGCGGAGGGTCCAGCCGGAGGGTCCAGCCGGAGGGTCCAGGCTGGCCACAGTCACCGGCCGCCCCTCTCGGCTTCTCCCCTGGGCAGGGCCGCCCACCAGCCACGGGCTCGGGGCTCGGACGCCGGCCGCAGTGCGTTTCCCGGGGGTTATTGAAGGCGGGATTCGGTCCCATTCCCGGGATGAATTACCGCCGCCTGTTTACCTCCCGCCCCTTCTTAATGCACGGACACTTCGCAGACGGCTCATCCCGGAGTATTAATTGCACACAGTTTACATCATGAGCGTTTATTCCTATCAGTGGGACGGACAAAACAGTTACCTGCCTAGAGCTACTGGAGGTTAACGTTTTTATACAAAAACTCACCGGAGACTTCCAGTCAAACCGCCAGGTTGTTAATTGTCCGTGACAGGACGCCACGGTGCCCGTCACGGCGGCTCTGTCCGCTCCCGGCTGCACAGCTAACCGCGCCCGGGGGGCTGAGCCAGGCCCCCCGCCCCCCCGAGCTGGGGGGAGGGCCGTGCTACGATGGGGGTGCTGGGGGGGGAGCTCCGTGAGGGGCTGACCCCACCGCAGCCCAGCGCACGGGGCAGACGCCACCCCCCGTGTCCTGCCTCCTCAGACCCAGACGCATCCTAGTGACCACAGGGCGCACCGCCCTGGCCAGTGTGGCTCAGTGGTGAGAGCGTCAGCCTGCACACCGAAGGGGAGAAGGGGGAGAAGGGAGAACGGGGCACATGGGACGACACGGGAAGTCCCTGTCAGCCATGTACACGCACGTGCACACGCACAGGCTCACCCTGCGGGCACACACCGAGCCCAGAGAACCTCATGGAACACGGGCGGTGTGAGCCGGCCTGCGGGGTGGCTCAGTGTGGCCTCCGAGGAAGCAGAAGGAAACTCGACCACCACGGTCACGGGCAAACACGGTGAGTCCACGCTCCTCCCGGGCAGCAGCGCCCCCGGCAGACAGAACCGAGCACGGCGCTCACCTCCCCACGCCGGCGCCGGCCACCGGAGAGCGGGAGCCCCGGACAGCGGCAGGCTCTCCCGGGGCTGAGACACATCTGTGCACCAGGCACACACAGTGCTTGTTCTGTATGTACGCAGGTGTGTGTGTCTGCATCAGAGTGTGAGCATGTGTGTTAGCCTGACAGTGTGTGTGTGTGCACGCCTGTGTGTGTGAAAATGAGTGTTTGTGGGTCTGAGTGTGCAGGCACACATATGTGCGAGTTTGTGTATGAGTGTTTTGTGCATGTGGGAGTGTCTTGTGATTGTGTGAGAGTGTGCTTGTGTGTAAGTGTATATGAGTGTTTTGTGCATTTGTATGTGTGTGAGTGTGCTTTGTGCATGTGTGTGTGTGAGTGTGATTTGTGCATATGTGAGTGTGTGTTTGTGTGTGAGTGTGATTTGTGCATGTGTGAGTGTGTGTTTGTGTGTGGGTGTCCCAGCTGCTCTCTCCCCTCCGGCTCCTCTCCAGTCCCTTTCCCTGCCTCTCCCTCCACCTGCGGCCTCGCTCCCTCTCCTCCCCACAGAGTGTACCACACGCCGCGGTGCCGTGGCTCCTCACGGCGTGAACACTGCGTGGCCCACGCACAGCAGCCCGCAGGTCCTGGCGCTCAGGACGCCCACGGCACGGCCGCCCTCCTCCGCCTCCACAGATCCCCGCTGACTCGGGGCTGGGGTCAAAGTGTGAGTCGCCACTCGCCTCCCTCTGCACCCTGACCCCGCACCGGGGGGTTCCAGGGCGGGTGCCTGCCGGGGGGGGGGGGTCCGGAAAGGGACCAGGGACAGCGTGGCCCTCAGCCCGCTGCCGTCCCCGGAGCTCTGCCTGCCCGCCTGCCCACTCGGAGCAGCCTGCGCTGCCGCCTGATGGGCCGAGGTCTCGGAGAGCCTTCCCCCCCCCCCCCCAAAGCGCCGGGCGAAGCCGGCTCCCCCCTCTCCCTCCTCCGAGGGGCAGCAGCCAAAGGCTCGGTTTTGTTCCACTCGCCCGCACCGCGCCGGGCGCCAAACCTGACTGCCAATCACCGCCATTGTCTCCAGGAGGAGACCTCCCTCCCCGCTCGGGGACACGGCGCGCTGCCGGCCCCTCGCCGGAGGGAGCCAGTGGGGACGGGCTGGATCGGGCGGGGAGAGTTCACAAAGCAAGCGGGGCTCTGTATGCAGACGTGTTTACTGCTCCTCCCCCGAGCCAGACAAAGGCCCTAGGTAAACGCAGCTGCAGGCTCCGGCACGCACCCAAATGCAAAAGTGATATCGGGGAGCTGTGGTAATTATTGTAATTAAATTGTGAGCAGTATCGGCAGAGAAATGTCTATAAAACCTATGGAATCGGCACGGAGCACGCGGCCTGCTGGGCACCTCACTCTTCCACAGATGTGCCAGCGGGGGGGAGGGGGAGGCAGGGAGGCGGCTGGAAGGCACCCCAGAAGGGGCCACCCCTGTCCACGCCCCCGCTGACGGCAGGGGTGGGAGGAGCCGGCCTGCCCAGCTCTGGGCCTGGGACAGAGTCGGGACAGGAGCACAGTCGGTCGCGTCCGGCTGGTCGGTACTGGAAACCTGCCGGTCACCTGTCGCCGGAGGGGTTTGGTCCCTGTCCCCGTCCGTGGCACGTGGCTGGGTCCTGCGTGGCGTGGCAGCCTCCACGTTGGGCTTAGAGATTCTGAGGTCCCGCTCCTCCTTCTCCTGGGACTCGGACCCCCGGGACGCAGTGTGCCCCGTCCCCACGGTCAGGTCACAGCAGCAGATGCTGGTCTGCCACCTCCATTTCTCCAGCTCGCCCGCTCCTCCTGATGCGGCTGCTCAGACAGGCATCCCAAACAGAGCCATCAAGACGACGGACGCAGGGCTCCGGTCAGCACTCCGTGTCCATCAGCACCCGTCCCAGCCCGCCCGCACCTGGTGGTCGGACACCCCCCCCCCTCACCCCGCCCGTCCCGGCCAGCGCCCGCCTCCTCTGCCTCGCGGACTGGCTCCGAAAACGTCCGCATACAGTCCTTCCCAGCGAGTCTCGGCCTCAGCGCTGAAACCCGGCTCCCGCCGTGCTCACACCCACGTGTTGTTCACTGGCAGCCACATCGCACTCAGCATCGGCGCTCGGAGCCGGGACACAGCACACGCGGGCCCTCGGGGGCTGCTCTTCCCGGCTCGTTAGCTCCGGCACATGCACCGTCGGTCCGGGCAGAGCTGGCGCTGCTCTCACTCCTCGGCCAGCGTGAACCGCCGGATCCACCTCTTCCGGGAGAAGTGCATCCAAAGAGTCGGAAAGACTGACAGTCACTGACCGGACATTTTTAAATCAAATTTATTCCCCTATTCAACACCACACACGAGTCTGCAAACCTGTGCTCTTACTTCTAAAGCCGGGTGAGGAAGGGGTTTTACTGTAATGATAGCTTTTTAAATATATATATATATATATATATATATATATATATATATATATACACACACACACACACATACACACACACATACACACACACACACACACACATATATATATATATATATATATATATATATATATATATATTTTATTGATTTTTTACAGAGAGGAAGGGAAAGAGAGAGTTAGAAACATCGATGAGAGAGTCATCCATCAGCTGCCGCTTGCACGCCCCCTACTGGGGATGTGCCCGCAACCAAGGTACATGCCCTTGACCGGAATCGAACCCCGGACCCTTCCGTCCGCAGGCTGACGCTCTAGCCACTGAGCCAAACCCGTTTCAGCTGTAAGGATAGCTTTTGCTTGAGAAAAATATTGCACGAATAAAGGGGAAATCTGACTGAATTGGGTCGCTGAGCCCTGTGGTTTTCTATACAAAGGTGAGCCACTCAGATATTGGGTAATCTCCGTGACGCTAACTGGAATGACAATGTCTGCTGTTCAGAACATACGTGGTGAAATTTACACTTGCATTTTTGACATTTTGGAGTGCAATTATCCACAAGTAAAAAATGGATAATAGACGTCCATAGAATAACTCATTCTATGAGGCCGGCTTTACCCTGATATTCAAACCCGACAAAGACATCATAAGAAAAGCAAGCTACAGGCCAATATTTCCGTGAACTGAGGTGCAAAAATCCTCAGCCATTAACAAATCAGGCCCAGCAGCGTAGGAAAATAATTTTACACCTCAAGCCAAGCGGGATTTCTTTCAGCGATACAAGTCTCGCTGGTTCAACATTCAAAAATCAACGCAACCCATTATATCAACAAACTAAGAGAGAGAAATCGTGTGATCGTATCAACCCATGCAGAAAAAGCATCTGGTAAGGGCTTAAAACCCAACGTGAATCCTTATAAAAACTCGTGGCAAACCAGACATTCAGGGGAGCTTCCTGAACCTGACAAAGAATATTTACAAAACCCTGCGGCCACCATCCACCTAATGCCGAGAAACCGCCGCCCCCTGGCCCTGAACCCAGGGCAGGCCTGCCCTCAGCACCGCCCCCCACACTGAGCGCAAAGACACGGGAGCCGACATAGTGCGTCTGCAGGTGAGAAAGGAGACATAAATCATCCTTGGTCACAGAGGACACGGTCATCGATGTAGAAGATTTAAAAATCAACAAAAACTCCTGGACTAAGGAGCAATTATATAGCAAAGTGGCAGAATACCAGGCTAACATATAAAAGCTGTACCAGCAATTAGTAAGTGGAATTTTACTGCACCGTGACCGTAAACGCCCGGAGGAAGCTCAGTGCAGAGAACGGAGTGAGAGGTTCCATCGGAGACGGCGGGACGGACTCTGCAGAGGCAGCGCACGGAGCCGGGAGAGAGCCCGGTGGTCGCTGGGGACGGAGGTGCGGGGAGGGGTGAAGAGGCAGAACGCGGTGAGGGTTAGGGCCATGAAAACACGCCGGATGAGACCCCCGTGACGGACACAGGTCACGACACATCTGTCCAGCCCTCCCGGGACAGCACTGCAAAGCCTATGCATGCTGGGTGGTCGTGGCGTGTCAGCACGGGTTTCTCGTGTGTCACAGGTGTGCCCTCTGGTGTGGGGTGTGGACCACAGGGGTGGCTCTGCATGTAGGGCCGGGGGGGGGGGTGCGTGGGGAATCTCCGTATCTTAGCCTAGATTTCACTGTGAACTGAAAACTGCTCCGAAGAGAAGGACTTGATGAAGGGCAGGATGGAGCCGCCACGGGAACTGGAAAACTGAGCGTGAACCTATCAGTGTGTCTGCCACTGGCAGTGTGACCTGGTAAGTAACTGCAATCAGGGGTTACATGACCCATAAGACATTAACTTCTACCAGCAGTGGGCAAACTCATCCGTCCACAGAGCCAAGTACCATCAGGACGACTGACATTTCTTTGGAGAGCCACATTTTTTAAACTTAAACTTCTCCCAACGCCACGTCTTCAACACAGACTGGCCCAGGCCGTGGTGTTCTGTGGAAGAGCCACACTCAAGGGGCCAAAGAGCCGCATGTGGCTCGCGGGCCATGGTGTGCCGACCACAGTTCTAGACCTGAGGTGACATCCGTGACCTCCCACGGTGTTCACGAGGAAGTCCCCCCGACAAAGTCCGAGCCGGTCTCCAGGAGGGCCTGCTGGGCGTGGCCTTGGAGAAGTGGGGGTGCTGAGACACCAGTGACCCCCACAGGGCCCTGTGGTCCCCGGACGAACACCGACCTTCAGCAGCAAGGTCACCGAGGGGCTGCTGCCCTCAGCCGTACACTGCCTGTGATTGGTGGAGCTCCAGAGCTCGGGGCTGCCGCTGGTTGGCTGATTTCAGGGCACCCCCACCTGGGAGGGAGGCGGCCAGAGGCGTGCCGAGCCTGGCGTGATGCCAGGTAACGCCAGACACAGGTTCCCTGCCCGGAGCTTGGGACTCTGGCCAGTGAGCCATTTCCCTTTCGTAAAGTTCTCGGATATTACAAACAAGAACTTTGATTCCGCTCGGTCCCTTCTCTGGGCGGCTGCCTGGGGACTGTCCTGGGCTCTGTGTGGAAGCAGAGCTGTCAGCTGGCACTACCTTGCACCCAGCCCAGCCCCAGCCCCAGCCACCATGACGGGAGACGCTCTGCCTGCTGGCGGCTGTAACACCGGGACACGGCCCAGCCAGGCCCTCCTGGCAGAGTCCACGAGGGATCTGGACGAGGTCATGGAATCAGTTCAAGCCCTGGGCAGGCAGGTGGTGGCACCCTGTGATCGGGCATCAGCTACGTGGACATTCTGTCCATCTATTCCTCGTGGCCACACGGACGGGCACGGTGTCATCAGCCAGCATGCTGCGATGAGTTCCGATGTTGGGACGGGCAGTCAGTGCCGCGCTGTGTCCACCCCCGCCCGTCACGGCGGCCCCTCGTGGGCTGCCATGCCTCTTCTTCCCGGGAGCGTCACGTGTCCACGCATCCCCTCTCTCCCGGAGCACGTGTGCTTGGAAGAATTCCAACAGGAACGTCTCCAAGTCGACCCCCCCCCCTCCCTGCAAGCTCACTTGGGAAGCGTGGGACAGCGGGCCTTGGGCGGTCCGCAGCTCCCGGCACGGCCGGACGGCGAGGCCCTCGACATGCCCACAGGCTCCAGCCTCTCCCAGCACCCGGCCGCAGCTGGGCCACCTGCTCCCGCGGCGGCGGCGGCGGCGGCGGCGGTCCCCTCGCAGCCAGCGGTTCCCCGAACGCCCCCCTCTCGCCGCGGCCGCCCTGCCGGGTCCGCTATCCGCACGCTCGGGGCTCTCCGCGTGGGGGACATTGAAAAGGCAACGAACGCTTCCCGACATCTGCTCGGAATTCGTTTTCCTTCATTTTCATTTATACCCTCTTGTTCCGTCATCTGTGCTGGGCTCAGAATAGGAAGCCGTGTTGACATTTTCCAAACCATTTAAGTTTTATGTTCGTTAATTAAAACCCCTTCTTCACCGGATCGGAGCCAACCCGGTGGGCAGATGCTGGGACACCGCATTCCGACGGAAGGCGGTTGTGTTTTTTCTAAATCCCCCTCATCTCACAGGGGAAACAATGATGAAGGTATGGGATTTCAGTGTTGCCCGAACCGAAGGAAAGATTGGGACACTTTTATTCCCCCCTCCCTCCCCCAAGTCAAGAACTGTCTGACCGAGACCGAAACCAGGCTTTGCGACCCAGCAGGCTGCCGCCACGGGCTTCTTACACACACACACACACACACACACACACACACACACACACGCTCCCCGCCGGGCAGTGGTGTTTGTGTTGGTAGAAACCCTGGCTGCACAGACCCATTCCCAATCCCTCAGCTCGAGTGTCCTGTTCCAGCCGGGGAGCCCCTGGGAGCCCGTGGGAGCCCGTCCACTCCGACCACGGCCGAAACTCAGTAAAAAGAAGCACGTTTTCCTACGGGACACGGAGGCCTAGCAAACGTCAGGAGGGCCCCGGCTTGCTCGGGAGGCGGTCCGAGTTGTGCTGGAACCAGTGTGTCCAAGAACCAGTGGTTCCGAGGCCCCGGGGCCCTTCGCCGGAACGGGTACCCCGCCTGCGTCCAGAGCCGGCCCGTCACACCCTGCAGTCGGCAGTTCTGCTTCGCTGCTGCTTCTCTTTCACCTGTAATAATAGACGCGGGATATGCTAACGAGACCAGACCGCCGGCCGACGACCTGGACAGAGCCGGGGCTGCGAGGGAGGGACGGCTGGGACTGCGGGAGGCTGTGAGTCTCCTGCATCGGGCCGCTGTGTGTGTGTGTGTGTGTGTGTGTGTGTGTGTACATTGCTATTGAGCTCAGAGAGGAAGAGATAGAAGCATCAATGATGAGAGAGAATCCTTGATTGGTTGCCTCCTGCACGCCCTGCACTGGGGATCAAACCCCCAATCTGGGGCTGTGCTCTTGACCAGAATCAAAACCCAGGACCCTCAGCCGACACTCCGTCCACTGAGCCAAACTGGTTAGGGCCGCTTCGCTTCTGCTATTTACTGCCAGAGGCCCGGGGCACACATGTGTGCACAGGGGGCGTCCCTGAGCTCGGCCGGCGACTGGGGTCAGTCAGGGCCGGTGGGCCGGTGGGCCAGGGAGGGATCGAGGGGAGGGGGCGGACTCCAGGGCATGCATGGCCCTCTCACCCAGTCCTGATTGGAGCATCTGCCCCCTGGTGGTCAGTGTGCACCATAGCAACTGGTTAAGTGGTCAGACATACTACACTTTCATTATATAGGATTTTTAAAATATGGTTTTATTGATGTTAGAAAGGAAGGGAGAGGGAGAAAGAGGTAGAAACATCAATGATGGGAGAGCATCACTGATTGGCTGCCTCCTGCACACCCCCCACTGGGGATCGAGCCCACAACCCGGGCCTGTGCCCTGACTGGGACTCGAACCCTGGCCTCCTGGTTCACAGGTCGACGCTCAGCCCCGGAGCCATGTCAGCCAGGCCTCTTTTATCTCCAGATGGGCATCGACACCTTGTAGATGATTTTTATAAAAAGCCGCAGAAGACCCAGAGTGGACGCAGCACGCGTGGGTTGGTAAGCTCTGTGCCAGGGAGCAGAGCCGGCAGCAAACCACGGTCTGTGCCTGGCCTCGTGGGAGCTCCCCCCTGACGTGGAGACAGACCGGCACGGTGTGGATGAGACCAGCCTTTGCATTCTCACACGTGTGGTGAGTTCCAGGAGGAAGCGAGCAGAGCTCGGTGATAAATTAATTAAGGGCAGGCTGGCATGGTGCCGAGACTGAGCTTCAGCCCCCGAGCCAGGTCCGGGTTCGATTCCCGGGCAGGGCACGTGCCCGGTGGCAGGCTCATCCCCAGTGCGGGGCGTGCAGGAGGCAGCCGGCCCGTGACTCTCTCCTCACGGATGTTTCTCTCCCTCCTTCCCTCTCCCTCTCTGTCTGCCCTGCACCCGGGGGCTCAGGGTGAGGCCTGCGTGCGTGTGGGCAGGGTGAGGGGACAGTGCTCTGGGGACCTGGAACAGCCTGTGTGGACGGATGACCTGCGGACCCACGGCCCTGGGAGAGAAGCTCTGAGCAATGATACCCCCTGCGTCTCCCCCCACCCCTCTCCCCCGTGCCGTGTGACCCGGGACAGATCTGCCCACGAGAGAAGCCCCGCGATGGACCTGGGGCCGGAAGAGGCATCGCCTGCGCAGCGCTCGGGGGACAGGCGCGGTCTGGGCGTGGGGGCGGGACCCGCGGCGTCCCCGCAGGTGGCGGCTGCTCACCCAGGCAGCTGGCCAGGACCCCTCCCTCCCTCCCTCTGGCTCCGGGGACGAGGAACGAGGGCACCTGTCTGTTTGTGTTGCTGAGCCTGGGAACCCCCTCGATGTCTGAGGCCGGGGTCTCCGGTCTCCGGTCTCTGGTCTCTAGTCTGCTCGGACCGTCCAGCAGGAGCCCCCCCCCCTGGGTCTCCCGTGGCGGGTGAGCCCGCAGCCCACTCCGCCGCCTTTCCGTCCCTCCCCCGGGAGCCCCAAGGACACGACGGGAGGAGGCGTCGGGAAGGAGTGCCCTCAGTGTGGCCAAAGCCGCCGATGCCCATGGGACGCCAGCCCAGCGGCCATGAGAGGGGCCCTCGGACCCGAGCCAGGGGGCCTGCAGCCCGGGCGGGGGTGCGCGCCTGGTCCGCAGCTTTCCCTTAGCGAGCCCCGCAGCCCAGCCTGACGGACGGGGCGGGAGAGAGGCCGCTGGCCCTCGGCTCTCCCTCGGGCGTCACTCTCTGTGGCCGCGTGGCTTTCTCGGCCTAACGGCCTCCTCTCTCCGAACGGCTTGTCCCCTCAGAGCGCTCACTTTGTGCTGCTGAGAAGCACACATTTTTGGCCACGGCGACGGGGTTTGCAGCCAAACGAGGAAGAATGTGTGCAATTAATGAGCGCGAGGCGGCGGCAGCGGCGGCTGTGATTTACGGATTATTTGGCAGGAGCGGCGGCGGGCGGGCGGCGTGGCCGCTCCGATCCCGTTCCCCGGGAGCCTTCCTGTGTTTTCTCCGTCTTCGGGAGGAGCGCGGGTCCGAGGCGGAGCGCCGACGCCCTTCTCAGAGGACGCGGAGGGAGGCCTGCCCGTCTCTGCCGCCCCCTTGCCGCCCGCCGCAGACCCACGTGGTGCCCGTGCACTGGCTCCTCATGATCTCCATCACCCGCACCTTCTCCCATGCAATTGCAGACTCACACGGCATCTTCAGAGATGCCACACGAGCTACCACGGAGCTCGGCATTCGGGGAACCTCCCGAGGCCGGGGGGGGGGGGGCACGACCCCGTTTGCTGGAAACCGATGGGGACTGTCTTCCGCCTCTGAGACGCCCCGGGCAGGGCCTGGCGCTTGCTACCCTGGGAACGAGGAGCGGGAGAAGCAGGCTCCCAGGGCGGAGGAGAGCCGGGTCGAGGGGGGTCACTCTGTGTCACCGAGCTGGTCAGCATAGCCCCGAGCTGGTCAGCACAGCCCCGGGCGGCGGGGGCCCCGGGCGGCCGGGGCTGAGGCGGAGCAGAGGGAGGCCAGCCTGGCTGAGGGGGCAGCACCCCGAGACCGAGGACGGAGAGGAGGGGCAGAGGGCTCCCCTGTGCTGACCTGCCCAGGCGGCTCCTCGCTCTGGCTTTGGGGCTCAGACCCGGCCTCCCACGGGGCCCCGTCCTCAGGCCTCGGATGGTTCTGGCCACTCCCGCGCCTCCGCGTGTGGAGGCAGCTCCTGGGGCCGCAGCCGAGTCCACGGGGTGGGAGCCGAGTCCACGGCAGGAGCCGAGTCCACGGTGGCCGGAGAGAGGCCTCCTCGCTCTGCCCTCCCTCCCTGCGGGCTGGGGGTCCCGCCGCTCAGCTCCCCAACCCCCGAGTCTGACCCTCAGCCCCCGGGAGGCCGCTGAGGGAGACGGGCTGTGTGACATCCATCTCCTCGCCACGGGCTCAGCCGCCTCCGGGCCATGGGGCGTTTCGGCCAACGGCCACAGCAGTGGATCCTGGCCACGGGGTCGGGGGGGGGGAGAAGCCGGAAGGGTGTGAGGCGGGGACCCAGCGGGGGGGGGGGGGCACCTGAAGGGCGGGGGGAACCCCGTCTCCGCGCCCAGGCCCAGCTCCCTGTCCTGGCCCTGGGGTCGCAGGGTGGAGAGAGTCACAGGGGGTGTGTGTGTGGGGACAGGGGGGCTGAAAGGCTGTGGGGGTGCAGGCAGGAGCCGGGGTGACCGGACTCAGTGCAGGGCGGGGCCGGCAGGACCGTGGAGGCCACGTGGGGACCATCGGGGAAGAACGAGGTGGCACCCCGTCCCCGGTGAAGACGGGGGGGGGGGGGGGGGGGGAGTGCCCTCAGCGCCAGCCCCGCCCCCCACACAGCCCGGATCCGGGCAGATGGCGTGAGCGCTCCGAGCTTAATATATTCGCGCGGGAGCACGGATGCGCGCCGTGCATATGGGCCGGCATCTGCAGGCCTATTTTAACGGGCGTTTTATTAAGCTTAGAGCAGCCGCCTCGCTCTGTAAATGTGACGAGCGCGTTGTAGATTATTTCCTGACTCCAGGGGGCAATTTTTAAACTTAAAAATATGTTCAGGTCTTTTTTTTTTTTTAATAGAGCCTTCAACTGCGTCTCCTCCTGCCCCCTGCCCGCCTCCACCACCCTCTGCCTGTGAACACAGCGCTCGCTCGCTCGCTTGGCAGGCCGAGGAGCCAGGGAGGCAGGGAGGCTCGTTCCTCCGGGACCCAGAGCCGGCTCAGGCCCCAGGGCAGGCCCGCCCCTGACCATCAGAGAGAGCGCTTCCGGCGTTCAGAGGCCGTTCTGGTCGGAGGCTGAAGTTCTTCTAAACACCAGGAGTGGCTGCCGCAGGGCCGTTCCCGGCTCTAAACTCGGGGCCCAGGACACCGCCGCCGGGGGATCGGGGGTCGGAGGGTCAGGGGGTCAGAGGGTCAGGGGGTCAGGGGGTCGAGGGCGCCAGGGGCACCATTGTCTTTAATTCCCCTCCCCCCAGCCGGCCTGGCCCAATCGGTCTGATAGGGGCGGGCCAGCCAGCCAGACCCCCCCCCCCCCAGCACACATTCATGCACCAGCCTCTAGTCTATAAGCAAGTGTCAGAATACACCGTGTTCATGGATTGGTAGAATTAACATCGTTAAAATGTCCATACTATCCAAAGAAATCTATAGATTCAGCGCAACCCCTGTTAGAATACCAAGGGCACATTTTGCAGACCTAGAACAAGCACGCCAAAAACGCATATGGAACAAACAGACAAACAAACAGACAAGACCCCGAATAGCCACAGCAATCTTGAGAAAGAAGAACAGAGTTGCAGGGATCACATACCAGATAGCACGCTCGATCGCAAAGCCACTGCATTTGAAACACTCCAGGCAGGAGCGTGCGGGCTCTGCAGCACCCACTCCCCGACCCCCTCCTCTCTGACCGGACCCGGGGGCAGAGCCTCTGATCAGAAACCGCTGCTCACCGCTCACCGCTCACGCTCACCGGAGCGAGCAGCCGGCGGGGACCAGGAGGCGGAGGAGGTGGGACGGAAGAAGGTGGGAATGCGCAGCCCCAGTGCCCAGCCGAGGGGCACGGCAGTGGCCGGGCCGTACCTGCGGGTCCTCCCGCTGGGACCCTGGGGTGCCCGGATGCAGGAAGCAGCCCCCAGCCCCCGGCCCACGTCCCTCCGGCAGCCACCCCGTCCACAGTGCGGGCGCCGGGCGTGGGACCTGCCCCGGCGCAGGCTTGTCTGTCCCTGCCGTCAGGAGCCCAGCGGCTCTGCCCGTGAGGTTAGGCCACGGAAGGACTTTTTCCCCAACCTCGGAAGGATCTAGGGCGACTGAAGAAAGACACAGCTTCCCCAGCGAGGGTGAGCTTAACGAGTTTGGAAACTCAGAGCAACGGGGGGAAGAGGAGGAGGAGGAGGAGGAGGAGGAGGAGGAGGCTTCACATCAGTACCTGTGCCCGCGTGCTCGCTTCAGTTTATGCCAGAGACGACCTGGTGTTCGTTTTAGAAAACAAGGCTAGTTGGCTCAATATGGCCAGAGGGGTGCCCGCTCTGCGTTCAGCGTCCCCCTGTGGCCCCACATCTGAGAGATGCTTCTCAGCCTTATCCCGGAACGGGGTGTCTGCTCGATGTGTGCCCCGTCCTCTGATGGGGTGTCCCGCCCTCTGACGGGGTGTCCTGTACTCTGATGGGGTGTCCTGCCCTCTGATGGGGTGTCCTGCCCTCTGACGGGGTGCCCGCCCTCTGATGGGGTGCCCTGCTCTCTGATGGGGTGTCCTGCCCTCTGATGGGGTGTCCTGCCCTCTGATGGGGTGCCCTACTCTCTGATGGGGTGTCCTGCCCTCTGACAGGGTGTCCCGCCCTCTGACAGGGTGTCCCGCCCTCTGATGGGGTGTCCCGCCCTCTGACGGCGTGTCCTGCCCTCTGATGGGGTGTCCTGCCCTCTGATGGGGTGCCCTGCTCTCTGATGGGGTGTCCTGCCCTCTGATGGGGTGCCCTGCTCTCTGATGGGGTGTCCTGCCCTCTGATGGGGTGTCCTGCCCTCTGACAGGGTGTCCCGCCCTCTGATGGGGTGTCCCGCCCTCTGACGGGGTGTCCTGCCCTCTGATGGGGTGTCCTGCCCTCTGATGGGGTGCCCTGCTCTCTGATGGGGTGTCCTGCCCTCTGATGGGGTGTCCCGCCCTCTGACGGGGTGTCCTGCCCTCTGATGGGGTGTCCCGCCCTCTGACGGGGTGCCCTGTGGCACAGGCTCCCAGAACGCTCCCGGCTCCCACAGCTGGCCTGCAGCCCACACACACCTCCTGGCACTGCCCGTCTCCTCCTTGCCCGGTCTGACCTCCAGAGGGCACGTCTGTGGCACAGACAGGAGGCATCAGGCGTGGGAGCGCCCCGCTCAGCGCCCGGCCCGCTGGGACTCAGACGCGGGTGATCTCGAGGGAAGCAGGCCTGGACGGAGCAGAGCCAGGCCGGCTCAGGGCTCACGGACTCACCCCGGACCCGGTCCCTCCTCCTGCCCCGACGCAGGCCCAGGTCCGACGGCTCCTCTCCGGCTCCCAGATGCCGTGGCTTCCGCTGTTCGGTCTCCCCCACGGCGCCGGGCACAGCCTCCTACGTCCACGTCCACGTCAGGCCCCAGGAGAGTCCCTGGAAGAGAGAGAGCCGGTCAGGGCGGCCTTGTCCACTCGGCGTCCCGGGCCGAGGGGTCCGCTGTCATCCTGTCCGCACAGAGGACAGAGCGTGGCGACACAGCAAAGGGGAGGAGAACTAGGACCACTGGCACCGATCGCTCCGCGTCCTTCTCTGATCGGCCCTCTGGGCTTCCGTCCGCGGCCGGCCGGGAACCGGCGGAGGTCAGAGCCCGCCGAGGCCGGGGACGGGGGCCGGCCACCGCAGCCAGGGGGTCCCCCCTCGGCCTCCGGCACCTGCACGGAGCTGCCCTGTGAACGCGCGCTGGCCGCTGGCTTCCGGCGGGCGACGGGTAAGACGTACTGCGAGCCAGGCCCCGGTTGGCTCGGCGGACGGAGCATCTGTCTGCAGACTGAAGGTCCCGGGTTCGGTTCTGGTCAAGGGCGTGGGCCTCGGTGGCGGGCTCAGTCCCTGACCCGGGCTGGGGCAAGTGTGGGGGCGGTGTGTCCTCTGAGGTGTCTCTCCCCCAGTGCAGCGATGTTTCTCTCTCTGCTGCCTCCCCTCCATCTCTCCCTCTCCCTGAAAAACAATGGGAAAATACCCTCAGGTGAGGACGGACAGACAGAAAAGGCGTAATTTGAGATGGTGAGGTGATAAAAAGACCCACTGTCTTCACTTCTTGGCCGGGCAGCTCTCGGAGCGGACGTGGCTGAGGGCCTGCTCACCACTTCTTTCTCTCCTGCAGGAACTAGCTCTCCCTGCTGCCCCCCCCCCCACGCCCGCACGGCCCCCACCCCGGCCCACAGTCACCGGGGGTCTCCAGGCATTGACTCCCCGAAGACGCCCTCCTTCCACTCCCTGGGCTGAGCGCTCTAAGAGGAGGGGTCACGGTGGGGGCAGGGGTCACCAGGCAGCAGGGGTCACGGTGGGGGCAGGGGTCACCAGGGAGCAGGGGTCACGGTGGGGGCAGGGGTCACGGCGGGGGCAGGGGTCACGGCGGGGACAGGGGTCACGGCGGGGGCAGGGGTCACGGAGGAGCAGGGGCCCCGGGGCTGTCTCCTAATGCACGCAGCGGACGCGGCGGGAGGCGAGGCGGGTGGCCGGCGGTGAGACGGCCAGCCTCCTATGTCAGCACCGCAGGACGCCGGGCCTGGACGCCAGGCGCCCACCAGCCGCCGAGTCTAGACTCCAGATGTGTCCCCGACCCCGCCAAGTCCACGTGGCAGATGCTGCACAGCTACAGCGGGCTCCACAGCACGCGGCGAGGACGAGACAGGGCGGCCCCGGAGGTGACATCCCTCACACACTCACACTCACACACTCACATGCTCACACACTCACACACTCACACACACACACACTCACACCTGCATGAGCGCTCACCCTCACAGGCATGCACTCACATACACATGCTCACACAGTCTCACATTGACATGCTTGTAAACACATTCACACACTCACATGTTTACACTCACACACAGGCATGTACACACGCTCACAGAGACTCACAGGCACAGGCATGTACATACACTCTCACACAGACACACACACACTCACTCACACACAGACTCACAGGCAGGCACACACACGTCCACATGCTTGCACACACTATGATGTCAGTAGGTCATACTTCCCTCATATTTTCCCGCCGTATTGGAACAGATCCTGGATGAACTAAAGACCAGGTCAATGAGACGTTTAAAATGAGCTGGAATCAGTGTGTGGAGAGGACCCGGGCAGCCTGCTCTCTGACATCAGCCTTTAGGAGGTCGGAGCCGGGAAAACGTGGGACGTTTTAAAAATCAGAGCGCAGGGCCACGAAGCATCCACGGACTCGGCGATGAGCGTCACGGTTTGGGGCGTCAGGGTCTCTGCCCAACAGGACCCAACATCAGACCTTCTGTCCGGCCTGCGGGGCACAGAGCCCCTGTGTCTCTCCACCCCCCCCCCCCAGTGAGCCGGGGGTCAGGGCCAAGGCCACCCTGACTGTGCCGCCGCCTGGAGCAGCTGCAGGAGGAGGTGGGTCCCACCACCAGAGCTGTGGCACCTCCGCCTAAAATACACCGCACCTGTGGGCGGCAAGGTGCCGCTCCCCGTGAAGCCCCAGCCTCCATCTGCCAGAGAAAGCCGTGGAAAAGGAGCGACATGCGAGAATATCCCACAAACCCCCCCGGATCCCAGCACTCGGGGGGCGGGGGGAAGGTGGAAGGGCTCAGCCAGAGCGCTGAGTCTCTCTTTTTTTTAAAAAAATATATTTTATCGATATTTTACAGAGAGGAAGGGAGAGATAGAGAGCTAGAAACGTCGATGAGAGAGAAACATGGATCAGCTGCTTCCTGCACACCCCCTACCGGGGATGTGCCCGCAACCAATGTACATGCCCTTGACCGGAATCGAACCCGGGACCTTTCAGTTCGCAGGCCGACGCTCTACCACTGAGCCACACCGGTTTCTGCACCTTCTGAGTCTCTTGCTTTGCCTCTCGGAGGGGTGGTTCGGTGAGGGAGGGGAGGCTCGGTGAGGGAGGGATGGGGAACTGCCTTCAGCCAGACTGCAGGCCACCCTTCCCGTGAAGGACGGCGGGTGGGGGGGGCTCACTTCTCATTCCGTGACAACCCCAGGCACATGGCGTGTTCTCCCCGAGCCTCCCAGCAGCCCGGCTGGGCGGAGGGCTACGGGGAGCGAGGTCCAGTCACACGGAGAGACGGGCCGAGTGGGGCCTGCCGCCGGGGGGAGCGAGTGTCCCGGGCGAGGCGGGCAGACACCGGCCACCCTCCGAGCAGAGGGCAGCCCTCATTTCATTTCCGAAGCCGACATTCCCTGCCAGGTCCGCCCCTGACTCCGTCCATTTCTACATCAAAATTAAAGCGTGTGCCGTGCCGAAACCGGTGTGGCTCAGTGGACAGAGCGTCGGTCTGCAGACTGAAAGTTCCCGGGTTGGATTCCGGTCAAGGGCATGGACCTTGGTTGCAGGCACTTTCCCAGTGGGGGGTTTTCAAGAGGCAGCTGGTCGATGTTTCTAACTCTCTATCCCTCTCCCTTCTTCTCTGTAAAAAAAAAATCAATAAAACATTTTTTTTTTTTTAAATTAAAGCTTGCCTCCCAGGTTTGCTTGAGTGGAAAAGTGATAATGTCCAGAACGCCAGCCCAGGAAACATAACACAGGCAGCCGGAGGGTCCCGCACGGCCGCAGGTCCGCGGATCGTGGAGACCAATGGCGGGCTTACGCCCCCAAAGAGGTGTGGATGGGCCAGGGTCCTTCCTTGTTCCAGCGTCATAGAAACAGCGCCTCGATGGCCGTTATATTGTCTCCAAATGTCGGTATTCCGGGCTGTGTTGTCTTGTATTACAGAAATATCCTACAGAATGAGAGGCATGTGTTACATAAACATCCTATAGCATTGGAGAGGAAATGCTGGTTAGGGTGGGCAGCGAACTCCAGGCTGGCAGCGGAGGAGAGCTACAGGGCGGGTGGGGCAGCAGCTACGGGGGGAGGGGGAGGCAGGGGAGCCACGGGAGGCCGCAGTGGCCTCCGGGCACACGGATTTGTGGGCCGGGTGACTAGTACCTGATAAAACGTAACCTGTCCCAGTGTTGACTGTTACTAAGACTGCTCATTAGCCGAGACCGGTGTGGCTCAGGGGATAGAGCATCGGCCTGCAGACTGAAGGGTCCCAGGTTCGATTCTGGTCAAGGGCATGTACCTTGGTTGCGGGCACATCCCCGGCGGGGGGTGTGCAGGAGGCAGCTGGTCGATGTTTCTCTCTCATCGATGTTTCTAACTCTCTGTCCTTCTCCCTTCCTCTCTGTGGAAAATCAATAAAATATATATTTTTTAAAAAGACGGCTCGTTAGTTAGCGGGGTCAGGCTGTCCACTCTCGCTCTGGCTGGGCAGGAGGCCGTGGGACGGGTGACCGGGGACGAGCATGGGGTACGCATTCCCGTTCAGAGGCCTGCGCTCCCCTCGCCGCCGGTGACAGGACCGTGTCGGGGGGCGTCGTCGCGCTCCGGGCCAGGAGCGTGGAGGCCTGTGGCTGGCCGTGAGACGCGGATTTACGTGTGTGACGTCACAGAGGGACCGCTGACCGCAGGCCCATGTGAGAGGGACGGGCACGTTCGCTGTGAGGGAATTCCTGGGGAAGCAGACCCCCAGAACCCCCGGGTCTGTGGACTGGGAGCACGAGTGGTGCTGTGGGCAGCGTCTCGAGACGCCCGCCCGGTCACCCCGGAAGGAATATGTGTTTATTTACCGTTTGGAATCGAAGCGACCGCCGCCTGCTGTGCCCACGGAGAGCATGTCCACACCGCCGGTGACAGCCACGTCCCCACGGAGAGCGTGCCCTCAGCGGGCCCCTCGGCGAGGGCGGCGGCTCCCAGTTCGCCCAGTCACCCCACAACCTAAACCAGCCGTGGGCAAACTACGGCTCGCAGGCCGGATCCAGCCCACGGAGCCGAAAGAGCGGAGGGTTCTCTTGCTCTCCCCTCCGCGCCTTCACCAGCAGCCCAAGATGAGAGTGCCAGCACGGTCAGGTTGCTTTTGTGCCGGCCCTCCGGTCCAGTGTAAGAACCCATGGTGGCCCTCGAGTCAAAAAGTTTGCCCACCCCTGACCTAAACACTGGTGCTCCCAGGTTAAAGTCGTCCCAGGGTGCCGAAAGGACCCCAACGCCGTGAGGCCCCGAGCCACCGGACCAGGGAGCTGCCACGTTAAGACCGAGCCCCCTGGCCAGAGGGTTCGCCCGGAGTTTGTGTCTGAGTCCAAGGTTAAGTAAGAGACGATTGCTGGGCTGGACGCGGTTTTGTTTTTATTGTAAAGCCTCCTGTGGCGGTTTGGGGGCGTCAGTGTCCCCGCCGTGCTCTCCGGCTGCCGTCGGCACACATCCCGCGTCCCGCAGGGGACGGGCCGGGAGCTTGGTAACTCAGACTCTCCAACGCCCCTCCACACCAAGGCTGTTCCTCGTGGCTTCCAGAGACTGCGTTAACCACACGCCACACTGACGCCAGCCCAGCCACAGCGGATCTCAGACCTCAAACCCCCAAGCCAGCCGCCGAGACCCAGCCAAGCAGCGTGACGATGGACGTCCAGCCACTGACCAGCTTCTTCCTCTCACCCTCCGTCCTCCGTCCTCCGTCCTTCCGGCTTTTCACGCAGTCCTTCCCCGGAGCTCACAGGAGGGGAGCGAGCCCCTCCCAAAGGCAGGTCCACCCCGAGGCAGAGCCAGGGGACAGAAGACGGGGGACAGTCAGGGCAGAGGCAGAGCCGGGGGGATATGGGGGGCGGACAGTCGGGCAGAGGCAGAGACAGAGGCGGGGGACATGGGGGTGGAGGGGGCGGACAGTGGGGCAGAGGCAGAGGCGGCAGAGATGGGGGGACATGGGGGCGGACAGTCGAGGCAGAGGCGGGGTGACCAGGGACAGGGGGGAGGGGGTGGACAGTCGGGGCAGAGGCAGAGGTGGCGGGGATAGTGGGGACATGGGGGTGGAGGGGGTGGACAGTGGGGCAGAGGCAGAGGCGGTGGGAACAGGGGGCAGCAGGGACGGGGGGTGGTGGGGACAGGGGACGGGGGGACATGGGGGGCGGACAGTCGGGCAGAGGCGGCCCTCGCTCCAGCCGGCCGCGGCCAGCGCACGCGCCTCCTCCGCGTCGGCTCTGCCAGCCCCTCGCACCCTCGCCCAACAGCTGCCGCGTTCTATTTCCGTGCCAGCCGCCCCGAGCTATTTGCGGAGGAGCTGGGCTGCTCAGAAAGCGCTTGGTAATTAAGGAAACAGAAATATCTTCCTCTCGGAGGCAGGTCTGGGGTGACGATCACACACGCACACACACACACACACACACACACACGCATGCACACGCACACGCACACGAAGCACAGCCGCAGAGCGCGCTGCGGGCCGGCTGGGGTAGCGGTGCCTCCACGCGGCCCCGAGGGCTGTGCTCCTCGCGGGCGGAGACGAGCCCTGTGCACACGACGGCCTCGCCAGCCTGTCTGCTCCTGTGTGTGCTGCTCTGTCTCGTTTCTAAGCAAAGGCCATATTTCTCAGCGTAGGTTCTTAAAACGTGTGTGCACGCCCGTGTGTGTGTGTGTGTGTCTGTGTGTGTGTGTGTGTGAGGGTATGTGTAAGAGGGTGTGTGTGTGTGTGAGAGAGAGAGAGAGAGGGTATGTGTAAGAGAGGGTGCGTGTGTGTGTGTGTATATGTGTGTGTGTGAGTGTATGTGAGGGTATGTGTAAGAAAGGGTGTGTGTGTGAGTGTGTGTGTGTGAGGGTGTGTGTAAGAGAGGGTGTGTGAGTGTGTGTGTGATACAACATCAGGTCACCAGGAACACACACACCCTCTCCGGCCTGGCAGGCCTGCACTCTGCCCGGCCCTCAGAGGACAGGTTCTAAGCGCCAGCAGGAACGCTCCGGCCCACAGGGGGACAAGTTAGTAGAGTCTGCGGGTCATGGACGGTGCCATGGGAGTAGCTGCCGGACAAAAGGAAACGTGAAATTCTAGTCACGGCATTAAAAGAAAAACAAAGAGGCGGCCGCCGAGGCTCCGGGGCTCAGTGTCACCCGTGACCCAGGAGGTCAGGGGTCAATACCGGGTCGGGCGCAGGCCCGGGCTGTGGGCTCCGAACCCAGAGACCGCGTTAACCAAACGCCACCGACGCCAGCCCAGCCACAGCGAAGGATCTCAGACCCCAAACCCCAAAGCCAGCCGCCGAGACCCAGCCAAGGAGCGAGACGATGGACGTCCAGCCACTGACCAGCTCCTTCCTCTCAGCCCTCCGCCCTCCCTCCTCCGGTGCAGGAGGCCGTCGATTGATGACGTTTCCCTCTCTCTCAAGGATGTCTCCATCTCTCTTTCCCTCTCCCTTCTTCCTCTCTCTAAAAACATCACTAAAAACATGGTTTTAAAAAGGCTCAGGTTCCAGTCCAACCCGCCCAGACCCCGGGCATTCGTCGTTGCTCACGTGCCTTTCGGTCACTCTCACCCCTCTCCCCCCCTCAAAGCTGTGACTGGCGGGACTCCGCCCGGCCCTTCTGTGGCCTTTCCCGGCCCTGCCACAGCCACGCGATCCCAGGGGCGGCAGGACCCACAGCTGCTGTCCGCTGCGGGTCAGCCCGGCCGCAGGAGGGTCCCGCGCAGCCGGCCGACACTCTGCCACACAGGCCCGCCCCTCGCCCGAGGGCACCGTGGGCAACGCCGTGGGAAAGGTTCACGCCGCCTCACCGAGCACACGTGTGCCGCACTGTCCACACCGGTGTCACGTGAGACGGCAGCGTGCGTGCGTGGCCCGCTGCGGGGACCGGGAAGGATTCGCGGTGGGCGCTCTCGGTGGGAACTCTCACCGCCACGCTAAGTTCCTTCCTAGAATCCTGCAGCGACTTGGGGGATGTTTGCTGCGTGATGCGAAGGGACAGAAGCATGATCTCAGCCTGGACAAGCTACGCGCACAGGGATGGGCAGGAATAATACTCAGGACGTTCTCGGTGGTTAGATTCGGGAGACGGGGCACATCTCCCTCCTTTAATGGCGTGTACGTTCCCACGTTACATACTAAGCACTTACGAACCCCAGTTCGATACAACGTCGCTCTAAACCTTTCTGAGCACTTTTAGCCGGCACAGCAGCGACGCAGTGAGGGCGGTGAGCGGCTCCGGGAGCCGCCTCGTGGTCCCTGCAGCCCCCGGCACCCCCACACGCCCCCTGCCTGCAGGGCCGCGGGGTCCCCCGTCCCCATAAGGCAGGGCCTCGGGGTCCGTCCCGGGAGCGGCTTCATCGAAGGGCTGGACGTGCCCGAACGGAAGATTCCACGCGTCTGGAGTCATCCGATGACACAGGCAGAGGGACGCCAAGACATTGCTGGGCAGTGGAGTCAGGATTACAGAGGCTCTGGCGTCGCTGCGAGAAGCCGGCCAGAGCGCGCGGTGGAGATAAACACATGCCGAGGGCCAGTTCTGGGCCAGAGTCAGTTCGGAGGGGGCACGGCTCGGGGCGGGGGGGGGTGGGGGCGCACATGGTGGGGTGCCCGATGCCCACAGTTGGTGCTCGTGACAGAGGAGGGATCTGCCCAGCCCCCCCCAAAGCCACGTCTGCATTTGGGGGAGCCCCAGTGCGAGAACATTGGCCAGTGGGAGCCTCTCCGAAGGCGTGGCCGGCCTGAGGGGGCGGCCCGGGAGGGGGCGAGGGAGGGGAGGGTCCCCGGGGCGGGAGGGAGGCACTGCCGTCAATCTGTGTAAGGCTCCGGGAAAGTCCCTCCGTGTCCCGGGGTGACACGGGGGTCCCAGAATGATACAGGGTCCCGAGGTGATACAGGGTCCCAGGGGGACATGGGGTCCCGGGGTGACACGGGGTCCCCGGGGGGACACGGGGTCCCGGGGGGACAGGAGGTCCCCGGATGACACAGGGTCCCGGGGGGACACGGGGTCCCAGGGTGACACAAGGTCCCGGAGTGACATGGGGTCCCAGGGGGACACGGGGTCCTGGGATGACACGGGGTCCCAGGGGGACACGGGGTCCCCGGGTGACAGGAGGTCCCCGGGGGGACACGGGGTCCCAGGGGGACACGGGGTCCCCGGGTGACAGGGGGTCCCGGGGTGACACGGGGTCCCGGGGTGACAGGAGGTCCTGGGGGGACACGGGTCCCGGGGTGACACAGGGTCCCGGGGGGACATGGGCCTGAACCTTTTCCTGGTCATCTTCTCTCCTTTGGTTTTCAGTCCCTTTCCCCCTGAGGGCTCCTTTCTGGCGGCCAGGCTCCGCCTGCGGAGGCGGGAAGGGGGGCAGCGGAGGCGCCGGGCCGGGGTCAGTGTTTGCCGCGGCCGCGAGCCGGGAGCCGGGAGCCGGCGAGAGGCCTCGCACCTGGGGGAGGACCGCTCGGCCGCGCCGGCCCGGCTCCGCGCAGTCTGGCCGACGTCTGGGACGGAGACCAGGGGCAGGCGGCACCTTTGTGCTCCGTGGAGAGCTGGAGAGCAAAGCCGACGTCAGGGACGTGTTTACGTAACTGTCTCCGCGGGCATTGCCGTGCTCCGTCTGCCGCTCACCATCAGCCTCGAGTGTGTGCTGATAAAAAAGAGGCGGGGCCGGAGCGCCTGGCGTGGGAGCAGCCACGTGCCCGTGGCCCAGGGCGAGCGCCGGCCGCCGGGGAGCCGTCAGAGCACGGGAGCCGGGGCCCCGCCGGTCTCAGCCGTCCCGTGCTTTGGGCACGTGTCCTCAGTGTGTGCCCGGACCGCTCCACAGACAGGACCTCACTCCCCCCCCCCCACACACACACACCACACACACATCACACACACACACACACACACCACACATACACCACACATACACACCACACACACACACACACACCACACATACACCACACATACACACCACACACATACCACACACACAACACACACAACACACACAACACACACAACACACACACCACATACACACACACAACACACATAACACACACACATCACACACACCACACAGACACATACAAACACACTCTCACACACACACCACACACACATACACACACACACACACACCACACATACACCACACATACACACCACACACACACACACACCACACATACACCACACATACACACCACACACATACCACACACACAACACACACAACACACACAACACACACAACACACACAACACACACACCACATACACACACACAACACACATAACACACACACATCACACACACCACACAGACACATACAAACACACTCTCACACACACACCACACACACATACACACACACACACACACACACACACGGCTCGGGTGTGGGACTCAGGGGGGTGGGTGCAGGGGGGGAGCCCACATTTTATGAAAGTCTTTGGAGGAGAGAGGCTGTGGGCATGCGGTGGGGGAGGTGCTGAGGGAAAGTCGGCATCGGCAGGCTGCCGAGGCAGAGCCAACATGACAGGTGTCCACACGGTGACCACGGACCCATGTGGCTGCTGGCTGACCTGGGATGGAGCTGGCAGCGCCGTGGGCCAGCCCGGGGGAGGCGCTCAGTCCACTCCCAGCAGAGCGGGGCCAGCCCCTTCCTGTTTCATCACCAACTGGGAGGGGGCAGGACCAAGGGCGGCGTCAGGACGGGGAGGGGGGGGCGGGGGGGCCGAGGGGGGCAGGACGGGGCAGGACGGGGTGCGTCCTGCGGGCTCCCTCGCCCGCGTGCGCAGACTGGGAAAGCGGAGTGGCCGGGCGAGGCAGCAGCGCGGTGACGGGCTCTCTTGGAACAATCACGGAGACGGGGGCCGGGAGGCCCGGGCACAGCGAGGCCCTCACGTCTCCATCGCTGGGCGTTCCCGACGCGGCCGCTCTGACGGACACGCCACGCCCGGCTGGTGAGGCCGGAGCCTGAGCATCATCCGGGCACCGACGGGCCGCTGGTCCGATTCCCGTCAGGACTCAGGCCCGGGCTGTGGGCTCATCCCCAGAGGGGAGCTCAGGAGGCAGCGATTAACATGCCCTCTCACCTCAGTGTTTCTCTCTCTCTCTCCTCTCTCTCTCTCTCTCTCTCTCTCTCTCTCTCTCTCTCTCTTCCCCTCCGCCCCCCTTCCTCTCTCTGAAAATAAATCAATGAAAACACTGTGCCTGGTGTTTTCTAAAGGAGCCCACCCCACATGCCTCGGGGAGAGGAGGAGGAGGATGTCTGAGCACTGATTGTCCCCAGGCCTGTGTTTCTGCGGGACCCACGTCCGAGGGGAGACGGCGTCCGCGGACAGGAGAGGCCGGGCCACAGAGCCACCGGCTGTGCCGGATGCGCCTGCCGGAGGCAGCTGGCTCCCGGCCGCCCCTGCAGAGCCTGGTGGCCAGAGGGGACAGCAAGACAAGACAGACGTGAGGTCAAACCGGCTCTGCCCTGCGGCCAGCACGTGGGCCGGCCTGAGCGGCTCCTTCGGCGACCTCACGGGGAGCACGCGCCGGGGAACGCACGGTGAACGCCGGAAGGCACCTGTGCCCACTTCTCCTTTGTAAAGACATTCACACCGACTTCAGAGAGGGAGGGGGAGGGAAACACCAATGAGGAGCCAGAGTCATGGGCCGGCCGCCTCCTGCACGCCTCACGCTGGGGACCGAGCGATGGGAAGAGCGGGTGCAGCCCCTGTCAGCGCCCCGGAGCCCCGAGCCTCACACGGGCACCGCGTCTGTAAGCGGGGCTGGTCCCAGCCAGGCCCTGTGCCCGGGACTCACAGCTCACGCACACGGGAGCCGGGCCGGCTGGCTCCGGGTGAGCGTCGCCCGGGGAGCCAGGAGGCCTCGGCTCGGTCCCCGCTCAGGGTCAGGGCACAGGCCCGGGTGGCGGGCTCCATCCCCGGTGCGGGGCGTGCAGGAGGCAGCCGGCCCATGCTTCTCTCTCCTCATGGATGCTTCTCTCCCTGACGTCTCTAAAAAGCCCGTGTGAGCTGACCGCCGATGGCGGTGCCCCTCGGAGACACACAGAGCTCCACTTCCACGCCGCCCCTGGCACCACGGGCGGGAAACCCCGAGCCCAAAACGGAGGCCTCCTCTCCTCCTTTGAGGGGGAACCGACAGGAGTTCTGTCCGGGACAGGAGGTCTGGCCCCAAGGGCCACGCAAAGCCCATGGGCCTCTGAGGCCTGGCCCCGCCCCCCCTCTGGGAGGCGGGCCCCATGGCCGGGGTGAGGGTGGGGTGGGCTGGGGCAGGGGGGCAAGGTCCCCTCTGTGCCGTCCTGGGACTAAGCAGAGAAGCCAGTGGGAGACCGGGGCTCGTTGTCCTGGTGTCCCTCGCCTGCGGAGCCGAGTGGCCCACGGGGAGGCTGGCCCTGGCCCTGCCCACGTGCCTCAGTTTCCTCCTCCGTCAGAACAGGTGGCCGAGCTCCAACGTCGTGGGCTCGTGGTGAGGACTGGGGAGACAGAGCCTGGGAGGCCGTGAGCGCGCACCAGGGTCACCCTCACTGTCCCAGCAGCCTCCGGGGGCTGTGGCCCCAGAGCTCGCTCTGATCCCTGTGGGCTCACCCAGCCTCTCGGGAGCAAACCCGGACAAAGCCCAGGCCACCCACGACCGTGACGACGACGTGCTCTGCCCACGGTGCTGGCCGTGGTGGCGAGGGAGGCGGAAGGGTTAACGCTGGGCAAAGCAGGGCCACGGGGGCTGTGACCGGTGGAGTCTGTGCTCACAGGAGCCGTTCCTCACCCCACGGCCTCGCTCCACCGGAAGTAAGAGGTCTCAGGTGGTGGCCCTCTTCTCCGGGGGAGCTCAGTGCTGCAGGGCGGGCGGGGGCCCGCTGCCCTGTACACCCGCACCCCCTTCTCCCAAACCCTGGCAAACACCAGGGTGGGGGCGAGAGGCTGTCCTCTCTCCACCTCCACCTCCACGGTGCGCAGCCTGGACGGGAACCTCACGCCCGCATCCCGCCCCGCCACGCCCCCACCCCCTCCCCGGCTCCCCACGCGCGCTCTGGAAGGACAGCCGTGGCTGCCGGAGCCAAGAAGGCCGTTCCTGCGTGCTCTCCGCCTCAAAGCCGGGCCGAGCTGGGCTGCCAACAGCTGTGACTTCACCTCTCCGCTTGGCAGAGGCCGCCCCGCAGCTGGGCCCCCCACCCCCACCCCCGAGTGCTGCCTCCGCGGCCACGGGACGGGCCACATGCCCTGCAGCAGTGCCGGCGCCGCCCCTGCTCACCGCCTCACCCCTGCTCACTGCTCCACTCCTGTGCATGGCCTCACCCCTCCTCATGGCCTCACCCCTGTGCACAGCCTCCCCCCTGCTCACGGCCTCACCCCTGTGCACGGCCTCACCCCTGCGCACTAGGGCCCCCGCAGCGCTGACCCCATGCGGTCGGTCCAGCAGGAGCTGCTGCTGAGGGAGGTGCCGCTGGCCTGTGACCACCTACTGTGGGCGCAGTAGGTAGGTGGGGTGTGTGTATGCGTTCAAAGCGGCTGAGTCAGCCTGTCGGACCCGCGTTGGACAGCCACGGAAACATCGTTCACCTCGCTTCGCCGTGTGCGTGAGGAGGCTGGGGTCGCGTGCAGGGATGAAATAGGTTTACGAAGTGGGAAGCGCTCAGCACTGACTCAGCAGACGGCAGCACTGAGCGTCCCTCCTGCCCGCGGGGCCCTCCCTGTCCCGAGCCCCATTCCGAACCCTACTGCGCGCTCGCGGGCTGGACTAAGGACCCTTCTGTCCGGGCCGGCATTCTCTCCCAGCCCAGGATGGAGCCACTGGAAACCGGTGAAGATGCCCTGGCCAGCGTGGCTCAGCGGTTGAGCATCGACCTATGAACCAGGAGGTCACAGTTCAATTCCCGGTCCGGGCACAGGCTGAACTGTGGGCTCGATCCCCAATGTGGAGCGTGCAGGAGGCAGCTGATGAATGAGTCTCATCATTGATGTCTGTATCTCTCTCTCCCTCTCCCTTCCTCTCTGAAGTCAATGAAAATGCATTTAAAGGTGAATAAATAAAATAAAGATGATTAAGGAGCAGAAAGCCTCGTCTTTGCACACGTGTGCGTATGGAGACAGCGCCGCCAATCCCGTCCACTTTTGGACGGCCGAACCCACCGTGGGCACACCAGGAAGATGCTCTCACCAGCGCGCTGCCCGCCAGGGTGAGGGTTTGGTGCCGGTAAATGCCTCCTGAGGAAATCGGCAGAGCCAAGGCTCTGAGCCTCCGTGTGCGTGAGCTCTGAGGCCTGGACCCAGGCCGGGACCCTCGGGGCGGCCCTCCTGCCAGGGGTCGAGGCGCAGGCCGGGCCGGGCCACGGCAGCGGCGTCGGCGGGAGCGACGCAGCACCGGCGGGAGCTCCAGAACAGGAGGCAGGGTGGGTCCGGCCCGCACCGTGGGCAGCGAGGACACCCGCCGGGAGCCGGCTGTTTCCTGAGAAAACGCCCCCGAGCGTGGGTCTTCCTGGCCGTTACCCGGCCCAGCCCGCCGGCTCGTGTGTTTCGGAGTTTTCCAGAAAACGCCTCACACCACCGTCAAACAGGCGTCACCGCCGGAGCCGGGCGCCCTGCAGCAGCACCGGTGACCTGTCAGCCCCCCGTCCCTCCGTCCTCACGGGCTTGAGCTGAGAGAGGCGGGGGCGTCTGTGGGCCCCGCACAAGCCCCCGTCCACGGCTGCTCGGTCAGCACTTTGGAGGACGGAGGAGACGAACGGGAACTCGTGAGAAGTTAAAAAGAATTAGACTGACTTGAGGCTCTATTGTGGACGCACAGAATCCTCCCCAAGCGTCTCTTACAAAAAGAGTTATTTTCGGGTCATTGTGAAGAAGAATATTGAGCTTTTTTTCCCTTTTTTTCTTCCTGTATCCAAGGGTGGCCAAATACAGCTTCTGCTCGGGGCGGGGGGCGGGGTGGAGGGGGGGGGCGCCTCTGTTCTCTGGGGAGAAGGCAGCTCCCTATTTGGGCGTTAAAGGCTTGTCAGGACGCTGATATTTCTCATGGCACGAAAGGTCATGTGTTATGCTGTTTAATTGTCCACTGAGATCTCAAAAACCCAACCGGCCTCCCTGCCAAGTGTCTTTGCCACATGAGCGTTTCCCACTGGCTGCTTATAATAGGTTTTCCCGTGGGACCCGGCCTTCTGGCACGGGCTCCGTCATGATATTATAACAATAATTAACATTTCGCATGTGCTGGGGAGCCAGCCTTTGATCCATATTTCTCACAAAACATAATAACAATGCTCCTTCACGCAGCACCCTTCCCAGGGCCTCCGGGCCGCTGGCAGCACCCTATTACAGCCCGAGAAGGTGGCACTCTGTCCCGAAACCCTGCCCACACCCGGGCCCGCGAGCAGCGGGCGTCCTCGCCGGGGCAGAGGAGGGGTGGGGGGGCGAGGTCGGGGAGCCGCCAGCCTGCGGGCGAGGGGCCAAGCGGGGAGTGAACCCCACCCCCACCCTGTCTTCTTGCTCAGCCATCCAAAGCTCCCGTCCACCCATTTTTATTTTTAAGAAATACATTTTTATTGATTTCTGAGAGGCAGAGGGAGATAGAAACATCAGTGACGAGCGAGAATCGTGGATCGGCTGCCTCCTGCAGCCCCGGCCTGGGCCCTGACCGGGAGTCGAACCGTGACCTCCCGGTTCATAGGTGGACGCTCAGCCCCCGAGCCTGGCCGGCCGGGCTCAGCGCACCCATGTTCAGACAGGGGTGAGGAGGAGGAGGAGCCCGAGGTGCGAGCTGATGGGACAGGGAGGTGGGTGGGTCCAGAAAGTCCCTCCACGTCCCCTGAAGTGAGTCCTGGAACGGATTTCTGACTCGTTGTGAGAAGCCTGATCAGCAGATGCCAACGAGGTCTGCTCTGTGCCGGCACCAGGTCCCCGCCGAGCCCCTTGCTCTGCCAAGGGCCATTTGGGTATTTACAGCACAGTTGTGCTCAGTGGTTAGAGCAGTGGTCGGCAAACTCATTAGTCAACAGAGCCAAATATCAACAGGGCAGTGATTGAAATTTCTCCTGCACCTGCCCCACCCAGGGCCGTGAATCGAGCCTGCAACCCAGGCACGTGGGCCCGACTAGAATTAAACCTGGGACCCTTCAGTCTGAGAGCCAGTACTCTAACCCCGTGGTCAGCAAACTGCGGCTCCTGAGCCACGTGCGGCTCTTTGGCCCCTTGAGTGTGGCTCTTCCACAAAATACCACAGCCTCGCCAAAACCGGTTTGGCTCAGTGGATAGAGCGTCGGTCTGCGGACTGAAGGGTCCCGGGTTCGATTCCAATCAAGGGCATGTACCTTGGTTGCCAGCACATCCCCAGTAGGGGATGTGCAAGAGGCAGCTGATCCATGATTCTCTCTCATGGATGTTTCTAACTCTCTATCCCTCTCTTCCTCTCTGTAAAAAATCAATAAAATATATATTTTTTAAAAGTTTGGAACAAAAATACCACGGGCTGGGCGAGTCCGTGTTGAAGACGTGGCGTTAGAAGACGTTTACGTTTAAAACATGTGGCTCTCAGGAGACACGTCCGTCGTTGCGCTGTTGGTACCTGGCTCTGCGGACCGGTGAGTTTGCCGACCTCTGAGCTACATCATCTCATGCACCAACACCCCCCGGGGGGGAGCTGCCCTAGCTCCGTCTGTGGGTGAGGAAACCGAGGTTCAGAGAGTTCACGGCACGCCCCGTGAGTGAGAGCCGTGGGACGGCGTGGCACCTATGCTCTCAGAGACCAGCCCCAGGAGCGGGCGGTGGGTTAGTGACACCACGGCCAGTGGTCCCAGCAGCAGCACGGCAGTGGCGGGCGTCACGTGCCACCGCGGTGCCAGGCACCTGCCCTAGCCTCACCCCCCTGCAGGCCTGTGGCTGCCCTGGCTGGCGGCTGACGCTCCGGCCAACACAGCTGGCAGGGGCTCTTCCCGGCAGGCCAGGCGCGTTCCCGGGCCGGGGCCACGGACATTGAGACCACGCTAGAGGCCCAGACCACGGACGCGTGCTCCGGTGGGTCCCTCAGCCCGGCCTGCGCCCTCTCACAACCCGGGACCCCCCGGGGGATGCCGGGCTGCTGGCTCCGGCCCGATCCCCGCAGGGAGGGAGTAGTGCACGGAGCGGCAGGCGCCAGGGGGTGTCAAGCCTGGGCCAGGCACGGCACCCCGCCCGCTCACCCAGCCCTCTGCGCCTGCTGACACCCGGCAGCGCTGCCAGCTGTGAGCCCGGCTCCTGGCACCCCTCCTCAGCCGAGCGCGCTCCGCTGTGGGAGCGCACTGACCACCAGGGGGCAGCACCTGCATGGAGCGTCTGCCCCTGGTGGTCAGTGCGCATCCTAGCGACCGGTCGGCTGGTCTTCCAGTTGTTCGGACATTCAGTCGCCTGGGCTGTCAGATATTCGGACGACAGAATTCTCGCGCGGTAAACGCACGCTGCTCCGGAAGAAGCTCCGGTGTGTGCGTGGGGTGTTGAGTCGCACCCGCGGCTGCCTCGGCAGGGCCGGGCCCGGCGATCCCGAGGGTCTGGCGCACGAAGGCGCTGAGGCGGGCGCCAGGACCCCGCACTCCACGGAAAGCTCAGTGCAATTCAACACGCCGCTTACGGATCATCTGCCGCGCAAGGAGATTCTGAAAACAGACACCTGGGCCCGGCGCGGGGAAGCTGGGAGGTGTTGGGAGAGGAAGAACGCGGAAATGTCGATGAAAACACTTCTCTCCGCCAGCCCGCGGGTCTGCGCCAGCATCTGCCGGGGCAGCCGGGACCCGGGACCAAAGCCGTGGGGGCTGACAAAGGCGCCTCGGGGCGGGTGACACGGCACGGAGGCCACCCCGGCTCCTGGGCCGGTGTGGCTCAGTGGAGAGGGCGCCGGCCTGCAGACGGACTCCCTCCACGGACACCCACGGGGAAGGCCTGTGGAGGTCTCCCAGGGGCGGGTTGGTCAGCGACGCCTGCTATCGCTGCCCTAAACGCAAAGGTCTGCGGGAGGCATTAACTTCTTAAAGCTGGGTGTCATGGATTAAATGGTGCCCCCCCCAAAAAAAATTAAAAAAATATGTGTGGGTCCTAACCCCCAGAGTCTCAAAATGTGGCGTTATCTGGTGTGCCGCGCCAGCACAGCCGAAGGGCCGGCGAGCCGGAGGGAGGGCCGGCCAAGGACGGAGGAAAGACAGACGAAGGGAAGGAGCTGGGTCCAGGTGGATCGCTGTGCCTGGCTGAGGCCACGGAGCAGACCCAGACGGCAAGCCGATGGTTTGTTTCAGGGGTGGGCAAACTTTTTGACTCGAGGGCCACCATGGGTTCTTACACTGGACCGGAGGGCCGGAACAAAAGCAACCCGACCATGCTGGCACTCTCCTCTTGGGCTGCTGGTGAAGGAGCGGAGGGGAGAGCAAGAGAACCCTCCGCTCTTTCGGCTCCGGGGGCCGGATAGAACAGCTGAATGGGCCGGAGTTTGCCCACGGCTGGTCTATTTCATAGCCAGAGGTAAACAAGGCAGTGGTCACCATAGTTACAGTGTTCTTACGAGTTTCACGTGTTTCGGCAGCACTTGCTGCCCCTCCCACAGCCCACTAGCTCCCCAGGAAGGATGGAGGGAGCAGTCACAAGGTCAAGCTTAATGATGCTGAGAGGCTGAAACCGGTGTGCTCAGTGGATAGAGCGTCGGCCTGCGGACTGAAAGGTCCCAGGTTCGATTCCGGTCAAGGGCATGTACCTTGGTTGCGGGCACATCCCCAGTAGGGGGTGTGCAACAGGCAGCTGGTCGATGTTTCTCTCTCATTGATGTTTCTAACTCCCTGTCCCTCTCTCTTCCTCTCTGTGAAAAATCAATAAAAGAGATGCAAATCAAAACAACAATGCGGTACCATCTCACACCTGTCAGAATGGCCAACATCAACAAAACAACAAACAACAAATGTTGGCGAGGTTGCGGAGAAAAAGGAACCCTCGTGCACTGCTGGTGGGATTGTAGGTTGGTGCAACCACTGTGGAAAACAGTATGGAGCTTCCTCAAAAAACTGAAAATGGAACTCCCATTTGACCCAGTAATCCCACTACTAGGAATATACCCCAAGAAGCTAGAAACCCCAATCAGAAAGGATATATGCACCCCTATGTTCATAGCAGCACAATTTACAATAGCTAGGACTTGGAAACAGCCTAGGTGCCCGTCAGCAGATGAACGGATCAGAAAACTATGGTACATCTACACCATGGAATACTATGCTGCCATAAAAAGGAAGGAATTCTCATCATTTGCAGTAACCTGGATGGAATTGGAGAACATCATGCTGAGTGAAATAAGCCAGTCAATGAAAGAGAAACACTACATGACCTCACTCATTTATGGATATTAAAGAACATTATAAACGAATGAACAGAAAGATATAGTGACAGTAAAGCAACAGGCAGTCTGTCAAATGACAGCGGGGGGGGGGGCGGGAGGGAGGGTAGGGAGATCTGGGGGAGATAAGAGATCAACCGAAGGACTGGTATGCTTGCATATAAGAACAACCAATGGACACAAAACTCTGGGGAGGGAGGGCATCTATGGGGGGGGGGGGCAATGGTAAGCTATGTACACAGATAATACCTTAATAAAAAAATAATTTAAAAAAAAAAGAAAAATCAATAAAATATATTTGGGGGAAAAAAAGAAATATGTAATGATGCAGAGAGGGCTGTGCCCTCCACGCCGGGACTGTTTGTGGCTTTGCCAGCAGGTCAGTCCGAGACTTCACCCTATAACCGCTCCCTACGGTTTGGAAATAGGGTCTTTACAGGGACCGTCCGTAAAACGAGATGATTAGGGTGGGCCCGAAGCGGGTGGGGGGCGTCTGGGGAGAGACCAGCACCCACAGAGGGAGGGCGCTGTGCAGATGAAGGTAAGATTCGGGGTGACTGTTCTACCAGGCGAGGAACACCGGGGGCCAGCCAACCCCCAGAAGGCGGGGCGGGGGGGGGGGGGCAGGCCTGGAACAGACTGTCCCCCAGGCCCCTCAGAGGGACCCCACCCTGCTGACTCCCTGACCGTGGATGCCCAGCCTCAGGGCAGCGGCCTCACCGTCTGAGTCCTCGGCACTCTGCCACGGCGGCCTCAGACCCCGGACACCGGGGAGCCGCGTCGGGAGACATTCTCCCGGGGTCTCAGGCCAGAGCAGCGGTCGGCAAACTCATCGCCAACAGAGCCAAATGTCAACATGCGACGAGTGGAGCTTCTTCTGAGAGCCGAAAACCGACTTCTGCGCACGGGCCACGAGGTTTCCGTCGCGCTGTGGCTGACCACTGGGCTGACCTGCACATTCACTGAGACCCGGGCGGAACCTTCCAGAACCTCTCCACTTCGCATTCTTCTAAGACCTCGCTCTGGCACGGGGTGTGGAAGCTTTGTGTGTAACACAGCCATACGGCATACAGCTCACACGTACACAATCGTGCACCAGCGGGGCCCTCTGTCCAAAACCACTTCCTGCCTGGCCCGTGGGGCTCGCTTGGTTGAGCCTCGCCCCAGGCACTAAAGGTTGCGGGTCCGATTCCTAGGCAGAGCACATGCCTCGGGTTGTGGGCTTGATTCCCAGAGCAAGGACGTGCAACAGGCAGTTGATCAATGATTCTCTCTCATCATTGATGTTTCTCTCTCTCTCCCTCTCTGAAATCAATAAAAATATATATATATTTTAAAAATCACTTCCAAATAACAATACAAAACCAAAATATTGTGCAACTGTTAAAAGTGATAAAAATCCTGCCGAAACCGGTGTGGCTCAGTGGATGGAGCGTCGGCCTGCGGACTTAAAGGTCCCAGGTTCAATTCTGGTCAAGGGCGTATACCTTGGTTTATCTCTCATCGATGTTTCTAACTATCTCTCTCCCTTCCTCTCTGCGAAAAATCAATAAAATATATATTATATATATATATATATATATATATATATATATATATATATATATTTAAAGTGATAAAAATCCAGATCATCGTAATTATGAGGTAGCTGGTTCCCCTAAATGTTTGGTGGATGAACTACAATCCCGGGTGGCAGGGTAGGGTGGCTTTAAGGACCCCAAAATGGCAGGCTTGTCCCACCCCACCCCCCCCAGCAGCCGTGGGGAGACTTCCCCTGCGGCAGTTTCCAGCCCTGTGTCTTCCTGGGGGAGGCCTGTCCCAGCCCAGAACCTTCTTCCTCCGCAGGCCAGCAGCCCGGTGTCGCGGGCACAGACGCGCTGTGTTCCCAGCACCGTAGCCTGCCACCTCTCCCCGCCGGCCCTGACCGGCCAGCACCGAGCACACGGAGCCACGCGGGGGTCTCTGCGTGGCCAGGAGCCCTGTCCGTCCCTCCCCTCCGGGTCTGGGTTCCGACGGTCCTGCC
This sequence comes from Vespertilio murinus, assembly GCA_963924515.1. Taxonomy (NCBI): domain Eukaryota; kingdom Metazoa; phylum Chordata; class Mammalia; order Chiroptera; family Vespertilionidae; genus Vespertilio; species Vespertilio murinus. The sequence goes on along the minus strand of OZ004713.1, from coordinate 69,194,270 downwards.
GCGGCCAGCAGGCACCTCGGTTGTAGATCTCGGTCCGTCTGCTTCTCTGAGAAACTGGGGGGAGGTCCACGTTCCCGTGAGGGGTTCCCGACTGGCTGTGGTTCCCGGCACCTGCGCCTCCCGTGGCCCGAGGTTCCCGCAGACACACTGGGCCGGGCTGACGAGGCCGTGGGGTAGGAATGGGGGCCTGGCTCCCCCTTGGGCAGGCCCCATTGGTGCCACCAACACCCTGGGGAGGGTGACTGGTGTGTAAGGGTGCGCCCTTCACTTTCGGGTCCGTGCTTCCATCCAGCCACTTTCTGTAGAATTCCTTCCGGCCGGAATCCAGTCGCTGCCCCCACAGAGGCCACGTTCACAGGCGTTTCCTGAATTTGACATCACGGGGACCCACGGGTGTGCGAGGGGCCGGCAGCTTGTCGCTGCACCCTCCCTCCCCCTCGCCCTCGGCACCCCCACCCCGCCTTCACCCTGTCGCCCTTGCAGCACCCGTGGAAGGGAACGCGATTGTTCGGGGAAGATCGAAAACACCCCTCGCGCTTCTTGCCAGAGTATTTGCATTTTTGGAAGAGGCTCTGGTTTCTTTTTCAGGCTCGGAGCGGGGAGCTTTTAGAAAAGCTAAAAATATCTGCTCGAGAAGGAGGAGGAGGGGGAACGGCCGGCGTTCCCCTCTTTCCGCGCGAAAGGCTCGGAGCACGCGGAGGTGCGGCGTCAGCTGTCGGTTCTCGTCTCCGAACACAGGGCGGGAGGGGGGTCCCGGCTCCGGGGACCCAGAGCCACGGGCACGCAACAGGAAGGCGAGAGACAAAGCGCACGGTGGACGCGCAGAGTCGGCGGCTGGGGGTGGCCTGCGGAGTTAAGTCAACGTAAACTCCTCCTCTCACAGCCAAGAGAACTAAGGTGCAAACACACGGAATGGCCTGCATGCCGCCATACCGTGGAGCCACAGCGGCCACCGCTCCAAGTCACGGCAGCCACGGAGCCAAGCCACGGCAGCCACGGAGCCAATCCACGGCAGCAATGAGCAGGGAGGACCAGCCACAGCCCCCGACTGCCACACCTTGCCCTGGATCACTGTCCACATCACACGCTTGTACCTGCAACCCCAAACGTGACTCTTGTGGATCTGGTCCAGCCACTGCCTACCCAGGAGTCCCACTCAGGGAGGGGAGTTTGGCCAAGGAGCCCAGCCAGGACTCCATGGATGTGCCACCAACGAAGGGTGTCCCCCAATATCCGTACGTTGAAGCCTAACCCAAAAGTTGGTGGTATTTGGAGATGGGGCCTTGTTGAGGTCAGGAGGTCAGGAGGTCAGGAGGTCAGGAGGTCAGGAGGTCAGGAGGTTGGGGCCCCGGGGGGTGGGATTAGTGTTCCTCCTAGAGACCCCGCAGAACCCCTCGCCTCTTCTGCCCAGAGAAGAACATGACCCGGAGGCGGGCCCCCACCCGCACACGTGCAGGCGCCTCCATCGTGGTCTCCCAGAGCCCACGTGTCTTACTATGGCTGCCGAGCTGGCTGAGAGACGCCCCTCGCCCGCCCCCGCGGGAGGCACCATCTTTGGCTGCTGCCCGTTTCTCCCTGCCCACAATCAGAACCGTGACGGCGCCCACCTTCCGCTGGGCACAGTGCCCACCCACGTCACCACGCCGTGACCCTGAGGCCCGCGGCCTCACGATCCTGAGACGTGGACGCCGCCGTGACCCTGTGCTCTGGGCCAGGGGTGGGGACCTCCCTTCTGCCCGGGCCACGTGGCTAACGTGACATCGTCCGTGTGCCGCCCTCACTCAGTGTGCGAGAAAGCTGCCACGAAGAAAGCCCTCGGTCTGCTGGGCTTCAGTTCCCGCCGGGCTGCCCGGCAGGCCGGACCAAAGGGTTCTGGGCCTTTCCGTGGCCCGCAGGCCGGAGCTCCCTCCACCCCCCACCCCACACTCCAGAGCGGGGACCGGCAGGACTGGGTGAGTCTGTGGCAGCCCCAGCTGCCCTCCAACGCCCGCCCCTCCCTCCGGGAGCAGAGCTTCAAGGTCACGTGCCCAGCTGAAAGGTCAACGCTCCCAGAGCCTCCCCGTGGCCCCCACGCCCCCCTCCTCCCGGGACGGCAGGTGGACTGTGTGGGGCGTGGGGGGTGGGCAGAGAGGCTGCTTCCTGAAAGCAGAAGGAGGGCCGGGCCTCAGCCTCTTCCTCTTTCCTCTGGATACGGACGTGGTACCCACAACGCCCTCGGCGCCGTGACCTTGAGGTGACCCGGAGGGAGCCGTGAGATTGCCGTAGCCGGGGCCGCTGGGACGGGGAGGCGGGAGGTGCGTGGGTCCCGAGTGATCGGGGGCCGCCTCCCAGACCCCGCCGCCGCCTGCACCACGTGCCGCAGCGAGAGAGGCCCGGCCGTGTCCGCGGAGCGCCGGGCTGACGTGTGCCGTGACGTGCCGCGATGCCACGCTTCACATGCACGCAGTGTCCAGCCAGACACGCGTGGACGCCGGGACCCGGAGTGTAAGGATGGCCCCTCTTCGCCGTGGCGGTGACAACGCCCTCGACCTCCTGACCTTGGAGTCCCGCCCGGCTGGCCTCGGCAGGCCCAGGCGAAGGGTTCCACGAGTCGTTCGGGAGGACGGGCCGAGGCCCTGTTTCCCGGGGAGGCGAGGCGGGTGCCGAGGCACCCGGCCGTGTCAGAGAGAGCCAGCTCCCCGGCCGCAGACGGAGACGCCCCAGGGTGTCACAGGTCAGGGACCCGTTTTAACAAAGTTTTAACAAAGTCGGGGCTGATTTCCGTCTTCGGTCGGCCCCGCGTGTGCTGCCCCCGCCGGAGCCTCGCACCAAAGCGTGGTCCCCGTGTCTCCACGCCCGTCCGTGGACCCCAGGCGCCGGAGGCACCACGAACCAGGACTCCCCCGGGAAAAACCACGGCGACAGTCCTCTGCCGAAGCGATCCCCAACCCACACAGTCTGCTTAGAAACACAGAGACTCCAAGCATCGCACAGTCACACACGAGCCAGGAGGCCAATGACACCCCACAGGAGTGACCCTTCTCCAGACACGACGCGGCCACGGCCTGCTGGTGAGGGCTGTCCACGGTCCTGGCACTTCCTTTGATCTGTCCAGCCAGGAAGCATTCACTCTGACCAAGCCTAACCCTGTTCAAAAAAACTTTTTTTTTAAAAGCCATCTACACTAATAAAGAGAAAGATGCGAATTGACCATACTTTCACAGCGTCATCTCCGTGGCAATGACGTAGGCGGGGTGCACCGCCCCAGCCCCTCCAGGCCTCTGGGCAGCGTGGGCCGGAGCAAAGGCACTGCCAGCAGCCAGGGGAAAGAAGGCCCGTTCTTGCAGGAATCTTCATGCATCGGGCCTCTAGTTTCAAAGAATTATGTCTTAAATATTAAGTAGTCATACAGAGACATTCCATCTAAAATACTGAGGAGAGAGACAGACAGGGGGGGAGAGAGATGAGGGAGAGGGAGAGGGAGAGGGAGAGGGAGAGGGAGAGGGAGAGGGAGAGAGAGAGAGAGAGAGAGAGAGAGAGAGAGAGATGGATATAAGAGAGACACATTGCCTCCCACATGAGTCCTGACCTGGGCCAGGGATCAGGCTTGCAACCAAAATACATGCCCTTGACCCACAGTCCGCTGTGGGCTGATGCTCTCTCTCTCTCTCTCTCTCTCTCTCTCTCTCTCTCTCTCTCCCTCCTCTCTCCCTCTGTTCCACTCTCTCTAAAAATTAATGAAAACATGCCTGGGGGAGGACTGACAGAAAGAAGAAACAGAGATAAGGGAGCCCACGCCGCCCACAGAGCGCCGGCCCCCAGCGATGGTGGAGGGACTTTTTTCCGAGGCCAATAAACAGGAAAGGAGCTTGGTTTTGAGAAATCCACCGGTTTCCTCGCTGCGGCCGCAGCTAGGCTGTGTGTCAAAGGAAACAAAAATAGTTCTGGGCCGCAAAGGCAGGTGGAGCGGTTCTGCCCTCAGCGCCGGCCGCTGGGCCGGCTCCGGACACGGGCTCTGTGTCCCCCCCACACGGAACGTGAGGGAAAGTGGGTCACCGCGGGGGGCGGCCACAGAGCGAGGGGGCAGGGCGGTGTGGAACCTTTCGCAACTGCCGCCAGCGGCCTGTGGGCCGCGCACAGCTGGGCGGGAAGCGGCGAGCTGATAGTGCTGCTCCCCCTCCACCCCTGCCCCGCCCCGAAGCTGACCACGGGGAGACGCCACAGGGCAAGGGCAGGGGCGGTGGCAGCTCCTGTCCCAGCACCCACCAACACCCCCAGCACCCACCAGTACCCAGGCTCAGGGCTCCTGTCCCATGCACCCCCAGCACCCACCAGCACCCAGGCCAGGCCCAGGGCTCCTGTCCCATCCACCCCCAGCACCCTCCAGCACCCACCAGCACCCAGGCCAGGGCTGGGCCGAGCCCTGCTCCACGGCTGCCGCCCGTAGCCGACGGCTAATGACTAATTTGTTAAACACACAGCTGGGAGACAAGGACAGACACAGCTCGGGGGTGGGGGCGGCTTCAGGAACCCCCTGCCTGCACACGCGTCGCGTTCCGGGACTAGTTCAGCAGCGGGCCGGGCAGGCGCGGGGAGAACCTGCAGAGACACAGGAGAGACGGGTGCTCCCGCATCTGCCAGGGACGTGGGCGAGTAGCCTTGTCACACACTCACACACACACACACACACACTCACACACGTCTCACAAGCACACACATGCACGCACGCCTATGTGCGCACATGCACACGCATGCACACACCGGAGCTCTGGGTGACCTGCCGTGGGCTTCGAGTGCGAGGGGTTTTCCCAGGTCAGGTTCGGTCCCGGCGAGGGCCTGGCAGGAGGGGGGCAGGAAGCCTGAATCTGCGCCTCCCAGGCTGCTCACTGCCTCGCCCTCTCCACACGACGTGGCCGAGGCCGGTGGCCGGGACCCTCGGGCTCCGGCCTTGTCCCCGCTGCCGAGACGGCGGCCCCTCCCCCTCCCAAGGGAGCGGGTCCTGCTGTGGAGCCGGACCAACAGCGTCCGGCCATCTGTCTCTCCCTCTACCTCCCTGCCCTCCCTCCACCTCCCGCACATGCAGCCTCTTCTCGGGGTCTTTGTCCTGAACATCCGCGCTGGGACAGAACACACACCCCCGGAAAGCAGCGGGTGCCTCACTCCGAGAGCTCGGAGCACCCGCCTGCGGCCTCGCCAGCTCCGGCGGCGTCCTGCCCTGGACGGGCTGCGGTGCCCCCAAGGCCAGGCGGTGAGGGTGTGGGCCTGGGGGCTCCGCCGGCGACCGGAGGAGGGCCCGCCGCCCGCACCCAGCTTCCCCGTCACACGGCCCGGCTCCCCTTCCGGGCCCGGGGCTCTGCTTTAGACGTGGGGACCCCAAAGGACTCTGCCTCCCCAGCTGTCGATAGCCCCCCACTCCCCACCCCCGCCCCGTGGGCATGGAAACCGGGCAGACCACGTCGTAGGAACGGGAGTCCCAGGCCTCGGGGACCCACGGGGCAGTGGCGGGAGGAAGGCCGGGGGGGGGGGGCAGGAGGAGGACGGGCGAGCCGGCCGCTGGGACCGGCCTCGGGCCTGGGCGGGCAGAGGGTGAGCGGCTCGGAAACAGCCTGTTCCCCTCGGAGAACACCTGTGGGCGCCTTCCGTGGCTCCGTGGCTCCGTGGCTCCAGCCTGGGGCTCGGCGTGTCTGCCTTCTGTTCCCTGAACCACTCCCCGACAGCACGAGGGAGCACCCCAGGTCAGCCAGGGTCACACAGCCAGCAGAGGGGGTGCAGGTGCCAAAGTCCACGCCCGCCCCCCCTCACGCTCACTCCCTGGTCTCCAGCCGTTCCCCACCCTCACCCCTACCACCCCCACCCTCACCCCTACCACCCCTACCACCCCCACCTCTACCACCACCACCTCTACCACCACCCCTACCACCCCCATCCCCACCCCTACCACCCCACCCCCACCCTCACCCCTACCACCCCTACCACCCCCACCCTCACCACCTCTACCACCACCACCCCCACCCCATCCCCACCCCTACCACCCCCACCCCTACCACCCCCACCTCTACTACCCCTTCCCCTCCTCACAAGGGAGACCCCCCCCCCCCGTCTGTTGCTTCACTGGCTTCTCTTCTTGACAAAGTGTCCTCAGTGGGAGCACAGGGAGGTTGCTCAATGTTTTGAAATCGGAAACGATATTTTGAAAATTTCAGAACCAGAACCCCGGGTAGAGCGACTTCCTGAAACCGGGTCCCTGACCTGCTCTGGGCTGGCGTCGGCCCGACGCATGCACATGGCCCGGGGTCAGAGACGCTGGACACCGGCCTGTCCAGTCGCTGATGCAGCGCACGTATGACACGCGTGATGTATACATGCAGGCATGACTATGGGACGCACGCCTGCGTGGACACAGAGGCGGTGTGAGTAGGTTGGGTGTTCTGAGTTCCGAGAGAGCACACTGCGGGAGCACGGCCGTCCTCACCGTGAGCCTAAGTCCCGGGGGGGGGGGGGGGGAGGGCGCGACCGGCTCTCCCTCCTCCTCCTGCATTTGACCTCTCGTCGCTGAGTGACAGGCAGGTGCCCACGGCCAGCCCTGCCGTGGGCCCACCCTCCGTGCCAGGCTGCCGACCGCACCTGCCGCCCGCTGCTCCAGACCAAATGCCGGCTTCGGGCTGTGCGTGAGGCCGTGGTTCAGGCAGAGGAGGGAGGGGGCGCTCTCACCGGGGACATGTGCTGACGTGGATGTCAGTTCACCAGGACACCAGGTCAGCGTCTCCCTGGGGACCGTCCCTCCAGGAGGCGAGCGACACCCCTGAGCCCCGTCCACATCCTCCCGACGGCCCCGGGCCCCGTGCTGCCACCGGGGCAGAAAGGGGGGGGCTCCTGGAGGAGCCGGGGGGACGTCTGCACCGAGGGGGAGGGGAGAGGGGGAGGCAGAGCGAGCCTGTCCCATTGTAACCAGGCCATTGACTGACGCACGACCGTGGGACCCTGTGTGTGAACCCACATTAACTATGCGGAGTGAGAGGAAGGAACACGAGAAAAGCTGGACTCTCAAATCAACGTTTCACCGGGGAGAGACTAAACTAGGGGGCGGGGGGGAGAGAGAGAGAGAGAGAGAGAGAGAGAGAGAGAGAGAGAGAGAGAGAGAGAGAGAGAGAGAGAGAGAGAGAGAGAGAGAGAGAGGAGAGGAGAGGAGAGGAGAGGAGAGGAGAGGAGAGGAGAGGAGAGGAGAGGAGAGGAGAGGAGAGGAGAGGAGAGGAGAGGAGAGGAGAGGAGAGGAGAGGAGAGGAGAGGAGAGGAGAGGAGAGGAGAGGAGAGGAGAGGAGAGGAGAGGAGAGGAGAGGAGAGGAGAGGAGAGGAGAGGAGAGGAGAGGAGAGGAGAGGAGATGCAAATTAAAAAATAAAATGAAAACTTTTTAAAAATCGGCCTCATTTCTTAGCCTGGGTCCCCGGGGCCCCTCGCCGTGTCAGGCTTCCATTTCCACGCGTCACCCTTTCTTTCTCTGATTCACGGCCCAGCCCACCTCCCACTTCCTGCCCACACACCGCCGTCCGCATTTCCTCCCCGTGGCGCGCGGGCAACTTAAGTGCCAGCGCGGTGCCCCGGCCGCCGCGGGCCTGGCCTCCGCTGCCGTGCAGGGCGGCTCGGGCGCCTGTGACCCCCCCCAACCCCCGCAGGGCTGATGGATCCGCCGTGGGGGCGGAGGAGGATCCGATCTGAACACGGCGGGAGGGCCCGGTCCCCGTGGAGCTCGCCTTCCAGTTGAAAGAGGACAGACAATCGTCGAGGAAAGAAACGCGAAGACACTGCAGCCGGAGCTGTGAGCCCCGCGGGGGCCGCCGCCCGCGGGCCTGGGTCAGACTCGAAGCGCGTCGGAAAGGACTGCGAGAGCCATGGCGGCGAGGAGAGGAGGCTCGGCGACGCTTTGGGGTCAGAACAGTCTGGAAGGAATCCATAACGCACAAACGTTGGGAGCAGGAAGAAGCATGGCCTATTAAAATTAAAATAAATAAAATAAAATAAAATAAAAAAGGCAGCCCAGCCAGCGTGGCTCAGTGCTGGAGCATTGGCCTACGAACCAGAAAGTCACAGTGCGATTCCCGGTCAAGGTACACGCCCAGGGTTGGGGGCTCAGTGCCCAGTGTGGGGCGTGGAGAGGCAGCCAACCCAGGATTCTCTCTCATTGATGTTTCTCTCTCTCTCCTTCTCCCTTCCTCTCTAAAATCAATGGGGAAAATACATATATATATATTTTTTAAGTAAAACAAGGCTCAAAGGGCTGAAGACCAACAACACAAGAGGAGGGGAAACAGGTGGAGGCCGGGACGTGGCGGCTCTCTAGGCCGTGGCAGAGAAGTGGAGATTGGCTGCCGGGGGAGGGGAGGCCGTGGCGCTCGGACACGGAGCGGTGACGAAGAGCGACGTGCCTTCCCGAAAACGGTGGCCAGTGCTCGTCAGAAACACGCCCCCGGCCCCACGTTCTGCCCGACGTGGCGGTGTGGCCATGCGGGCTCCCTGGCATGAGGGCGGCGGCGTGGACACCCATAGCAGCCCACCTTCCCCGGCGTCTGGGTCCCCCGCCCCGCCCCGCCCCCCTGCCCCGGATTGCCGTCTGTGGGAAATCTGCTCCAAGCACGCTGTGTCCCAGACACCTCGGGTTTAAATTAGTTTAGCATTCCCGCTTTACGGGAAGACGAGACACCGCAATCAGAGGCGCTTCCACGCGGGCGTGTAGACGCGCAATGCCTGTTCCCTCAAACCCGGTCCGGTGCCGGTTAACAATCACCGGGGGAAGGCCGGAGCGGACGCAGTTCCACGCTGCACACCGAACCGGACCGAGACTGCGCTCAGGAACTCCCCGAGACGGTGCGGACCACGTAGGGATGTAAAAGCAAAGGAGCCACGCCTGCAAGACCCAGAGGTGGCTTTGCCCACGTGGCACCGCGTGGCCTTGCTGGGCCGTGACTGCTGCGCACGCGTGGTGTCCGGCGGACGGCGTCCGAGGCGCCCTCGCTGCAGGCGGCGTCCTGGCAGAGATGGGGGAGCCTGGCGTCCATGGCAAAACGATGTCCCTTCGTGCCAACGGCCCGTCCCTGGGAAGAGGCCGCTGGGTCGGTGGCTGGACACGGGGACCCCGCACTGAGCCACGGAATGGCCTCGGAAGGGGCGGGCGGGGAGTGAGAGAGGATGGTTTTCCGGGAGCTGTGCCCGGGAGAAGAGAGAGCGTCCTGCCGCTGCCCCGGGGCCGCCCTGCCCCCTGTGCCCACGGCCTCCGCTTCCATTCTGTGCCACGCCGCCACGCCACTGATGGTGTCTGGCTCACCAGGGCCAGGGTGTGGACGGTGGGAGCCGGCGGGAGGGCACGTGCACTGGGGGGTGGGGGGGGGATGCTCGGGAGCAGCAGCCCTCGCACGGCTGTGCCCTGTGCATTGCTCATCAGCACTTCGACTGTGAGTGGCCCGTCCGCCCGTCCCTCACACCGATGAGGTAACGGTTTCGGGGGAGACGTGGGGGGTGGCGGCTGCAGAGGCAAACCTCTGCCTAGATGCCCCGGGCAGGAGAGGCTGCTCCCTCCACCCCACCCACCCACCCCCACCCTCCCACCCCCACCCCCGCTGCAGGCAAACCCGGTGCCTTCCAGGCTCACCGCCATCTTGCGTCCACTTCGGGCGGCCTGGCGGGCGAGAAGGCGGCGGGGAAGGAGCCATGAGCGCGGCTCCTGGGCTGGGGTGGCCTCTGAGCTATCGGTTTCACCCTCCGCACCCTCCCGGGCACATCCCAGACCCGCCCACAGCACGGTGGTCCCGAGGCCGCCGGCCGATAAACCATCCCGCCAGAGAGGACACAGACCAATGAGGGTCTTAGGACAGGAGCGGCGGTGCCCCTCCCTCCCCTGCCCCCAGCCACGTGACCCCCCCACCATGTGACCTCCCCCCAGCCACATGACCTCCACCCAGCCACGTGACCCCCCCGCCATGTGACCCCCCCCCCGCCATGTGACCTGCCCCGCCCCCAGGAGCCCGGGCTTTGTTTCCACGTTGGCCGGCCGCGGTTTTAACGTCCGTACGTGGTCGGGCCGCCCGTGTCCGGCCGATCGGTCTGCATTGCATGGCGACCTCCTGGCGACCTCCTGGCTCACGGGAAGGGGCTCGGCCACTGAGCCAGACCCGCCGCCGTCTCCCTTCCTCTTGTCCACAGGCCCAGTGCGCGTGCCACGTTCAAAGCCACGAGACGTCCTCGGGTTTGAAAAGCCACGTGTAGCTGTGTCTGCCCCGTCCTTGTTCTAAGCCCGGTGTCTGTACGGGCACCTAGACAGGCGAGGGGACACCGGCGTCCAGTGAGCTGCCCGCTGCTTCGGTCAGATGTGAGAGTCCTGGGCCCAGACCATCCCCCGGAGCTGGTGACCCAGCAGGAAACTGCATCCCCACTAAAAAAAATAAAAAAAGAAAAGCTGCGTCTGCAGGTCTGCCCGTGCCGTGGTGCCCGTGCCCGGGGTGCCCGCACCGTGGCGCCCGCGCCGTGCCGGCCCGAAGGAGGCCGCTCGCAGCACAGGCGGCCTCCAGGAACCGGTGGCTGATTCTTGAAAGTTCACGGTGCTTCCGCGCTGGGTCCGGCGCCCGCCTAGGAAGCAGGATCACAGAGCTCCCCGAACGTCCCGACCTCGCTGACACGGCTCTCCGCTCTCCGTTCTCGAGAACCAGCCAGATCAGATTGCGCCTTTGTGAAGCGATAAGCGCCTTCTCTTCCCCGGAAGCAGCTCCGGGCCCGGCTGATGGGTATCTCCGCGGGCGGGGGCGGGGAGGGGGCGAGAAAACAGGCCGCCACGGCTCAGGGGTGAGAAGGCTCAGCTGAGAGAAGGGCTGGGGAGTGAGGTGGAGGAGGTGACACGTTAGTCCTGTCCCCACGCCCTTCCCCCTGCCCTCTCCCCGCACTCTGCAGGGGGAGGGAGGGGGTCTGCAGCCCCAGACACACCTCTTACACAGCCACACACACACACACACACACACACACACACACACACACACCCTGGAGGCTGCACGCCCCCAGTCTGAGCCCTCAGCGCCGAGGGGGAAGGAAGCAGTGAGCAGCGCCCGCAGCCCTCCGGCGGCCCCTCCCCAGCCCGGCCTGCTCCCCTCTGGCCTGGCCTGGCCTCGGTCTTAGCTGGACCCCCACCCCAAGGCAACTCGCAGGCAGCAGACAGGGGTCCCCCCGCCAGCGACCGGGACAGACTGGAAAACAGGACCGTCTGCAGGCCTGCACCCACATCACCCGTGTGCGTACGTGTGCGTGACACCCAGCATCTGGTTAGAAACAGACCCTTCCGACCGGCCGGCCGGCCCAGGGGCTGAGCATCCACCTGTGAACCAGGAGGCCAGGGTTCGATTCCCGGCCAGGGCACAGGCCCGGGTTTCGGGCTCCGTCCCCAGGGCGGGGTCAGCAGGAGGCGGCCGATCGGTCCATGGTTCTCTCTCATCGTGGATGTTTTTCTCTCCCTCTCTCCCTCTCCCTTCCGCTCTGAAATCAATAAGAACGTATTTTTAAAGGGAGGGGGAAAGGGGGACCTAGGTAATACTTTCAACAATAAAGATTCATTTTAGCCAAAACCAGTTTGGCTCAGTGGATAGATCGTCGGCCTGCGGACTCAAGGGTCCCAGGTTTGATTCCGGTCAAGGGCATGGACCTTGGTTTCGGGCACATCCCCAGTAGGGAGTGTGCAGGAGGCAGCTGATCGACGATTCTCTCTCATCGATGTTTCTAACTCTCTATCCCTCTCCCTCTCTGTGAAAAATCAATAAAATATATATTTAAAAAAAAAATAAAGATCCATTTCTAAAAATGAAGAAAGCACGACGACCCGCCGGGCTGGAGTCCCCATCACCCTCCGTGGCTGAGACGAGGCCCAGCCTCTGATGGGGCCAGCACCTTTGCTCTTCCTGCAGAGCGAAGGGGCCGGCCCGCCGCGGCCACACCTGGGCCGCCGCGGGGAAGGCGGCGGGTTCCTGTCAGCGGGGGAGGAGGAAAGCCCTCTGTCCTTGAAAGAACCAGCTGCTGCGTCAGCCTGAAACCCAGCGTGAGCACACATGCAAACGCGGGGCCGCGGGCCCGTCCCGGGGGCGGCCACCCCAGGCCGGCGCCGGCGACGCGTGGACCCCGGTCGGGACGGACGGCGTCCCGGGAAACTGCTCGGCCCGGGGCCTGCCACGGTGGTGCCCCGGGCCCTCGCACCGCTCCCGCCCGCCCCGTGGGGCCGCTGCTCGCCATCATTTCTGGACCCACAGGGAGGCAGGGGGCGGGGGAGGCAGAAGGCCACGCCGCCACGGCCTCCTTTCCCTGGTGGTTTTTATGACAAAAGGCCCGAGGGGAAACCGGGGGAATTTCACTGCCGCAGCCAGAGCCGTGAGTGCCCTGGGCTCAGCTGTGAACCCCCTCGGCGGCGCCGGGCCCCGGGTGTGTGTGTGTGTGTGTGTGTTTCCGGCTCTCTGTCGGACTGAGGTCACACGGGTTCCTCGGGGAGCTCAGTGATGAGCTGGGTGCCATCTTGGACGGACAGGCACTCGTCCACATTGTTCTCAGGGTTGCTGGGCACTCGTTAAAGATCACACCCTCGCAGGGTCTGCCTTTTCAGAGTTCACCTCCGCCCCGGCCGGTTCGGCTCAGTGGGTAGAGCGTCGGCCTACGGACTGAAGGTCCCGGGTTCGACTCTGATCAAGGGCACGCACCTTGGTGGCAGCCTCCTCCCTGGCCGGGGCTCGTGCAGGAGGCGCCCAGTCGACGTGTCTCTCTCCCGTGGGCGCTCCTCTCTGCCTTCCCCTCCCTCTAAACGTCACGGAGACTCGCCTCGGGTGAGGGTTAGCATATACTGCATGCTTCCCCAAACCTTGAAGGGTTCGTTCTTGTGGAAAAGAACCACTTGCATTTTATTTTTATTTTTTTATTTTTTTATGTTTTAATTCTCTGGGTCATAGAATTAAGACATTTTTAAAAATATATTTTATTGATATTTTACAGAGAGGAAGGGAGAGAGATAGAGAGCCAGAAACGTCGATGAGAGAGAAACATCGATCAGCTGCCTCCTGCACACCCCTCACTGGGGATGTGCCCGCAACCAATGTACATTTCCTTGACCGAAATTGAACCTGGGGCCTCTCAGTCCACAGACGGACGCTATACCACTGAGCCAAACCGGTTTCGGCAGAACTACTTGCATTTTAGATTAAGCTCCAGGTCCGGCACCGTGTAGAGGGGCAAGGGGTCCCCAGCCCCCCGATCATCGAGCTGCTCTCACACCCTCGTCTCTGTGCTCCCCGCTCCTCTGTGCCTGCACCTCAAAATGACGTGCTACCCTCCCGGCCTGGCCACCCTCACACAGGCCCCGTGGGGGGGGGGGGGCGCCCCCACTTCAGAGCACACTCCTGCGCTCAGGACGCCTCCATACAGGTCTCCCTCAGGCCCTCAGGAACATGTGACCTTCGAACGGAAGGAAGGTAGCACGTCCGTGCTCCGTGCAGGAGGCCGGAGCCCGGCTTGCGGCACCTGCGGCCGAGGTCAGCCGGCCCGCCCAGCAGACACCACTGCACGACACCAGCTGGAAGCAGACGTCCCCACGGAAACCATCGCCCGCTCGCTCCAGACTCCCGGGCCCTGGGCTTCCGTGTGGCTCCCGCCGACCTCCGACCTCAGTCTCTGTGGAACCGGAGGTGGGAGGGGGAGGGCGCGGCGCAGCCAGCTGCTCCTGCTTCTCTGAGACCACAGCCCGAGGCGCTCAGGGACAGAGCGCTTTTTAAAACTCGCTGTCACTGGTTCCGGAGAGGAAGGGAGAGGGGGAGAGAGAGAAACGTCCATGAGAGAGAATCACAGATCCGCTGCCTCCTGCACGCCCCGCACTGGGGATCGAGCCCGCAGCCACAACCCGGGCCTGGGTCCCGACCGGGAATCGAACCCGACCGCCTGCTTCCTAGGCAAGAGTGGCTTCTTAAAAAACTTGTGTTTCAGCCCAAACCGTTGCTACACGTGGCCCAGTTTCTGAGGCTGCCCTGGGCGCCGGCTGCCCGCAGCCTTCCCCGCAGTCCACGGTCCGGTGAGGGTCTCTGGGCGCCCTGGAGCCCCCCACTCCCCGCCCCCCCGCCCCTGCCCTGCCGCCCCCTGCCGCCCCCCTGCGGCCCTGCCAGGCCAGCCCACGCCCACGTCTGACCGGGGCCTGCTGCCCATCAGGCCACAGGCAGGACTGCCATGGCCAGCTTCGAGCCGCCCCGCCAGGCCGAGGCCCGGTCACCGCAGCCTGACATCCACGTCTCTCCCAGGATGGGGCCGGCTGCCGGGCCAGGCTGTGGCCTCAGCTCCTAAACCCGGCGTCGCGCGAGCAGTCCCAGGCCCCGAGACGGGACCTTGGTCTGAGCGACAGGGAACCTGCCTCCCACCCCGACCCAAGTGGCCCTCGGACCCCGCACGCGGCAGGAGGCGGCGGCGGACGCTACACCAAGACCCCGGCCAGCGGTCCAGGCTGCCCTGTGCCGGCCAGCGGTCGGCAGGCGCGACGTGGAACGCCAGGAGCTGAGCCGTGAGAAGCCGTCTGACCCCGCGGCTCCGTCCTCCGCCCGGCCACGCCCAGGCCGCGCAGCGGGCCTGAGAAGTCCCCCTGACGTCACCCCAAGAGAAAGTCACCTTCAAAACCCCCTCGGCTGCCTCCGGCAGGTGGTTTCAGCCGTGCAGACAGCGGAGGCACCGAGAGCACCCGTCCCACCTCCCGGCGAGAGGGGGGGGATTGGGGGGCTGGAAACCGCAGCGGGCGCTGAGTCATCCGCAGCCGCTTAGCGCGGAAGTCCCCGAGCCCGGGGCACGGGGGGCGGCCGCGTCTCTCCCCCCGGCCTCGGCGGCACGCAGCCCTGGGTGGCGGGCGGCACGGCGGAGCGGGCAGCTCGGTCCTGGCACGGCAGACGCCCTGTCTGATGGCGGCAGGCTGGATCGGAACCGTATCGAACCCCAGGAACCACTCCCCAGGCGAGGGGAGACTTAGACACGGGGTGCAGGCGCACAGCCGGGGGCTGGGGTGGGGGTGGGGGTGCAGACTCCCGTGGGGAGGTCACAGGGAGGCCCAGGCTCACGGGCGAGATGGTCCTCTGAGCCCAGAAGTGAAACTGGCCGCCACCAGGATGTGAAAGCACTGCCCGCGGCTCCAACGAGAGTTCAGGAAGGCCCTACACCCCGGTTCTCCCCTCCCTCCCTTCCCTCTCGCCCCGCCTTCCCCTGCACCCAGGCCTCCTCGGACCGGCTCCAGCGCCCGCCGACCACCCCGCCCCGGGTGGACAGGTGCTTTCAAACTCGCGTGGGCTCCTCGGGTGCTCTGAGGCCCCAGAGCAGCTGGCGCCTCCGTCCCCCTGGCCCCGGGGACACTGGTCACCGGCCAAGCTGCCGTGTGCAGACCACGCGTCCCTGCTGCGGCGTGGAAACCCCACAGCAACACGGCCCCACGCGTGTCCCGTGGACACAGGCGTTGCCGTCGGAAACAGCAGCCAGGACCGCGCTCGGGAGATTGGCCCGGGACCGGGGGGGGGGGGGGAGGGGGGGGCCGGGGCACCCCGCCCCCCTCTCGCTCTTCCCGCCTCGCCCTCCTCTCCGGGAGGGGAGAGGCACGGGAGCCCCTGTCCTCCTGGGAGCCGCACCCCTCCTCAGGGGCAGCGAGCAGGTCCTGGCTGTGGCACAGGCCCCGATCCCGGTCTGCTGGCCCCGCCCACGGCTGATGGGGGAGGGGGCTCCACGGGCAGCTCAGGCCTCCGCGCAGTCCTCGGCTTTGGTTCTCAGCTTTGCTCGGAGCTGAAGTCCACGTCCTGCAGCCTCAGGTGTGCGCCGGGGTCCGCAGACCCCGAGAGGAAGCAGCGCTGGGACACGGAGGGGTCCCAGGGTGGCTGGCCCTCTGGTGACAGCACCTGCCCCTCGGGGAGCCACCAGCATCCGAGAGGAACCAGCACAAACTAGACTCTTCATCACGCTTGGGTGAAGGTTGAATGAATGAGTGCGTGGATGGATGAGTGGATGGATGGATGGATGGATGGATGGATGGGTGGATGGATGGGTGGATGGATGGGTGGATGGATAAGTGGATGGATGGATGGATGGATGGATGGATGGATGAGTGCATAAATGGATGGATGGATGATGGATGGATGGATGGATGGATAGTGGATAAATGGATGGATGAGTGGATGGATGGATGAATGGATGAGTGGATAAATGGAGGGATGGATGGATGAGTGGATAAATGGACGGATGGATGATGGATGGATGGATGGATGATGGATGGATGGATGGATGGATGAATGAGTGGGTGAATGAGTGAATGCATGGCTGACGTTTTTCTGCATCCAGCCTCTTTGAGGAAACTTTCTCGCTTTCCGAGGTGGCAGGCAGTGGGGCGGCCGTGTGGCCCGCAGCCCTCCCGCCTCAGCTTTGCATGCCACGGGGCGTGGACATCCTTTTGAACGTCAGCGGTGGCAGAGGTGCCGTCCCTCCCCAGCGCGGAAAGCCCCGGCCAGTGGACCGGGCCCGTGTGGTTTCTGTGACCCACATCTGCAGTCTCAGCATCGGCATCTCGGCGAGCATCTCCATGGCAACAGCACCCTGTGGTCCCGCTCCTCGCCCGGCTCATCCTCAGGAAGCAGGAGGCCGGCGTCACCACGGCCGCAGCAGCGGGCGAAGGAGGGCGGGTGCCGAGTCCAGCGGGAGGTGCGGCGCGAACGCGAGCTCCTTCTCGCCGTGTCTCCTCGGAACCCCACACCCAGCCGGCTCGCCTCCTCTCACTCCGCTCTCCCGTGGAGACCCCGACACAGCCGGGCCCCGCCCCGCACCCTGACCCTGGGCGCCCGGTTTCCATGGGAAACAGCCCGGCTGTGACCTGTCAGCACTTCCTGGCGGATGCGTTTCCCCCACGTCTGAGCCCCTCCTTCACCTCCACCGGGTTCTAACGCTCCACCTGATGACGCCATTGACCTTAACCCGCACCTCGCCTCTCGGAACGCCTCGGCCCCTCGCCCGCCAACACGTGTGCGCAGTTAACACCTGGAGGGTCGGGGTGCCCCTGGCTCTGCCTCCACAGGCCCGGATCACCCCGGTGCGGCCCCCCAGGTGGGAGAGGCAGCCCTTCCCCAGGGCCCGTGGGTAAGACACCCAAGCGGTCAGCTCCCTCCCCCCCCCCAGGAAGACAGAGCACCCAATGGCCCCAATCCCCATGGTGCCTGCCCCCTGCCCTCAGCGTCCACCTCGATCGCCCACAGACCGCACGGGGCCCAGAAGGCCCAGGGCCTGGGGTTTGGGGCCAACAAGAAGGCGGGGGGGGGGGGGGGTAACTAGATGCCTCAGGTCAAACACACATTTTGCCCTAAAAGTGGTGGCCGCTGAGGCAAGGTGTGCTTCTGGGTGAGAAGGCGGGATCGTGGGAAGCGTCTCGTCGGCTCCACTCGGGGAACCGGGAACCGAAGGCATTTCAGCCAAAGGCCACGAGCGGTGACTCCACCGAGCTTTGTGGCCCAAAGGTGTGTCTGTGTCCGTGTGTGTGTGTGTGTGTGTGTGTGTGTGTGTGTGTGTGTACATTGATTTCAGGGAGAAGAGGGGGGGAGGAGAGAGAGAGAGGGAGCAAGAGAGAGAGAGAGAGAGACATCCATGATGAGAATCACTGACCGGCTGCCTCCTGCACGCCCCCCACTGGGGACGGAGCCCACACCCCGGGCCTGGGCCCTGCTGACCTGGGGCGGAGCTGTGACCTCTGGTTCCTAGTTCGACGCTCAGCCCCCGAGCCACACCAGCCCGGCTCTTTATTTATTTTTTTAAGAGAGAAAGAGGACGGGAGAGGGAAAGGGAGACTCATGGGCTGGCCGCCTCCTCACACCCCCGACTGAGGATCGAGCCCACAACCCGCATGTGCCCTGACCGGGGTTAGGACCAGCGACCTCAGTGCAGGGCTGAGCCCCCGTCCTACCCGAGGCCACCGTGTAGGACACGCCGTGGGTCCGGGGTGTCGGCGTGGAGACGGAAGCGGGACTGGGGGCCACGGTGGGGGCACGGTGGCTGTGAGTCTGTGGTCGAGCTCTGCAAAGGGGCTGCCTTAGAATGTGCATCACGTGACCATCCGAGTCCACTCAGACCACGTGAGGTGCCCACAGTCCCAGGACGACACTCCGTGCGAGCCCTGGGGCGTGCCCCGACGCCCTCCTGCTGCTGCGATTGTCAGTGGGGCGGCGGCCCCACAGGCAGGGTCCGGCCCCAAGAGAGTCGCCTGGTCTCCCACCCGCTCAGCACAGGAGGTGAGCCCACCGGGGCGGGAACCCCCCTCCCCAGAGGCCAGTCCCCCGGGACCCCAGGGAGGGGACCCCAGGGAGGGCCGTGGGGGTATGGGCTTCCCCCGCCCCCCTCCCCCGGGCCCTCTCACCCCGGGGCACCAGTGAGCAAACCCTCCGGGGCTGCCCCAGCAGAGCATCAGGGTCCCCCCAACCCCCCCCCCCCGCGCCCACGATTCAGTCCCTTGCGTCCTGACGCTGAGTGTCAATGGCACGCCCCCCCCCCAGGGCAGGCCCCGCGGGGCCAGAGGTGACCCGTCCGCCCCGCCCCTCCCGAGTCCCCCCAGGGTCCCTGGCCTCTCGGGGTCGGGCTCTGCGGTCCTCGGCGCCTGAGCTACAGGTGCCGCTGCCTCTGCTCGGGCCGCCCCGGCTGCCCGCCTGCCCCCATCCGCCCGCAGCCCACCATCGAGCTCCCACGCACACGGCGGCCACGGCCACGGAAGGCCACTCTGGCCGAAAGCTTTTAGGAAGCAGACTGGTCGGAGCGCTCCTGGGTGAGCGGTGCCACCTTCGGCCTCGCCTCGGACAGACCGATGCACCGTCCTCCCCGCCGCCCGCCAGCGCCCAAGCCCAGCGGCCCCCGGGGACCCCGGCTTCTCCTCCGGCCGTGGGGTCCGTTTGCACTGGATGCTGATGTCAGAGAACCCGCTGCCCCCTCTCCTCCCACCCACGGCTTCACCTGGTCACCTGGCGTGTCCAGGGCAGAGTCTGCAGCCGTGACTGAGGGTCTGGCCGGTCTGCCCGGGCGGTGGGCGGGGCCGGGCGGTGGGCGGGGCCCGGGGTGGGCGGGGCCCAGGGCTCCAGGTGCTTCGGGAGCCCCAGGGCCCCCAGGTGGCTCAGCAGAGGTCAGCAGGGGTCACACCTGGCCTCCTGGGTCCAGGCCATCGGAGCCGCCAGCCCCGGCCGGCCGCCGAGGAGAGCAGGAGCTGGCGGTGCCCCAGAGAGGAAGGCTCCGGGCCGAAAGCGGCAGAAACTAACCACGGCGGCTCCAACAAGGGGCTCGTCTTTCTGGTTCGGCGGCCCCGTCCCGAGAGCTGGCGGGGCCCCCACCCCGAACATCTGTGTGTGTTGTAGCCGGAGGAGGAGGAGGCGGCCAGCCACAGCCGTTTTCAGAACCCGAGCCAACGCCGCTTCCTCCTGCCCCGGGGCCCGCTGCCGCCGGGAGGGCTCTGTGTGGTCCAGGCGGCTTGGGAGCGGAGCTTGGACCCCTGGCCTGCAGCACCCCTCCGCCAGGGTGGCCTGTAGCACGGGACCGGGTGCAGGACACGGAGCCGAGTCCTCCCGGGAAGGATGGAGCGTGCCCGCCGGGTGGGCGCCCACCCCGCTGGAATGGGGCTCGAGGAAAACCGTGGCCTCCGGCACCAGAATCAGCCAGCGAAGGGGCAGCATACTGAAAGACCAAGTAAGCGTTTGCTGGCCCTGAATTAAGAATGTATCTGTGGGCGAAACCGGTGTGGCTCAGTGGATACAGCGTCCGCCTGCCGACTGAAAGGTCCCGGGTTCGATTCCAGTCAAGGGCATGTACCTTGGTTGCGGGCACATTCCCAGGAGGGAGTGTGCAAGAGGCAGCTCATCGATGCTTCTCTCTCATCGAGCTCTCTATTCCTCTCCCTTCCTCTCTGTAAAAACTCAATAAAATACATTTAAAAAGAAAAGAATATATGTGTGGCCCTGGGCAGTGTGGCTCAGTAGACTGAGCATCGTCCCATGCACTAAGACGTCACAGGTTCGATTCCCGGCCAGGGCACAGGCCCGGGCTGTGGGCTCGATCCCCAGTGTGGGGCGTGCAGGAGGCAGCCGATCCTGAGTCCCTCTGATCACTGATGTTTCTCTCTCTCCCTCTCCCTTCCTCCCACTAAACGTCAATAAAAAATATATTTTAAAGTTGATGGATCTCCAACGCCAAAGGCACAAACCCCAGAAGACCCATGGGTGGCAGTACGCCGGGGAAGGGCGCCCTCACCCTCTGTCCTCGGGGGAGTGCGAATCAAACGCCCGCTCCCAGGGTGACACTGGGGTTGGTGCGCCCAGAAACAGATAAGCTTTAAAGTGCAAACCCCCCCAAACCTTAAGAAATACAGGATCGGCCAACGTCAGCATGCGGGAGAGAGACAGGAGCGTGTGAAGGCATTCGACCCCTTTCCTTCCTAGTTCAGAGTTCACCGACCAAAGCGAACGGAGCAGGAGGCAGGGTGAGATACTCCACTGGCCCTACGGGGGCAGCGCCCGGGAAAGCTGAACGCAGGAGTGCTCGTCCCGGGGCGCAGGGGGAAGATGGGGGGCAGGGGGGATGGGGCACAGGGGGGAAGGATGGGAGGCAGAGGAGGGAGGATGGGGGCAGGGAGGAGGACGGAGGGCAGGGGGGACGGGGGGCAGGGGGAAGGCCATGGGGTGCAGGGAGGACGGGGGGCAGGGGGTGGCAGAGGGTAGGGGGGAGGATGGGGTGCAGGGGGGATGGGGGCAGGGGAGGGGGGACGGGGGCAGGGGAAGGAGGATGAGGGTGCAAGGGGGAGGACGAGAGGCAGGGGGAGGATGGAGGCGCAGTGCGGGGATGGGGGCTGTCTAGAAAGAAAGCTGTTTGGTTTGGAACCCTCGCTGCCGCTCAGGATTTTTTTTCTCTCTCTTGTGGTTCCAAAGCTATTTTTGAGCCCTCGGGAGGAAAACAGCTGAGGGGTGAAGTCCGTGCCAGTCTGTCCAAACACCTCACCGCGGATGCGAATGAGCCTTCGCAAACCCAACGCCTGGAGGCCGGGCTCCCCTCGCCGCCCTCCCTCCTGGGGGCCCCCAGAGCCGTCCTCAGGGGTGGACGCCGCCAAGTCCACGTGAGACCCGCACCTGCGCGGAGGCAGCTGCAGCCAGACGGGGACTGATTGCCCGGACACCGGACACCAGCCTGGGAAGACGAAGGAGCCTGGGAAGTCGTGGGCATCTCGGCGCGTTTTCACCGCAGCCCACGCCGCCATGCTGGCCGGGAGCCGTCGAGGGCGCCGGGGAGGCACGCTGCCAGCTGAGGCCGAGGCAACTGGCAGAGACACACGTGTCCCCACGATGGCGGGCGGGCGGTGTGACCAGCTTGGCCTTCCTATCAGCCAGGGGTGGGCAGGGCTGGGACCAGATACATAAATCCAGCCAAGCACCCAGAATGCAAATGAGCTCCTCTGACCCTAAGTTTTGGGGGTGCTTCCTGGGGTTGGGGTGTAAAATGAGTGAGCGGGGAGGGTCGTCCTCGTCCTGCTCTCCTCCAGAGGGTGGCGGCCCACCCCGCTCCCAGCTTTAAATCTATCTCTGCGTCCTCCTTCCTGTTATTTCTCCATCCCTGGCCGCCTCCACTTAGAGCCGGTTCGTGCATCGCTCTCTCTCCGTCCCCGCCATGTCTGGCCCCCCTGCATCAGGCCCCCCAAGGAGCCATCGGAGAAAGCGGTTACTCAGAGCAGTCCTCGCCAACACGGCAGCCAACGGGAGCCAGACCAGCCGAGCCGAACAGCCAGGCCTGGTCTCTGGCACGGCTGCCCTCAGCTCAGCCCAGCAGAGGAGCTGGTGCCTGAGCCTGACAGAGGAGCTGGACAGACAGAGGAGCTGGGCAGACAGAGGAGCTGGACAGACAGAGGAGCTGTGCAGACAGACAGCCTCACAGAGCAGCAGCCTCTCACGGCTAGTTGGTGACAACGCACACACAGCAGAGGCGCCGTGCGGAACAGCGACCCGAGTCTGGGCTGCCGGAAGGCGCTGGTGCTGCGTCCTCGCTGCTTCAGACGGCAAATGAGCCTTAAGCACCCTGACGAAGATTCCCACTCTCCAGCTGGCCTTGCACACCGGGCGCGCTCCCGTCAGGGTTTCCACAGACGGTGTTTCACTTTCATGGTTAGGAGACGAAAAGGCATCACTTTTAATATATATATATATATATATATATATATATATATATATATATATATATATTTTTTTTCCCCAAGAGAGGAAGGGAGAGGAAGGGAGAGAGAAACATCGATGATGAGAGAGAGTCATGGAGCGGCTGGCTGCCTCCTGCACGCCCCACACCAGTGATAGAGCCCAAACCCAGGCCTGTGCCCTGACCGGGAATCTAACTGTGGCCTCCTGGTTCCTAGGTCGATGCTCAACCACTGAGCCGCACTGGCTGGGTGGGGATCACGTTTCTAAAAACAACAGTCCGAAGATGGCTCTGGTCCATAGAATCGTGGTGTGATGTCCTCCTGCCCTCTCCGGGGACTCGGGGCGACGAGGAGAGACCGCCCTGAGGGCCTCCCGGCATCCCCGGACTCAGGACGGGCTGCCACCGCCTCCCCTCCTGTCCCGCACACAGCAGGCACGCAGCGGGCGTTTGGGTGCAGGCATGCGAGCTGCGTCTGCTGGTGCTCGCAGGCCTGCTCTGTGCTCTGTGGGGGTCAGGAGAGTTGGGGGAGGGGGGGCATCAATCACTACGACAGCAATGTTGACCCTCCTGGGACTTGGGGAGCCGCCTAGAGGGAGGAGTCCCGGGGGGGGAGGCAGCCCCCCATCCCCGCCCGGGAAACAGCCCAGACCGGAGACAGCACCGGAAACTCCGGAGCTGGAAGAGGCTCCTGACCTGGGCAGCAAGGCCTGGTCTGCAGACGCCGATGGAGACCGGGCCCCGGCGTGAGGCCTCCGAGTTCCTCTTCCACCGGGGTCTACCCTGCGGGGGGCTGGGGCTCTGGGAGGAGCCAGCTAAGCTAGAGGCTGCCTGGTGGGTTGACAGCTGGTGGGTCGGTAGCTGGTGGATTGACAGCTGGTGGGTCGGTAGCCGGTAGATTGACAGCTGGTGGATTGACAGCTGGTGGGTCGGTAACCGGTGTGGCTCAGTGGGTTTGCCTGACCTGATAGCACCTGCACTCCCCTGGCCTCTGGCTACACCACGGCCCCCTGGGAATTGTAGGTGACCCGCAGGCCAGGCAGGAGGGCCATCCAGTAGGAAGTGTGTCTCCGCCCAGGAAGTCTGCTCTGGACCTCGGCTCCCCACTGGTTGGAACCGCACAGAAGGGGCGCCGGGATGGGGGGCGGTGATGGTGGTGGCGCTGGTACCTCCATCCGAGACGCCAGCCGTGAGCTGTGGCGGGGACCGAGCCCCAGGCTATGGGAACCCAGCTCCGGACACGGACCCACCGGCACCGGACACGGACCCACAGAGACACAGCACGTCTCCGGGCAGGACTCACCCAGACACCGATGCAGCCTCCTTGGCTCAGAGAGGCTCCGGCACGGCTTAGGGAGGGGGACAGGGAGGAGGGGGGCTTCCACACAGGACGCGCTCGCGGGACCACTCGGGCCACGGGCCGAGGGAGGCAGCACTGAGGCCACACGGCCGTCGGAGGAGGATACGGGACCGGGTCCGGGCCCCGCAGGCCCGATGGCTCAGGGAGGGAGCCACACCGTCCCCCAGGCCCCTCGATGCCTGTGCCCCCGGGTCCCCGGCGCACAGTAGGGCAGGGACGCCAGCCACCAGCCTTCACCCTTGCGAGCCCCGGGCCACGGAAGAGACCACGGCCACGCCCCCGGGGCGCCGCACACTCAGCAGAAAGGGACGGAGGCGGAGGCTCTGGCAGGAAATGTCAGGGACAGTGATCTCCCAGGCGACCAGGGAGCCAGAGCCTCAGCTGGAACCCAACCCCCTGCCCCCCAGCCCCCCACAGCCCTTTGGAGCCCCGGCAGGCGAGCCTGAGGCGTGGACGTGGAGCCATCGCCCCGCCCCCAGCACCACCACCCACCCCCCGCCCCCGCCTCCTCCCCGGGGTACCCCTCCCTCCCGGCAAAGCCGGGGCTGTGAGAGCCGGGGGTGAAGGGCAGACCCTGAGACTGTGAGGGGCACTGGGGGGGGGGGGTGACCTTGACCCCTTGTGCTGCCCGTTCTGAGGGGGGCGATGGGCCAGGTGGCTGCTGGGACCGAGGGGAGGTGGGGGGCTCTCCGGCGTCCTCGGCCCACTCTGGGGGGACACCGAGGGCACTGGGCGCCTGGAGGGGCAGCCAGGCCCCACCAAGCAGGAGCCGGAGGCCACAGAGGGAAGCCGAGTCCCGGCGCGGCACCCAGTGTGGCACCCGGTGGGGCACCCGGTGCGGCTGGCATGGGTGCTCCTCCCGCTCTCGCAGGGGGGGAGGGTGGGGGGGGCCGCCTGGATGTACCTCCTGGCCGGGGGGTCGCTGGGGCCCAGGTTGGGGGGTGCGGGAGCTTGTGGGGTCACGGTGGGGTGGCGGTGCCGCTCCAGGCTGCACCCACGCCTGGGTGACCGCAGCACCCACAGGGCAGCTGGACGCCCTCTCTCCACACCACCCTGCCCCCCCCAACTCCACCCCCAAAACAGCCTCCTCCTCCTCCCGCTCCCTGCTCGGGGCTCAGCCTCCCACCTGCCCGCCGGCCTGCACACCAGGTCCCAACAGGGGCTCTGGAGGGCGGGCCAGGAGGGGGTGGGGTCGAGAGGAGGGGGAGGGGAGAGGGGAGGCCAGGGGGGGGACAGGGAGAGGCCAGGAGGAGGTGGGGGGAGGAGAGGGCAGGAGAGGGAGGAGGAGGGGAGGCCAGGAGGGGGGGGGAGGGGAGGGCAGGAGCCGGGAGGCGCTGAATCACGCCCAGTCGCAGCCCCGCGAGCTCCTCCCCCCCGCCCGTCAGTCCCAGCGCGAAGGGAGCCGGGAGAGCTGAGCCTGTGGATGGGAGAGGAGGAGGGAGAGGAGGAGGCAGCGGGTCCTCCCACGGCCACGGCCACGGCCACACAGCCCAGCTGGAGGCAGAGAAATGGGCTCTGATTTCACCCTGAGGGTCAGGGAGAGGCACCCGCCCACCTGCCCCTCACCCTCTGCCTCACTCCCACCTCCTCCTCATCCCCACCTGCCCTCACCCCACCTGCCCTCACTCCGGCTTTATTGCCGGGAGCCCTCCTCCTCGCTCACCAGGGGCTGTGCCTCGGTGTCCCCGGCTCCTCCCTGTGGAATGAAGGTTCCACCCAGTGGGGCGGTGGACCCCCACGCCCTCCACGTCGGCCTCTCGCCAGCCAGTCGCTCTCCGGGTCTGACCGTAGCAGCCGCACGCCGCGGGCTCCGCCAGGGAGCAGCGCCAGGCCGGGCCAGGCGGCCGCCGTGCCCATCCGCTCGGCCGCCAGCATTCCCTGGCACGGCAGGTCCTCGGTCACGTAGGAGATCCGTTCCTACGGCGACGTGGGACCCACCTCCGTAAGCACCCACGTCACTCACGTGGGGCACAGACACAGCAGCAATGGAGTGGCACAGTAAGAATAATTAAAAGGTAACAACGCCGGACCCTTACTTGTGGTAAATAAATAGTAAAAATCATTTTTTTTATAAATAGATGTAGATGGCGACGTAACCACGAAAGGACGGGCGTCACGCCCCACGTGCCCCGAGGACGTGGATTGCACGTGGACCGCACCCCTCAGGGAGATGCAGTTATCTTTAATTAAAACCGAAAGCCGCATCTCCCTGGAGGGCCGTGGCCTCCGGAGGAGGTGGCCAGCAGGTTTGCATCAAGTCAGGCGGGAAGGGCGGGCAGAGCTGGCCGTGCGGTGCAGCTGAGACCGGCAGGCGGAGCCCGCGGCGGCTGGGGGCTTCCTTCTCCACCCCGACCGGCGGTTCCCGTGCTCCCGGTCCCCGTGGCCCTTCACCCCTCAGCAGCCACCTGTGCTGGAGCGTCCCGGCTGGCACAGGGGGCGGACCTGAGCCGCCGGGCCGCGCCCTCGGGGCTCCCACGGGGACAGGCGTCCAGGCGGCGAGGGGGCTGGCTGACCTGTGGCCAGCAGACTTCCCGGCCGGGCCACCGGCCGTGACACGTGAGGACACAGAGACTTCTACACTCACGTCCTTCCGCTGCGGGCCCGCCGTGGGTGTGTCTCTGAAAGGTGCTGTGAATGACACGGTGTGTCAGACACGTAACGGTCATACCAGTGACGTGACCGACAGCCACGGGAGGCCTGCAGACGGGGGAGCGCTGCCTGGCCCCCCAGTCCGGCTTCGAGAGACGCCGAGGGGGTCTCTGCGCCTGGCCAGGCCCGAGCCGCCGGCAGGCAGCGGCCGGCGTGGGGCGTGGTGTGGGGCTGAGCGCAGGCCGGAGCCACCCGGAGTTCAAGTCGGCTCCGTGTGTGGCCAGAGCCCCGGGCGAGGCCGCCACTGTGGGGGGTAGGGGGTGGGGGCCGGGCTGAGAGCCAGCCTGACTCACACGCGGAAAGCGGGGTGAGCGCCGATCGATGGGCTGTGCAGACCAGACGCCGCCACCACGGGCCCGGCACTCCCCCCACGGCAAACATCCCCCGCACAGCCGGGACCCGGAGCCGGATCCCACCCGGACCCTTGGCCACCTCGGAGGGAGGGGGCAGGGCTGGCCTCGCCGTGGCCTGTGTGAGGCGGGGCCAGGGGAGGTCCCCGCCGTGGGCGACACCCTCCCTCTGTCCCCTGAGCCCTCCCTCTGTCCCCTGAGCCCTCCCTCTGTCCCCTGAGCCCTCCCTCCGTCCTCTGAGCCCTCCCTCCGTCCCCTGAGCCCTCCCTCCGTCCCCTGAGCCCTCCCTCTGTCCCCCAGGCCTCGCTCCCTCGGAAGCAGGCTCAGCGCTGGCTCGCTTGGGGTGTGGGAGGGTGTGTGTAGTTCCCCCAAAACTACAGTCTAACGTGGGCTCTTCCCAAAGTGGGGGCCGAGCAGCAGGGCAGGGCCAGCAGGGAAACCGAGGCTCGGGGGAGGTGAGGGCTGGCCCAGAGGGCAAGGGCCGGCGTGGGTCTCCAGGCCGGTCCCCCCACGGCACAGGGGTGTCCGGATGTGCCAAGCCCAAGGGGCGCGTCCATGGCTACAGCTGAGCCCCTCTGTCCCAGCTGGTCCCGCCTCCCCTTCCCTCCCCTTCCCGCCCCCTGGGGGGCGCTGAGCCTCGCCCCTCTCTCCAGCAGGTCACTGCAACCCGCACAGGGTCCACCTCAGGCAGCACCAGGGTCCTCTGGGCCCCCTGCCCTCCCCGCCCCACCTGCTCCCACCTTCCTGGCCCCAGACCCGGGGTGGTGACCGTTCTCTCTGGCCGCACCCCAGAGCACCCTGGGGCAGCACGCCTTCCTCTGACGACCTCGGCCCTCCCTGGAGGGCAGGTCTCTGCCGGCCAGCATCTGAGCGCCCCCTGTGACCGCCGGGGGAAGGAGGTCGTGGGGTCAGAGAAAACCCCCGTGGCCACACGCCCCACGGGTGCGTCCTGAGTGGCCCCGGGGCAGCCGTGTGGCCGTGGCCTGAGCCCGGGAGAGGCGGGGACACGGGTTCTCGTCCCGCCCGCCCCTCCGCAGGCGGCTCTGACCACCGGTTAGCCGTGCCTCGCCTGGCTCTCTCTCCCCTCTGCGGAGTGGGGGTCTGGGTAGAAGCGTCCCCCATCGCCCGGAGTCCGAGCAGAGCGTCTGTGGGTGTCGCAGGCCACGGAATGAAACCTGCAGAGCCTTCCCCGCGGCCAGGCCTCCGGAGACGCGGCGTGCTGCCTGCGCGGGGCTGGGTCCTGGGTCCCGGAGGCCCCGGGCGGGGGGCTCGGGCCCCCCTGGGCGTCACACACCGAGAGGAGGGGCGGGCTCTCCGTGATGGCACATGTGGGCGTGGACGTGGGCAAGCCGTGGGACACCTGCAGTGTTCCCACGGGCCATCCGTGTCCAGGAGCACCCGCCGGGGCACCCAGCCGCCCGCGTGAAGCTCCTTCTGTTCGAGACAACAGACGGGGAACCTGCGGCTGAGACAGCTGCTTCCCATCTGCTTGCTTCCCTTCATCCTCACCTGAGGAGGTCGGCCCGGGCCCACGAGCACCGAGAGGCCACTTCCTGGGACCTGGGACCCCCACCTCCTGGGACCTGGGACCCCCACCTCCTGGGCCTGGGACCCCCCCTGCCTGGTGAAATGTGAGTTGTTGTGAAGACGAAGCAGCTCCATCGCTGAAGCTGCCGGCTCGGTGACCACCGGACGATGGACCTCGTGCGGGAGCCAAGCCACCGAGCCGGCCCCAGGCACCAGCACGGAGGCCTCACCCCGCGGGAGAGCCCAGCCCAGCCCAGCAGCCACGGGGCCCCGGGAGCTGTTTCTCCCGGGAGCGGCTCCTCTGAGGCCCGGAGTGCAGACACCTCGGTCAGGTACCGAGGGCCCCGGGCCGCCCACCGCCCCCTCCACCTTTGCACAAAGCCACTTCCCCCTCCAGAGGCACCTACGGCCGGAACTTCCTCCTCCACTTTCATTTCCCGAAACGCGTCCCGAGCCACAGCCTCCGCGCCAGCAGCTCCCACTTCTGCTAACCTGCACCACTTCCTCCGCCCGCCCGCACGCCCGCGCCAGGAGCCGGCCCGCCCGCCGGCCCACGGCCTGGAGGCTGCGTGCTGCAGGCCGGGCCTGGCCCGCTCCCTGGGGACCTGGCGACAGGAGTGCCAGGTCCGGGAAGGTCCGGGAAGTGGGGTCAGGGACAAGTTGGGGCCCCGGGAGTGAGCCCGATGCTCAGCTTCCCCCTCTCCGGGACTCAGCCTGGAGGCTCCAGCTCGGGCCGGCCCTGCACCGGGCTAGCCCCGGTTAAAGGCAGCTGGCTCTCGTGGTTTCCCACTCCGCCGGCCCAGCAGGTTTCCAGTCTCCATGGCAACTGCTAAAGCCCAGCTCATCTGAGAGGCCCCCCCCCCCAGGCCAGGCCAGTCTGACCGCCTGGCTTTCAGATCCTGAGCGAGGCAGTGTGGGTGTCAGATCCTGAGCGAGGCGGTGTGGGTGTCAGATCCTGAGCGAGGCGGTGTGGGTGTCAGATCCACAGCGAGGTGGTTTGGGTGTCAGATCCAGAGCGAGGCGGTTTTGAAACGGTGGGGTGTTGGCGGGCGGTGAGGCCCTTGTTCCTGAAACCAGGTGCCGAGATGACACAGCCGCCTGTGCCGTTGGGCCGGGGGGGGGGGGGGGGGGGGGGCTGGGTGTGGGGAGCGCTAGGTAGTCGGGGGCTGGAATGGGGGCGCCTCAGCCAGGCCGCCTGCACCCACTTCCTGGGGGAGCAGGAGCCGGGGGGGGGGTCGGCCCCCAGGTGGCGGTGGTGAGGACGGCCCCTCAGCACACCCCCGAGAGCACGGCCACGGTGGTCAGGGCCCCGGCCCGGTGGCTCAGTGGATGGAGCGTCGGCCCGAGCGCTGAAGGGGCCCGGGTTCGATTCCGGTCGAGGCACGAGCCTTGGTTGCAGGTTCCCTGGCCCCCCGCCGGGTACGTGCCTGAGGCAACCAGCTGATGCCTCTCTCTGCCGCTCCCTCTCCCTCCGGCTCCCTCTAACAGCCAATGGGAGAACACCCCCACGACAGGCGGAGGGGACCTGCAGCGGCGGCACCAGCAGGAGGTCAGCCGGTCAGCCCTGGCCTGGTGGCTTGGTTGGCTGGAGCGTCGTCCCGTACCCCAGTGCCCCAAAAGGCGTGGGTTTGATCCTCAGTCCAGCCACATGTAGAAGGCAACCGACCTATCTCTCTCTCTCTCTCTCTTTCTCTCTCTCTCTCAAAAATAAAAAACCCACTTTAAAAAGTCTCCTTGGGCCTGACCAGTGGGGCTCAGTGATTGAGCGTCGACCTATAAACCAGGAGGTCAGGGTTCGATTCCCGGTCAGGGCACAGGCCCCGGGTTGCAGGCTCGATCCACAGTGTGGGGCATGTAGGGGCAGCTGATCCGTGATTCTCTCTCGTCCTTGATGCTTCTCTCTCCCTGTCCCTTCCTCTCTGACACCAATAAAAATATTTTTTTTTAAAAAAAATAAAGGTGCAGAGCCAAAACTGGTGTGACTCAGAGGATAGAGCGTCGGCCTGCGGACTCAAGGGGCCCGGGTTCGATCCCGGTCAAGGGCATTGGACCTTGGTTGTGGACACATTCCCGGTGGGGGGTGTGCAGGAGGCAGCTGATGGATGTTTCTCTCTCATCGCTATTTCTAGCCCTCTCTCCCTCTCCCTTCCTCTCTGTGGAAATCAATAAAATATATTTTTTTAAATAAAAGATGATCAAGAGTGGACCCCAAATTTAAAATTTTTTTAAAAATAAAATAAAGGTGCAGAGTCGCACTCACAGAGAGCGGAAGGCACACGGACTGGAAGAGGCTTCCAGAAAAGCAGCTAAAACTCACTTGGCGAACGGGCTGGCTCCGGGCCCGCTCTCCTCGGCAGCGTCCCCGAGCAGCCAGAGCGGCCGGAACATTGCATTTTTTTATCGGGCAACGGCGGCGATAAAAAAGCACGAAATCAATCGCCCTCTGCCGACAGGACGTCCCCGGCGCCCCCTGAGCCAGGCCGGTTCGTGAGTTGAAAACCATCTGCCCTTGGCCTGCGCTCGCTGTTCCTCCCCATCACCCCGGTGCCGGTGAGGGACCGGCTGTACCGGCACCTGCCCCATCGCAGCTGTGCTGTGCCGCCTGGCCCACCGCTCCCCTGACGGCTTTCAGAGAGGGGTACGGTCGGGCGCACACGTGACCGTCCCGGGGGGACCCCACGGCGGAGGCAGGGCGGGCCCGCCGGCTCAGCTCCCGGGGACGCCTGCCTGGTCCTCGTCCTTCCCTTGGGTTGGCGCGGCGACGGGGTCAGCCACCCCCCCCCGTGGGCATTGTCCCACACTGAGGGCGTGTCTCCCTGTGGGAGCCCCCGGCCCGGCCCCGTGTCTGGGGAGAGACCGGACACCAGGGATTCTAAGGGCTGACCAGCAGCCCCCCACTTCTCCTGAAGAGACCACACCCTGTCCCCACGGAGACGTGAGCACCCTTCCCGTGGCCCCTGCTCAGCACAGAGACCCCCCCCACCCCCCGTGGGTCCAGTGGGTTACACAGCCTCCTCCTCCGTAAGCTCACCCAGAGCTCTAAGAAATGACCTTGGACCCACTGGTCAGAGAGAAAGCACACCCACACATCCACAGCAGGACACACGCACACACATGCACACACACGTTAGGTTCATGGGTGTGTTCACGTGGTGGGGCTCACACCACACCTGCCCTGTCACAGGCACCGGTTAACGCTGACGGCCCAGCACGCTCCCCACGGCGTCCGCTGCTCCCTGGGGTCTGAGGCACTCCCTGGTCCCGAGTGAGTGGTCGGAGGAGGGAGGACGCTCCGCCCCCACCCTCCACCCCCGGTCACTCACCTCCGCGGCGGCGCCCGCTCAGAGCTGCCGCGTGAGGCCGAGACCACAGGGTTGAGAAACAGGCCGCCGTGGGGCGGGCGGTCGCTGCGGTTTCGTCTCACCGGCTGCTGGAAAGCCCCCGGCCCACGGCGCCCGCGCCACCAGGTGCCAGGAGGCCGTGGCTGTCAGTGCGCAGACTCACCGAGTGGGCAGCGGGCACCGTGGGGGGGGGGCTCCCTGGGGGCGGAGATCAGTGGTTCTTTCTTATGTGTACGGATCAGAGAGGAGGGGAGAGGGACGAAGAGAAAATCCATGATGAGACAGAAGCACGGACCGGCTGCCTCCTGCACCCCCGCACCGGGGATCCGGCCCAAACCCAGGCCCGGGCCCCGACCGGGGATCAAATGTGACCGCCTGGTTCACAGGTCAACGCTCCACCCTGAGCCACGCCGGCCCGGCAGAGCAGTAATTGGTAGGGGCCACGCCCACGGGAGGGGAGCGAGCCACGGGAGGGGACTAACCCCGGTGGAGTGGAAGCGCCACGGAGGGCCGGCTGGGGCGAGCCTGCCCGTGGTTTTCATGAGGCCGCCGTGCTTACTGAACCGTGGCGTGCTGGGAGTTCTGTTTTAAAAAACAAGGAAACAGCCAAAAACCGGTGTGGCTCAGTGATAGAGCGTCGGTCTGCGGACTGAAAGGTCCCAGGTTCGATTCCGGTCAGGGGCATGTACATTGGTTGCAGGCACATCCCCAGTAGGGGGTGTGCAAGAGGCAGCTGATCGATGTTTCTCTCATCAATGTTTCTAGCTCTCTATCCCTCTCCCTTCCTCTCTGTAAAAATCAATAAAATATGTTTAAAAAAAAAAAACAAAAAAAACCAAGGAAACCGCTCCAGAGATGGCCGCCCTCTGCTCCCGGTCAGCTCAGTCAAGAAGGGGCAGCGGCTGCCGTCAAGGGCAGGCTGGGGGCCGCGTCCTGCCGGCTAAAGGTGCCCGGGAGACGCCTCACCCTGCCGGGCGCGGAGGAGGCGCCGTCACCTCGCACCGGCTCCGACTCCGGGGCCCAAGCGCCTCGGGGACAGCACTCAGGCCCTGCTCCACCCTGGACGTGGCCGGCCACCTGCTCCTCCTCCTCCTCCCTCCTCCTCATTCCTCCTCCTGCCCCCCTGCTCCCCTCCTGCTCCTCCTCCTCTCCCTCCTCTTTTCTCCCCCTCCTCCTCCTCCTGCCCCCCTGCATCTTCTCCTCTCCCTCCCCCTCCTCCTCCTTCCCTCCTCCTCTCCCTCCCCCTGCTCCCCCCGCTGCCCCCCAGGGCACTTCCGCCCGCCTGGGTGGGCAGTGCGGCCAGCAGGGCGCTCCCAGTGAATGTTATCAGCGGAAACACTTGAGAGCCCAGAGCACACGGCCCCCGCACCTGCCGGCACCCCTCCCGCCGGCGCCCAGGTGTCCGGGAAGAAAGGCCCTTTCAGTGCCGGGCAGCAGGGACTGGCTCTGGCCGAGGCCCTCCGAACGGGGAAGGGAGGGAGGGGACGGGGACGCGGAGCTCCCGGCTCAGAGCGGGCCAGCCGGCGCCTGCAGCTGTGCCGGCTCCGTGGCCCCGGGCAGCTGGCGTGGCCGCGGGCAGAGCAGCTGGCGTGGTCCGGGCACCGGGGGCGGCTCCTCCCGGGCCTGAGGGTGGAGGGAGGCGGAGCCCCAAGCCGCTCGCCTGGCTCTGGGCGCTCGGCTCCCGGGGCTGTGGCCGGGACACCCCGACTCACCTCCCGGACACCTGCGCCCCCTCCTCCTCACACCCAATGTCCCCGTCAGTCACACGGAAGCCAGGCCCAGGGAGGTGGGCAGCCTGCCCCCCACAGCCGGAGTGGTGGCCGGACGGCGGGACGGCGGGGTCCCCCACCCTCAGCGTCCTCCCCGGACAGGCCCGGGGCATGGGTGAGGGGTGCACGCTCCCCAGTCACGGGGGGAAGACTGGGAGGTCACGTTCTCCGGGAAGAGCGTGCTGGGGACCATCAGTGCCTCCTGTCCGGCCCAGGGTTTCACTGCAGCCACACTGAGCACCGCGTCCCCACGAGCCTGTGGTACTGGGGGGGAGGGATCAGTGATCAGACCAGCCGTGGGCAAACTACAGATCCGGCCCGTTCGGCTGTTCTCTCCGGCCCGCAGAGCCCAAAGAGCGGAGGGTTCTCTTGCTCTCCCCTCCGCTCCTTCACCAGCAGCCCACGAGGAGAGTGCCAGCATGGTCAGGTGGCTTTTGTTCCGGCCCTCCGGTCCAGTGTAAGAACCCATGGTGGCCCTCGTGTCAAAAAGTTTGCCCACCCCTGGGTTAGACCCTTCCCAGCATCCCCCTGGGGCCCATGAGGGACCCACAGGGTGGCATCTGGTCGTGGGGGGCTGGCTGCCCCCCTCTTCTGTGGATCCCAGCACCCACTGGGACCGGAGTTCCCGGGGCCGAGCCCTTTCCTGTGGCCGACCCAGTGCACGGATCACAGGACCCGGCCCCGGGCCAGGACACGTGGTCTCACCCACGGCACCGCCGCCGGGGGAGCCAGGACGGCCCGGCCCTCAGCTCCGGACACCTCCCTCCGCCCCGGGCAGCCGTCCACGGAGCTCTCCCGGCTCCCGGCTCCCCACGAGCCTCCCGCCTCCCGCTGCGCTTTGATCTTGGAGAGCCCTCAGCGGCGGCCAAGGGCACTCCAGGCCGGAAGCCGGAGCCAAGGGCTGCTCACGGGAGAGTCTGCGCGGCGGCCCCCGCCCCACCCAGTGAAGAGCGGCCGGAGCCGGGCCACCCCCGGCCGCACACCCTCACCCTGCCTGCCCGCCGGCACCTGTGGTCGGAGAGGCGTGGCACTGGGCGCCCTCGCCTCCAGGTGTCCTTAAGAGACAATAGGCCCGCGGGCGTGGCTCAGCGGTTGGCTTAGGAATTTTAAAAAAACAAAAACAAAAAGACTGGAGGCCTGACGCGCGCCCTCTGTGCCCGGGCCGGCCCTGCAGCCGCAGCGGCTTGCCTCGGCCCTCGCAGCCCGGCTTCGTCCAAACGGCTGTTCGGCTGTCCGGTCTAATTAGCATATTATGCTTTTATTATTATAGATTATTGATCTCAGAGAGGAAGGGAGAGGGAAGAGAGACAGAAACATCAATGAGAGAGAATCACGGACCGGCTGCCTCCTGCACGTGCCCCACTGGGGATGCGCCCACACCCGGGCCTGTGCCCTGACCGGGAATCGAACCCTGACCTCCTGGTTCCTACCACTGAGCCACGCTGGCTGGGTTCCACTCACTTTATTTAAACCTAAAGAAAAACAACACAGGTCACCCACATCTATCTCCCTCCCCGGCCCAGCCACCAGCCTGTTCCCCATACCTGTGTGCTCAGCATGTGTGAGTGTGTGTGTGTGTGTGGTGTGTGTGTCTACACGCTATCCACACGAGGTTCCCCACATGAGATCACATGGCATCTGTTCCTCTCGACGTTAGTTAGCGTCACGCCCTGGGGGCCGTCCGGTCGTCACAGGTGGTCCGTGGCGCCCTCTGCGACGGCTGTGTGTGTCCTGTGGTCCGCACCTCCCCTCTTCCTGCCAGCGGACACGGAGGAGTGTCCACGCGTGGCCACTGTGAGCGGGGGTGTGGCTGTGGGACACAGGGCCAGAGCTGGATCCGTGTGAGCAACAACACACAGTGCAAGCCCGGCCGGGGTGGCCCAGTGGTTGGAGCGTCGGCCTACGAACCTGGAGGTCCCCGCTGGGGCCCAGGCCCGGGGTGTGGGCTCCGTCCCCAGTGGGGGGCGTGCAGGAGGCAGCCGATCGGTGATCCTCCCATCACTGATGTTTCTCTCTCCCTCTCTCCCTCCCCCTTCCTCTCTGACATCCATAAACATATAATTAAAACAATCCACAGCACAGCCTCTGAAGAAAGACAGAGGCGGGGACGTGGGCTCCCCGTGGGGCCCGCAGCAGCCCGAGCGGGAGGCTGGTGTGGGAGCCCACCTCCGGCCAAGGGGAGGAGGAGGCCTGGGCGGGGCCTGAGCAGCGAACATTCCCGACTTCCCACAATGCTCCGGGGCGGGGGCCAAGGCCACGAGCCAGGTGCCACCTGAGTGAGTCCACGGGGCTGGGTGGGTCCACGGGGCTGGGTGGGTCCACGGGACTGGGTGAGTCCATGGGGCTGAGTCCACGGGGCTGGGTGGGTCCACGGGGCTGGTTGGGTCCACGGGACTGGGTGAGTCCATGGGGCTGAGTCCACGGGGCTGGGTGGGTCCACGGGGATGAGTGGGTCCAGGGGGCTGAATGGATCCACAGGGCTGAGTGAGTCCACGGGGCTGGGTGGGTCCACGGGGCTGGGTGAGTCCACGGGGCTGGGTGGGTCCACAGGGATGGGTGGGTCCGAGGCCATGCACACACGTCCCAGCTCTGCAGAACAAGTGAGACTGCGGGGCCGACCCCCCCTCTGGTCGGGCGGATCCTGCCCTCCGGCTGGGAGCTGGGAGCTGGAGCAGCCAGGTGCGGGAAGGGGGAGGGGCAGGGTTCACATTTCCTCGGGGTGTGAACATGCAAAGCAGCCTGGCCAGCGGAGACGCAGGTGTCCATCCGTCCAGCGGGGGTCACTGTGGCCTAAGGACCAGGCCGGCCCTACTGCCGCCGCCACCTCCAGCCCACAGGACCCAGGATCCGGGCAGACTGGGCTGCAGGGGAGGCGCTCCCGAGCGGCGGGCTGCCCCCCAGCGGATCCCGGGTCCCGGTCACACTCCTGCCGGGTGAGGGACGGGGTGTGTGGGCAGCGCTGGGGAGAGAACTGGCCGAACCACACACACACACACACACACACACACACACACACGCAGCTGCTCACGCAGGTGGTCAGGCGGAATCCTCTCCCAGCTGCCCCTCCAGCCGGCCTCGTCCGCCTCCCGTCCCGCCGGCTTCCCTGTCACAGAGGCGGGGGGGGGGGCCCCCTCCGGGGTGCACTCCACAGAGCGGGGCTCACAGCAGCTTCAGGTGCCCCCCCTCCCCCCGGGTCCCGACTGGATCACGTGCGTGTCTGTAACCGCTCAGCTTCCTGCTCGGCTAGGCTGCGCGTGGCCCCGGGCCGTCCCAGCAGCACTGACCTTCCCGCCGGCCAGCGCCGGCTGCTTTCTGGCCGTGCTCTCCCCCCCCCCCACCCCCCGGCTTCTCCCCCGGGAAGGGCCCCGTCTGCACGTGGGGTCACTTGTCCGAAGCCACAGAGCGTGTAGGTGGGCCGGGCGGGCAGCAAACTGGGCGGGTCCAGAGCAGCGCTGGCAGGGGCTGCAGCCGGCCCGAGGGGACCCAGACACCCAGGGGGAGGGGACCAGGACACCCAGGGGGAGGGGACCCAGACACCCAGGGGGAGGGGATCCAGGGGGAGGGAACCCGGGACACCCAGGGCTCCGTCCCCCGGGAGGGCAGGCCTGGGCGAGCAGGCCTGCAGGCACTGACCAGCGGGCAGGAGCCACTACCGGGGAGGCCCACCAGGTGGCAGGCTGTGCGGGAGGGGGCCTCACTCCCACAATTCTCAGGGAGCCGGGGGGGGGGGCGGGGGGGGCTGAGCTGCCTGCAGGCACCTGGGACAAGGGCCCCACCGGAGCAAGGAGAGCCTCGGGCGTTTCCGTCTGCAGCCTCGGGTGTGGGTGTCGCTCTCTCTGCAGACCCGGGGGCGGCCTGTCCCCGGCTCAGCAGCCAGCCCCATCCCCTGTCCAGCTGGGAGGACTCCGTGTCAGAAACCGCGAGGCTAGCCTCACTGCCGCTGCTGCCTGCCCCCCGGCCAGCCCGGCACAGAAGACGCTGAGGGTCAGAGGCCCCGGGGCGGCCACGGCGCGCCTGGATCGTGGAGGCTGGCCAGGGTGCGAGGTCAGGGGTCACCCGTCTCCGAACAGGCCCCCTGGCGGGAGAGGCCCAGTGGGCGGGGGGGCGGGGGGAGGCGGGTGGGGAGGCGGGGGAGGCGGCCCCCCCAACCCCTCCGCCCCTCCCGGCCACGGGGCACGGACACCCACGGAGCCCGCTGAGGCTGAAAGCTTGCGTTTGGACCTGGGACAGGACGGTGACGCGCTCTGGAAGACGGACGGCGCCTAATGAGACGTTATTTCATGTCCTTCCAGCAGGATGACCTCATTAATCACAGACCCGCTCAGCCGGGAAGCAATGGGGCGAGGGCGGGGGGGGCTCTCCGCCCCCCACGCTGGAAGCTCCGGCCTCACGCTGACGACCTCGCCCCGGCCTTTGGGGGACCGGCAGCCGGCCAGACCCTCTCAGCAGCGGCGGCGCTCTCGGCCTGTGCCCGCGAGGAAACGGCCCTCCAGCCCGAGCTCAGCTGCGCGGACCACACCGACGAGCACACACACTCACACCTGCTCACACTCACTGACACACATACACACACCTGCTCACACACACTGACACACTCACACACCTGCTCACACTCACTGACACACTCACACCTGCTCACACTCACACACTGGCACATTCAGACACACTCACACCTGCTCACACTCACTGACACACATACACACACCTGCTCACACTCACACACATGGCACATTCAGACACACTCATGCACACTCACACACACTGGCACATTCAGACACACTCACACCTGCTCACACTCACTGACACACTCACACCTGCTCACACTCACACACACATGGCACATTCACATTCACACCTGCTCACACTCACACACACTGGCACATTCAGACACACTCATGCTCACTCACACATACATGCACATACTCAAAGACAACACACACATACTCACACACTCACACACTGATACACTCACACACGCTCACACACACTGAAACACACACTCACACACGCTCATACACTCACACTGACACATACACGCTTACACTCACACTCTCATGCACACGCTGACGCACACACACGACGGGAGACACACACTCGCAGGGGCGCTGGCGGCAGAGCTGTGTCTGGCGTTGACTGAGGCCTGTCCTCACGCCGCCTGCCCTCCGGCCCGCTGCCCGTCCCAGCGCCCTGGGTCCCTGCGGGCGTTTGGTCATCAGATAAAACCTGACCCACCCAGGCGTCTTCCCGGTGAGGGGGCGGCCAGCTCGGACTCCGGTGCGAGGGGGTCCCACCTGGCTCCCTCCTGAGCAAACACTTCCCTTCCCTGCGACCTCAGCAGCTTGTGGGCGCACGGAGGTGACCTGGGACCCAAACTCTGGGCCCGCGGGTCGAGTCACTTACCCCTCAGCAGCCGGTGGACCCCAAACGCATGTCAGACACGCGGGCCTCATCCCCGTGGGGACGTCTACTCCCACCACACAGACGCCAGAAGCACCCTAACGCAAAGCAACGTGGGTAATGCTCCAAAGCAAAGCATCCTGGTAATACCCCAAAGCATCATGGATAATACCCCAAAGCAAAGCATCCTGGGTAATGCCCCAAAGCAAAGCATCATGAGTCCTACACCAGGGCAGGTCTGGGGCGCACAGGCCCGCGTTGGAGGCTATGGGGGGACAGAGGGCCTCCCACCACGGGGTCTGTGTCAGGCCTGGTCCCATAAGCCGCTGGAGGTGAGAACCGGGACCCAGACACAGGCCTCCTGGGGTCTAGCTGCCCCACCCCCTCCCCGCCCACCCCTGCCCCAGCCATGGGATGCAGCACGCTCTGCCCAGCCCCTGGGCTCCCGGCTGGGCAGCCTGCACCCCCGCTGTGCCGCCCGCCCACAGCCAGGGCGGGCCAGGTGGTATCAGGAGACCCGGAGGCCCCCGATGCGGGTGGGGGGACACAGGGGGGACACAGGGGGGAGAGCTGGCCAGGAGCGCCGGGCCTGGCTGCCAGCGCCAGGAGGGCCGTCACGGCGACACGGGCCGGTCGGGCAGGGCTGAGGGCGGCTGAGGCTGCTGCTGAGCTGAACCCCGACCGGAGCGGAGCTGGGGGTCCCACCATGGGGAGCTGCCCGCCTCCCAGCCGCCGCAGGAGCCGGCCCTGGACCCCGATGGCTCCCGCCTCCCCGGGAGGGGCACTGTGAGGCCCCGGTCCCCCATTGTCATGGCCGCCAGAGCGGAGCAGCCCCTGCGGGAGGCGCTGGCTCCTGGGCGTGGGGAGGACACGGGAGGACACGTGGGGCTGGAGACGGAACTGCGCCCGCTGCGGCCGCCCTGTGGACAGTGAGCTGGGCACGCCCTGCATCTGGGGCGGCCCCGCCCACCCGACCCCGTGAACCCACCCCGTGAACCCCGGCCCAGTCACCTGTCCCTGGTCCGGACAGCTGGGACCGCGCTGACCCTGGCCAGGCCCTGCCGGAGGCGCTGAGTCAGGGGCGCGCACTCCGGGGGTGGGGGTGGGGGGCGGGCCGGGGGCCGGCGGTCAGGGGAGAATCGGGAAGTGGCCCAGCTGCCGGTTCTGTGCGACTTCTCAGGCTGCTTCCTCTTCTCCCTCTTCCCGCCGCCGCGGCCACCTCCGCCGAGTGCGGCAGCCAACCCTGCAGAGAGGGAGAGGGCGGCCCGGGGCCACGGAGGCCGCAGCGGGGGAGGCTCCATCCTCCCGCCGCCCGGAGCCCGGCCTGCGGAGGGGCTGGGGAGGAGAGGCCCAGGCCAGGGCCCTGCACCCGGGGCTGAGGCGTGAGGCACCCTCCCGGGCCAGGCGCTGCTGCACCCGCCGCCCTCGGCTGCTCCGGCGTCCCGAGGGGGCTGCCGACGGAGGGGAGGCACTGAGAGCCGGCTGCCGTGCTGGCTGCTCTCCCCGCCCCCTCCCTGCCTCACCCACCGCGTCCTCCTCCAGGGAATGGAGTGTGAGGCCCCGGAGGACCCGGATCCAGTCTCACTGGGGCCCGGGGCCGCTCTGCCTGGGGAGGGGCTGGCAGTGGGAGGCTGTGTCCACGGGTGCGTGGGCCGTGGCATTCACGCAGTAGCTCTGACGGACACACGTTTACAGACGTTGCACTCTGATCCTCCTGCAGTCCCCAGGTAGAAACTGTGGACACACAGGCGCGAAACGGACTTACATGCTTGGTGCCCGGCCGCCTGGCTCCAGGGCTGAGTGCTGACCGAGGAGCCAGGAGGTCGGGGTTCGATTCCCGGTCGGGGCATGTGCTGGGGTTTCGGGCTCCGTCCCCAGTGCGGGGCGGGCAGGAGGCGGCGGCTCAATGATTCTAATTACTGATGTTTCTCTCCCTCTCCCCTCCTCTATGACAGTGTTACCCCAGGGGGACGGGAAGAGTGTGGTGGGGGTACGCGTTGCACCGGAGTTTGGTGGGGATGTGCACTGCACCGTGCTCAGCTGCGCCTAATTCTACGTTCTCACGAGTCAAGTCAAGACAGTCTTGTGAGGCGTGAGATGGTCTGGTGTGCAAATACATGTTATTTATAATATAACTTTTATTTACATTTTATTATGAATTTATTATTATTTTGTGTATGTGCCAAAAAAAATTAAAAAATAAATATATTTTGATTGTTATTAAAATGCATCCTTTTTTTTTGACGAGGGGTACTCAGCGTTACGAAAATTATAGAAGGGGTACACATACGTCAAACGTTTGGGAAACACTGCTCTATGAGATCAACAAAAGATATAACTACACACACACACAGAGAAACATACATGCACGTATACACATATACACATATATACACACATGCACACATACACATATACATTATGCACATGTATACACACACACACACACACACACACACACACATCCCAGCTCTCTCTGTCCGTGCTGCAGTGTGAGCCTCCTGCTCAGAAGCTGCACTTTCGGTTTTCAGAGAACATGGCAGCCGGGCCTCAGCCCGTGCTCTGCCGCCTCGCTCTTTCTCTCTCGCTCGCTCCGCCAGCCATGCCTCCTCTCTCTCCCGCCCCACCCCTCCTCTAGTTCTCGTCTCTCTCTGCCGGACCGGCTCTGCCTTCCAGCCCCCCCTCCCCCACCGGTGAAAGCCTCGGCCTCAGGAGTTACTAAGGGCGTTAGCTTGGGGCCGGGTCCGAGCCGGTTAGGTGTCTCCCGGGCCCGTCTCTCCGTCCGCCCGGCGGCGCCCGTGTCCCCGCGGGCTGGTTCTGGAGCGGGACGCGCTCAGGGACCCGGACAGCGCTGGTGCAGGGGCTGCTCCGTGCAGGCACCCCGGCCCGCCGGGTCCCCTCCCGGTGACAGAGACTCCGAGGGCGGGGCAGGGGCCGGCGGGACCTCGGGGGGGGGGGGGGGGGGGTGACCGAGGCCTGAGTCCGGGGCCCCAGAGCCGCGGGGGCCACGGGGGAGAGGCTG
Organism: Vespertilio murinus; assembly: GCA_963924515.1. NCBI lineage: Eukaryota > Metazoa > Chordata > Mammalia > Chiroptera > Vespertilionidae > Vespertilio > Vespertilio murinus. The sequence goes on along the minus strand of OZ004713.1, from coordinate 69,152,666 downwards.
CTCCGGCCCCGCCCTCCCCGTGAGGGAGCACCGCCTCCTGCTGGACCCCAGGTCACGGCTCTGGGCCAGTAAGAGCGGCACGTAGAGATGGGCATTCCCAAAGGGCCCGGCCCCCAGGCCTGCCCCCGGCCCGGGAGCCAGACGAGGCGGCCCGACGAGGGCCGGGGGGACACTGGTGTGTACGCAGCGGGGGACCTGGGCCGGGGGGGACCTGGGCCGGGGGGACCTGTGGGCTCGGGGGCCTGGGCTGTGAGGCAGCCTCTGCCCCCCTCCCTGCCTCATATGGACACCCCGGTTCTGGGAACCTCCGGCCGCCGGCCCTGCTCCCCCCGTGGTGCCCTCCCTTCACCTGGGCCCAGCCACCATCCGTCTGTGCTGACTGCCCAATGGGGCGGAGCACCAGGCCCCGGGGACCCGGCGGACAGGAGTCCAGAACCTCCCCCACCGGCTCCACCGGACGGGCCGGCAGCGCTTGGCCCGGCTCTGGGGAGACAGCCGCTGCCCTGGCCGAGGCCGGCACGTCCCCGAGCCCCTTCCCGCCGCCCACCCCGCCCCGGGGCCGTGGAAATGGAACACGCTCGGGGGTCCCGCCCCTCCCAGGCCAGCCTTCCCCCCCACCCCGCAACCCAGACCTGCGTCTCCCCCGGCCGCCCCTCCTGAAGGCCCCTGACCCCTGACCTCTGACCTGGGACGGGAACCCAGGTGGGTGGTGTCTGGGTGCCAGGACAGCTCTCACCCCGCCCAGCGGGGCCCCCTCCTTTCTAGGAAACGGCAGCCGGGCTGGGTGCTGCTGACCCGAACCCCGAATTTCCTGTTTCCATAAACCAAGATATCACATGGGGCGGGGCCCCCAAACCGGTTCTGACCTGGCCCGAGAACTGCCTTTCCGGGCGTCAGGGGCAGGAGAGACCAGGCCCAGGGTGCGAGTGTCCACCCAGCCCCCAGCCCTCAGCCCCCAACCCCAGCTCCCAACCTCAGCCCCCACCCCCCAGGCTCAGCCCCCAGCCCCCAGCCACCGCCCCAGACTTCCTGGTGGGGTAGGGATAGGGTAGCCAGGGAGGGGGGGCCCTCAGGACATCGTATACCCCCCCCACACTCGCTGAGCCTGAGGATGAGGGAAGTCAGGGGTCGTCGAGAGGCGGGTTCTGAGGGATGAAGAGGAGTTTTCTGGCCGGAGAGAGGGGCGGGCAGCGAGGGCACAGCTCTGCAGAGGCTCCGCGCCCGGGAAGGAGCCCGTCGCCGGGGCGCTGGGAGGTGCTGTGTGCGCTGACACCCACACCTCAGGCGGGCGGGGCGGGGGCAGCTCAGCAGCAGCGCCTGGGAGCCGGGGTGTGGGCGGGAGCCGGGGGACTGTGGTCACCGTGAGCCGGCGCTGCTGCTCGGGGCGCTTTCTCCGAGAGGCCGAGCGGGGCCTGTGGGAAGGGCTCTCGGCGGGCAGGTCCGGCGGGGACGTGGTCCGCAGTGGCCTCGGTGACACCAGCAGGCAGGCCGCGCCGTGTGAAAGGCGGGGACCGAGGTAGAGGCTGCGGGTCGGCCAGGAATAGCTCCGCGCCCGGGCTGGCCGCCCACGGGCCACGTGCCTGTGATGTGGGCGCCACAGCTGCACGCGTTTCCTGCGCACGCACCTGGCAGCCGGGGCGCCTCCAAATGTGGGCGTCTGGTGCGAGGTGGCCCCCCAGCACACCCCCCCCCCCCAGCCGTCAGAGCCGTGCACACAGGAAAAGGCCTGTGCAAAGCCAGGGCCAGCGAGGAGGCGTCAGGGGAGGTGGTTTCAGAGAGGGAGGGAGAGCGAGAGGGAGAGAAAATCTACCATGAGAGAGAATCTCGGGCCGGCCGCCTCCTGCGGGCCCCACCCTGGGGAGGGAGCCCACAGCCCGGGCCTGTGCCGGGACCGGGAACCGAACCCTGGCCTCCCGGGTCCTAGGTCGCCGCTCAGCCACGGAGCCACGCCGGCGGGCAGCGGGTGTGTCTTCTGCTCACAAAGAGCCTGCACGGGCCACACGCTCGGGAGCCTTTAGGGGGGTGGCTGCCGCTCCCGTCACCCCAGCTGTGGGGCCTGAACCACGGGCAGTCACGACGCTGCCTGTGGTGAGCTCACCGGCGCTGCTGAGCCCTGACTCCGGGTCCGAGGGTGCCCACCCCCACCCCCCCCCCCACTGCAGAGCAGGGCCTCATCCGTGTCCCCAACTGGGAGTCCAAACACAGTTGCCCCGTGAGCAGCGGGGGTTTGAACTCCCAGGTCCACTATGTGTGGATTTTTAAAAACTGGTGTTGTTCAAGGTCAGCTGTACCACTTCATGCCAGCCCAAAAGGTTGCGGGTTTGATTCCCAGTTGGAGCGTGTGCAGGAGGCAACCGATCTCTCTCTCTCTCTCTCTCTCTCTCTCTCTCTCTCTCAAAACCAGTGCAAACAACCTTTCTAGTAAAAAGAAACATCATTAGACCCATTACACAGATGAGAAAACTGAGGCTCTGTCTGAGCTCACTGTGCTCCCCACGGTCAGAGCTGGGATGAACCCCAAACCTACTGAGGCCACTGCCAACGTCCTCTTCCCCCCCCCCAATTCCCACGAGGGTGCAGGAGTCCGGGCTGCGCCTGCTGCCCCGGGGAGCCCCCTGCCCGGCTCCCTGTGTCTCCCCAGGGGCTCCTCCCCAGGGAGGCGGCACCCTGGCCGTCCATCTGGTCTGCGTCCCGCCGACGGCCCCCGAGGACCGATGTGGGCCCCGGGGGCCAGGTGCCCCGCTGTGTCCCGCACCCACCAGGGGGCAGCCGGCCCGTGCGGATGGGTCACGTTCTGTTCCTCACGGAGAGTCCACGCCGCCCAGGGGGAGCCAGGAGCCTGCCGCCGGCATCCAGCGCGACCTCCTCGCCCGGGCGCTGAGGCCGGGCCGCCTGGAGCGTCGGTGAGCGCCCGCCGCCGGCCTCTCAGCCGCCGGGCCTGCCCCCCCCAGGCCTCTCCCCCCCCCCAAGGCCCACGCTCCAGGCGGCCCGGCCCTGCACCTGACCGCCGGCCGGTTACAGACACTCACCCCTGCCGGGTGTGGTTCCACACTGAGTGCAGGCAGACCTGGGAGCCAGGAGGTCGGGGTTCGATTCCCGGCCAGGGCACACACAGGAGGCCGCCGATCAGTGGTTCTCTCTCATCACTGATGTCTCTCTCTCTCTCTCCCCCTCTCCTTCCTCTCTGACATCAATAAAAACATTTTTTAATATTTTTAAAATATATTTTATTGATTTTTTACAGAGAGGAGAGAGAGAGGGACAGAGAGCCAGAAACATCGACGAGAGAGAATCATCAAGAATCATCGACCAGCCGAAACCGGTTTGGCTCAGTGGTAGAGCCTCGGTTGCGGACTGAAAGGTCCTGGGTTCGATTCCAGACAAGGGCATGTACATTGGTTGCGGGCACATCCCCGGTAGGGGGTGTGCAAGAGGCAGCTGGTCGATGTTTCTCTCTCATCAACATTTCTGGCTCTCTATCTCTCTCTCTTCCTCTCTATAAAATATCAATTATATATATATATATATATATATATATATATATATATATGAATCATCGACCAGCTGCCTCCTGCACACCCCCTACTGGGGATGTGCACGCAACCAAGGTACATGCCCTTGACCGGAATCGAATCCCGGACCCCCCAGTCTGCAGGCCGACGCTCCACCTATGGAGCCAAACCAGCTTCAGCAGTAAAAACATGTTAAAATAATGACAATAATTTAACAAATAAATAAAGACACCCAGCTAACTCAGGCCTACCGATGTCTGGCAGCTCTGATCCGGGTCACAGGTCCCTGCGGGAGGGATGGGGGATGGGGGGCGCGTGGAGAGGATTGGGGGAACCGCTAGCAGAGGCACCGCCTGCACGCGGGCTTTCCCGGCCGTGGGATGCCGAGGAGCACGCTTCCTGTGACTCCGGCGGCCGTCCCGCCGCGCACCCCGCCGCACCCAGAGAGCCCCGTGGCTCCCCGCCGCACCCCGCCGCACCCAGCGGGGCCACGCTCCGGCTCGGTGCCCAAACCCCTCGCCCAGGCCGGCGCACGCGGGAGGGAGCCTGGTTCTCGGTGAGAGCGGTGGCGGGTCACAGGCGGGAAGGCGGGCGCGGGGCCGCGGAGGGGCTGTTCCCGTAGGGGAACCGGCAGCAGCCGGCGGTGAATCACGCCCCGCGTGGCCGGCGGCCGTGGGCGCCCGGGACCCGCAGCAGCTGCAGGAAGTGCGCACAGCAACCACAGATCAGCACCGGCCGGCGGCGGCGTGCAGGCCGGGACAGGAAGTGGGGCTGTCGGGGTGCTCTCAGGCCCCCAACGCCCCCACCCCCACCCCCTGAGGCGCAGGGAGCAGCTGGGTCCGGAGGAAGCAGGGAGCACCCGGAGGCACCCGCCCACCGCCCGGGGGGCCAGAGTCCCGAGGGAGCAGGGCCAGGGCCCCCCCCCCCCCCCCCCCGGGAGGTTGGCGGCGTGAGGGCCGCGGGGCTGTGGCCCCGTAACCCGGCCTGTGCCGCGGTGGTGTCTTACGGTGACAGCGGCCGGCACAGGAGCCGGCGTGCGCTTTGGCCCACGCCTCTGTCCGCCGTCCCTGCGGACAGGACCTGCCGGGGTGCCGAGCACACGGAGCCGGGGGCGGGGAGGACCCCTTCCCAGCTACAGGCCCGGCTCAGACCCCCACTTACACACCCCCTCTGTGCACCCCCTCTGTGTACCCCGAGCTATACACCCCCTCTGTGCACCCAGACTTACACACCCCCTCTGTGCACCCCGAGTTACACACCCTCTCTGTGCACCCAGACTTACACACCCCCTCTGTGCACCCCCATTTATACAACCTCTCTGTGCACCCCAAGTTATACACCCTCTGTGCACCCCGAGTTACACACCCTCTGTGCACCCCGAGTTACACACCCCCTCTGTGCACCCCCATTTATACAACCTCTCTGTGCACCCCAAGTTATACACCCTCTGTGCACCCCGAGTTACACACCCTCTGTGCACCCCGAGTTACACACCCTCTCTGTGCACCTCCATTTATACAACCTCTCTGTGCACCCCGAGTTATACACACTCTGTGCACCCCGACTTACACACCCCCTCTGTGCACCCCGAGTTACACCCCCTCTGTGCACCCCCACTTTATACACCCTCTGTGTACCCCGAGTCATACACCCCCTCTATGAACTCCCACTTATACACCCTCTGTGCACCCCCACTTACACACCCCCTCTGTGAACCCCCATTTATACAACCTCTCTGTGCACCCCGAGCTATACACCCCCTCTGTGCACCCCGAGTTACACACCCTGTCGGTTTGTGCCTGGGAGGAAGGAAAGAGGGGGTGAGCAAAGCCGAGAGCTGAGCGTGTGGTCGGTGCTGTTTAGTAACATCCTCCGTGGCCGGGCGGGTGCCAGCTGGAGCATGAAAGGGGAACCCCCTCGGTGCACCCCAAAGCAGGCCCGGACCTCCCGGGGCAGCCGGAGCGGTGGGCCCCTCTGACACGCGGCCTGAGCGCTGGGCCCCGGGGGATGGGGGGCGGCTGAGGCGGGCACCGGCCTGCCCGGGGTGGAGGGGGGCGGCTGAGGCGGGCTCCGGCCTGCCCCGGGGCCTTCCCCCTGCGGAGCTCGGGGTGGCTGCCGGGGCCACGGGGCCACGGGGCAGCGGGAGGGCCGGCGGCGGCTGATTCACCGGTTCCTGGAACTCGGGCGGAGGCGCCGTGGGCAGGCCAGCCCAGCAGATGGCCCGGCGGGGAAGCCTTCCCCGTGGCCCAGGACGGCACGCTCGCCCCAGCTGGACGGCGGCGCGTCACGTGGCCCCCCGGCTGCCGGTGGGGACGGGCCAGGCGGCACGCGGCCGGGCGGGAAGGCGGAAAGGGGAAGCTCCGCGCCCGCGGTGCGCCCGCCTCATGCCGGGCAGGTGGCACCCGGCCCCGGACAGCCCGTGACAGCCGGCGTGTGACCCCGCGCGGGGCCGGCGCCGGACACGCCGGACGGGATGCAGGCCTGGCCCGAACCTTCCCCGGCGGCCTGCAGGGCGTGGGGCCTGGCTGGGAGTGGAGTGGGCACAGCAGCCCGGGGGGGGGGGGGCACGGCCGCTGCCCCAGGCAGGTCCCTCCGCAGGCAGGACAGCCCCGGTGTCTGCAGAGCTGTGGGCTGGCACAGGGACGGCCTGAGGGCTGGTCTGAAGTTACCCCGGACGCTGCGGGACGGGGCACAGCTGGGGAGACGGGCCACAGCCGGGGTCCCTCAGGCCGGGGTCCGGGCAGGCTCCAGCCAGCAGCCAGCGCCCCCCTGCCCCGGGCGTGTGGCCAGAGCGGGGCGGGCCGAGGGGCACTGCAGGGGAGTGAGGACACCTCAGCCGCTCGGCCGAGACGGAGGTTTGTCTGGGCAGAGGCTCTGCCCGGGACCCGGTGTCGCCGGGCACGGTCAGGAGCCGCGCTGCGCACGCTGACCACGGCTCTGCCGGCAGCCCCCACGGCTCCGGTTTGGGCCGGCTGCGTGGCTGGGCCCCTGACCCGCCCGGCACCTGGAGAACCACCCGTCCCCGTGCCCTCCCCCCCACACACACACACACAGAGCAGGACCACCCCGGGACCCGGGCCGGCGGGTGCTCCCCACCTCAGCCTCCCTGCTCCCCTCGAAGTCCTCCCCATCCCGGCGCGGGGAGGTCCCCTGCCAAGTGCTCTGGGCACAAGCAGCATCGCTCGAGGCTCCTTAGGCCAGGGGTGGGCAAACTTTTTGACTCGAGGGCCACCATGGGCTCTTACACTGGACCGGAGGGCTGGAACAAAAGCAACCTGACCGTGCTGGCACTCTCCTCTTGGGCTGCTGGTGAAGGAGCGGAGGGGAGAGCAAGAGAACCCTCCGCTCTTTCGGCTCCGCGGGCCGAATAGAACAGCCGAACTCGGCCTTTGGGCTGTAGTTTGCCCCCGGCTGGGCTAGACCCGTGGTCGGCCCAGGCAAGGGGCAGAAGGCAAGGGGCAGGGGGCGAGAGGCAGGGGCGAGGGGCAGGGGGTGAGGGGCAGAGAGCGAGGGGCAGGGGCGGGGGGCAGGGGGTGAGGGGCAGAGAGCGAGGGGCAGGGGCGGGGGGCAGGGGCAAGGGGCAGGGGGCAGGCCACCTGGAAGCGAGAAGTCCTGAGGACACGAGAGCTTTTAGCACTAACACGAGGCCGACCTGAGCGTCTGGACTCCCGAGGGGGTTCGCAATGAAACACTCCCTGTGGTGACGGCAAATGTGCCCTAAAGCTGTTGGACAGTCAAACCGGTGTGGCTCAGTGGATAGAGCATCAGCCTGCGGACTGAACAGTCCCAGGTTGGATTCCGGTCAAGGGCATGAACCTTGGTTGTGGGCACATCTCCAGTGGGGGGTGTGCAGGAGGCAGCTGATCGATGTTTCTCTCTCATCGATGTTTCTAACACTATCCCTCTTTCTTCCTCAATAAAATATATATTAAAAAAAAAAAAAAAAAAACTGCCGAAGCCAGTTTGGCTCAGTGGATAGAGCGTCGGCCTGCGGACCGAAGGGTCCCAGGTTTGATTCCGGTCAAGGGCATGTACCTTGGTTGCGGGCACATCCCCGGGGGGAAGGGGGGTGTGCAGGAGGCAGCTGGTCGATGTTTCTCTCTCATCAATGTTTCTAGCTCTCTATCCCTCTCCCTTCTTCTCTGTGAAAAATCAATAAAAAATATATATATTTAAAAAACAGAAACTGTTGGACAGTGTGTTGGACTGTTTTGGGGGGGGTGGTTGTGTATTTGTTTTTTTAGGAAAATGCATAAAAGCTAAGAACATAGCAGCACGGCCCTCCAGGCCGGCGCAGGAGTTTTAACCCCGTGGAGTCTGTGAAGGCGGGACCGGGCACGGGGATCCCGGGGTGAGGAGGGAGGGCTCCGGGGATTCGAGTCCCAAAGGACACGGGGGCGTGGGCGTGACCCGGAGCACGGGGGCCTCGCGCATCGTCCGGCTTGTTTCCGATGGCTGGCCAGCCCCCGCCTCCCCGAGGGCCCCGCCATCGCCACCCCCACCCCACCCCCACCCCACCCCACCCCACCCCCACCCTACCCCACCCCCACCCCACCCCCACCCCCTCCGCAGGACCCTGGGAACCGATGACTTTACCAAAAGGCCAGGTTCCTCCTCTGCAAGGAAGCGGCTCTTCCTCTGGTTGGGAGGTTCCACCGGAGGAATCTGATGAGCTAGGAGCCCAGCAGAGGCTGACGGTGGCCCTCCCGGGCCTCGGGCTGCGGGCTGGGGCTGGGGCTGGGGCTGGGGCTGGGGCTGGGCTGGGGCTGGGGCTGGGGCTGGGGCTGGGGCTGGGCTGGGGCTGGGGCTGGGGCTGGGGCTGGGGCTGGGCTGGGGCTGGGGGCTGAGGGCTGGGGCTGGGGACTGGGGGCTGTTCTCGGGCAGGTAGTCTGTGAGGTGAGGTGGGGCTGAGGGGCTGGGCACACAGCCTGAGTCGCTTTCGGCCTGGGGTCACCTCCCGAGAGCAAGCCGGGGCCCCAGCCAGGCAGAACCGGTGCTGGCAAGGCAGCCGCTAGAACCCTCCCCGCCACGAAGGGCCGCCCACCTCCGCCTTCCTCCGCCCCCGACCTGCTCCCGCACCTCGGCGACCTGACCTCCGGACAGGCCCGGCTGCCTCCTCCCTGCCCGGAGCTGAGCCTCGGGTCCCAGGCACCCGGGCAGCACCTCGGGCCTCCCCCCGCAGGCACGTCGAGCTCCCGTGGCAGCGCCCGTGGCAGCTCCCGTGGCAGCCCCCGTGGCAGCCCCCGTGGCAGCTCCCGTGACAGCCCCCGTGGCAGCTCCCGGGCCCACACATACTTCAACCCGGCCACGGAGCCTGCATATCCGCCCCCACACACCTCTCCACAGGACCGGGAGCCGGCTCTGAGCCGTGAGCCAGTGCCCCACACCCATTCCAGGGCAGGGGCACGGCCCCACCCCACCCCCCGAGGAGGGCTGACATCAGGGCCTGGCCTGCACCGTCATCTCCATGAGGAGCCGTGTCTCCAGCCCCCCCCCCCACGGGGAAAGGGGAGCCATCTTCCGTGGCGGCTCCTCTCCCGGGCACGGTCTCTGCGGGCGATGGTGTCAGACCCTCTTCCCGCCCCCGCCCCGGGCGGAGGGAATATTAATGGGAGGTTATGCTCGCAGCTTCGGAAAATGATTCCCCAAGATGGCAATTATATTTCCCTCTTTCCCGGGCAGCCGCGCGGCCCCTCGCTGAGCCGCGGGCGCGGGCAGGGCTGAGCCGTGGCAGGAGGCGGCCTCAGAGGAAGCGAGGGCCGGCCCAGGGCACACACACACGCACACGCACACACACACACAGACACACACACACATAGACACGCGCGCACACAGAGACACACACACAGAGAGACACACACAGAGACACGCACACACAGGTATGCACACACAGAGAGGCAAGCACATACACACAGGCACGCAGACCCCCACACATGCACGCGCGCGAACACACACACACACACACACACACACACACACGCAGGCTCGCACACCCGCGGAGAAGTGTGACTCAGAACAGCAGGATCCCCCTCCGGGCGGGGCCGCTGTCAAGGTCGGGGCTGCCCGGCGGACGGGAAAGGGGCCGATGGCGAGGCACGCAGAGACGGCTGCCGGGAGACCCGGGTCGCTGAGCGGCGGTGCAGGCTGCAGCCTGCCGGCACCCGGAGCCCATCGGCAGCCCCCGGGGGCCTCCTGAGGGCGCCAGCACCCAGGACGGCCCACCCTCGGCCCCGTCCACCACCCCCACCCCGCCCAGCAGCCAGCACGGAGCACTTCCGGGGAGGCCGCCGCTCCCTGGGGAAGAGAGAGGACGCGCATCGCCCGGAACACAGGGGTCCGTCCCCGCTGCCGGGCACTGAGCACCCACTGCCACCCAGCAAGCCCTGGGAGGCAGGAGCGCCGCCGACGAGGGCCGGCGGGGTGCGTCGTGGTAACAGCCGTGTCCCCCGAGCCCACCCGCTCGGTGCCGGCGCCTGTAGGTGCTCGATCGGCTTCCTGGTTCCACACGAAGGCGAGTGACGGGGCTCCTGGAGCGGTCACCCCCACAGGGGGGCCAGACCACCCAACTCCGCAACTTAAAAACAAACACAGCTGTGACACGGACTGTGTGCGAGCACGTAAGCATCGCTCACGGGCACCCGCAGGAGGGGCGAGGGCGGGTGCTGGGGGCCGGGAGGGCGCATGGGGGGAAGGGAGTCGATGGGATTTTACAAACACGGCCGTGCTGTGACTGCCCGGGCCCGGAGGGGCGGGCGAGCCTGGGGCCGCAGGTCAGGGTGACGGGCCCTGGGCCGCCCCGCGTGCCTGACCGGGTCTCCCTGGAGGCACCGGTCTCCCCCCGGAGGCACCGGTCTGTCTCAGGGGATGTGGTGAGCATGGACAGCAGCGGCGTGTCCTGTGCCGTGACCATGTGAAAACGGCCCTCCCGCCAGGCTGCCCGGGGGGGGGGCGGAAACGATGACCAGGCGCTGACCGCTGGGCGCACTTCCCCCCACCCCGCCCTGCGGGTAACTCCGGGGCGAGGGAGCGGAGCCGGCTGGGGCCCGGGGCCGCGCTGGGGCTGAGGCTGCGGGTTGCGACAGAGCAGAGCAGAGATTTGGCGGCTGTGACCCCGGCGCCTCCAGACACGTGGCCGGGAGCCAGGGCCCAGGGATCTGCTGACCCCGGGGAGGGGGAACTGTGCCCGGGTCACTGGGCCGGAGGCCTTCCCCTCGGGTCGGGCCACCGTGCTTCCCCCAGAGACGGGAGAGCAGGGTCCCAGGGGCGGCCCCAGGGAGGCCTGGAAACTCCCAGCGGGTGCTGGGCGGGTGGGCGCTCCAGGCCCAAGGATTGATCTGGAGACTGGAGAACGGGGGTGGGGTGTGTGTGTGAGTGTGTGTGTGTGTGTGTGTGTGTGTGTGTGTGTGTGCAGAGGGGAAACTTCCTGATCTAAAGACCAGGAGAGCAAGAGGGAGACCGTGGGGACCACACTGGCCCCTGGGCAGAGGTGGGGCCGGCGGTGTGTTCCCTGGGGTGGGAGGCGGATTACAGCAGTGCAGTCAGGGTCCGAGCCAGGCTGGGAGGGCTGGCCGCGGCCACAGCGGGCAGAGGAGGGCGCACCGGCCCGAGTGGTCCGAGTGCCGTGTGTGTGTGTGTGTGTGTGTGTGTGTGTGTGTGTGGCCAGCCCTGCCCTGGGAGCAGGCAGCCTGTGCGGCGTCCAGGCCTCGGGTGGGGCCCGCCCCCTGCCCCTCGCCCCTCGCCCCTCGCCCCTCGCCAGCACCGCCTCTAGCTGATGCCCCCTAACAGAGCCCAACGCCTCTCCTGTCCTTCCTGGGCCTCCTGCAGGGGGCGCCGGTTCTCCAAGGGCTGGGGGGGGGGGTTTGTGCCCCGGGGGTCCTGGAGATTCCTTCCCATCCCAGGGCCTTCAGACCCGTGGCTCCAACCAGATCCTCTAGGACAGGGTGGGCAAACTTTTTGACTCGAGGGCCACAATAGGTTCTGAAACTGGACCGGAGGGCAGGAACAAAAGCAGCCTGACCGTGCTGGCACTCTCCTCTTGGGCTGCTGGTGGAGGAGCGGAGGGGAGAGCAAGAGAACCCTCCGCTCTTTCGGCTCCGCGGGCCGGAGAGAACAGCCGAACAGGTCGGATCCGGCCATAGTTTGCCCACCCCTGCTCTAGGAGAGGGGCCCCCGGCGGGAGCCGTGGTTGGCTCTGAGGCCAGGGGGTCCTCCCACCTCCAGAAAGGGGGCTCCCACAGGAGTCCACTGACACTGACCCTTGTCCTCCTTGGGGCCGTGCAGTGCGTGTGCACACAGGTCCCAGAGCCAGAGAGCCGCCCGCGAGGTCGGGGCCGGCGCCTCCTCCAGCCCCCACCCCCACGGCACCCCAGAGAGGCCCCCCGAGAGAGGGCCGGCCGGCGGGGGGCGGGGGGGGTGGTGGCCGGAGTCAGCCCGGAGGCGGGCACAGGCCCCACGCCCAGAGCTCCCGGAAGCCCGGGCCTCACCGGCCTCCTTTGGGCCACCGGAGGGGCCCAGGGATCCCAGGACACGGAGAGAGAGCGCGGCTGAGCCCGGCAGGCTTCCCGGTGCGGCGGCACAGCCCCCGGACCCCGTGGGTGCCGAGGTGGGTGGCGGCGAGGGGGTGGCAGTGAGGGGAAGCAGAATGTCCTTGGGAAGAGGAAATGGAAATGCTCCCAGCACCGGTCCCCCCTCCTCCTCTCCCGGAAAACTGGGACCACATCCCAGGAACCTGGGTGGAGTCAAAGCTGCCCCCACAGCGCTGACACAGAATGGAGGCTGTGCCCACCCGGACACAGGGCCTGTGAGGGCAGGCGGGCCGGGTCCCCAACCCGGAGAGGCCCAGGGGGCAGTGCCCAGGTGCCCCCAGGACCAGAGCCTGTGGGCAGGAGCCTTTCGGAGCCCTGTGCCGGCTTTCCTCCGCACCACCCACTGCACCCATCCGCACCACCCACTGCACCCACCCGCACCACCCCACTGCACCCATCCGCACCACCCACTGCACCCATCCGCACCACCCACTGCACCCACCCGCACCACCCACTGCACCCATCCGCACCACCCACTGCACCCATCCGCACCACCCACTGCACCCATCCGCACCACCCACTGCACCCATCCGCACCACCCACTGCACCCACCCGCACCACCCCACTGCACCCACCCGCACCACCCACTGCACCCATCCGCACCACCCACTGCACCCATCCGCACCACCCACTGCACCCATCCGCACCACCCACTGCACCCATCCGCACCACCCCACTGCACCCATCCGCACCACCCACTGCACCCATCCGCACCACCCACTGCACCCACCCGCACCACCCCACTGCACCCATCCCCACCACCCCACTGCACCCATCCGCACCACCCACTGCACCCATCCCCACCACCCACTGCACCCATCCCCACCACCCCACTGCACCCATCCGCACCACCCACTGCACCCATCCGCACCACCCACTGCACCCATCCGCACCACCCACTGCACCCATCCCCACCACCCACTGCACCCATCCGCACCACCCACTGCACCCATCCGCACCACCCACTGCACCCATCCGCACCACCCACTGCACCCACCCGCACCACCCCACTGCACCCACCCGCACCACCCACTGCACCCATCCCCACCACCCACTGCACCCATCCGCACCACCCACTGCACCCATCCGCACCACCCACTGCACCCATCCGCACCACCCCACTGCACCCACCCGCACCACCCACTGCACCCATCCCCACCACCCACTGCACCCATCCCCACCACCCCACTGCACCCATCCGCACCACCCACTGCACCCATCCGCACCACCCACTGCACCCATCCGCACCACCCACTGCACCCATCCCCACCACCCACTGCACCCATCCGCACCACCCACTGCACCCATCCGCACCACCCACTGCACCCATCCGCACCACCCACTGCACCCACCCGCACCACCCCACTGCACCCACCCGCACCACCCACTGCACCCATCCCCACCACCCACTGCACCCATCCGCACCACCCACTGCACCCATCCGCACCACCCACTGCACCCATCCGCACCACCCACTGCACCCACCCGCACCACCCCACTGCACCCACCCGCACCACCCACTGCACCCATCCCCACCACCCACTGCACCCATCCGCACCACCCACTGCACCCATCCGCACCACCCACTGCACCCATCCGCACCACCCCACTGCACCCACCCGCACCACCCACTGCACCCATCCGCACCACCCACTGCACCCATCCGCACCACCCACTGCACCCATCCGCACCACCCACTGCACCCACCCGCACCACCCCACTGCACCCACCCGCACCACCCACTGCACCCATCCCCACCACCCACTGCACCCATCCGCACCACCCACTGCACCCATCCGCACCACCCACTGCACCCATCCGCACCACCCACTGCACCCACCCGCACCACCCCACTGCACCCACCCGCACCACCCACTGCACCCATCCCCACCACCCACTGCACCCATCCGCACCACCCACTGCACCCATCCGCACCACCCACTGCACCCATCCGCACCACCCCACTGCACCCACCCGCACCACCCACTGCACCCATCCGCACCACCCACTGCACCCATCCGCACCACCCACTGCACCCATCCGCACCACCCACTGCACCCACCCGCACCACCCCACTGCACCCACCCGCACCACCCACTGCACCCATCCCCACCACCCACTGCACCCATCCGCACCACCCACTGCACCCATCCGCACCACCCACTGCACCCATCCGCACCACCCACTGCACCCACCCGCACCACCCCACTGCACCCACCCGCACCACCCACTGCACCCATCCCCACCACCCACTGCACCCATCCGCACCACCCACTGCACCCATCCGCACCACCCCACTGCACCCACCCGCACCACCCACTGCACCCATCCGCACCACCCACTGCACCCATCCGCACCACCCACTGCACCCATCCGCACCACCCACTGCACCCATCCGCACCACCCACTGCACCCACCCGCACCACCCCACTGCACCCACCCGCACCACCCACTGCACCCATCCCCACCACCCACTGCACCCATCCGCACCACCCACTGCACCCATCCGCACCACCCACTGCACCCATCCGCACCACCCCACTGCACCCACCCGCACCACCCACTGCACCCACCCGCACCACCCACTGCACCCATCCCCACCACCCACTGCACCCATCCGCACCACCCACTGCACCCATCCGCACCACCCACTGCACCCATCCGCACCACCCCACTGCACCCACCCGCACCACCCACTGCACCCACCCGCACCACCCACTGCACCCATCCCCACCACCCACTGCACCCATCCCCACCACCCACTGCACCCATCCGCACCACCCACTGCACCCATCCCCACCACCCACTGCATCCATCCCCACCACCCACTGCACCCATCCGCACCACCCACTGCACCCATCCCCACCACCCACTGCACCCATCCGCACCACCCACTGCACCCATCCGCACCACCCACTGCACCCATCCGCACCACCCACTGCACCCACCCGCACCACCCCACTGCACCCACCCGCACCACCCACTGCACCCATCCCCACCACCCACTGCACCCATCCGCACCACCCACTGCACCCATCCGCACCACCCACTGCACCCATCCGCACCACCCACTGCACCCACCCGCACCACCCCACTGCACCCACCCGCACCACCCACTGCACCCATCCCCACCACCCACTGCACCCATCCGCACCACCCACTGCACCCATCCGCACCACCCACTGCACCCATCCGCACCACCCCACTGCACCCACCCGCACCACCCACTGCACCCACCCGCACCACCCACTGCACCCATCCCCACCACC
Organism: Vespertilio murinus; assembly: GCA_963924515.1. NCBI lineage: Eukaryota > Metazoa > Chordata > Mammalia > Chiroptera > Vespertilionidae > Vespertilio > Vespertilio murinus. Next base: position 69,137,300 of record OZ004713.1, on the reverse strand, counting down.
CACTGCACCCATCCCCACCACCCACTGCACCCATCCGCACCACCCACTGCACCCATCCCCACCACCCACTGCATCCATCCCCACCACCCACTGCACCCATCCGCACCACCCACTGCACCCATCCCCACCACCCACTGCACCCATCCGCACCACCCACTGCACCCATCCGCACCACCCACTGCACCCATCCGCACCACCCACTGCACCCACCCGCACCACCCCACTGCACCCATCCCCACCACCCACTGCACCCATCCCCACCACCCACTGCACCCATCCCCACCACCCACTGCACCCATCCGCACCACCCCACTGCACCCATCCGCACCACCCACTGCACCCATCCCCACCACCCACTGCACCCACCCGCACCACCCCACTGCACCCATCCCCACCACCCACTGCATCCGATGCCCCGCCCAGCACCCGAGGACCCACCCAGCATTGAGGTCCCGCCCATCACCTGAGCCCAGCACCCAGCACCCGGCACGGTGGTGAGAGGGCGGAAGGACACCTGCGGGCGGGAAGCAGGGCCCAGGTGGGGAGGCCGCCTCCGGCCCTGATGCCGGGTGCCGGCTTGGCGGAGGGCCCGGCTCACCCCAAGCGCATCCCTGACCCTGTGGGCCCCGCTCTCCGCTGCCAGGGGGACTGGCGGCCACCTTTGGGGTCCGGGGACCCCAGGACCACGGGAGGGCGGTGACCGCAGGCCAGGTCGGCCCGGGCCGCGGGGCAGGCACGGGGGACACAGGGCGGGCGAGCCGGGTGCCCCGCGGGAGGGGGGGAGGGAGGGGGCCGGCCGCACCCGCCTCCGGGCCTGGACGGGGGGAGCCGGGTCGGAGCCCACAGCGGGTCCCCTAGCGGACCCCCCTCCCCTCCTGGCACCGGAGCCAGAGGAGCCCGAGCTCCCGCCTGCGCGCCCTCCGGACTCTGCGGGGAGGCTGCGGCCGGGGAGGGGGCCTGGAGGCTCCGCCCACCGCCCCGCCCACCCGCCCGCCTGGGGCTCCCAGGCCTCCTACCTGTCCACACCGCTGTCCACCTCCCCCTGAACCGCCCACCCGCCCCGCCTGGGGCTCCCAGGCCTCCCTGCACCTGTCCACACCGCTGTCCACCTCCCCCTGAACCGGCCTCCCCGCCCACCTGTCCCCCCTGGGGCTCCCAGGCCTCCCTGCACCTGTCCACACCGCTGTCCACCTCCCCCGATCCGGCCTCCCCGCCCCGCCTGGGGCTGCTTGTCCGCAGGCTTCAGGCCACCCTGCTCGGTGGGCCCCGGAGCCGGGGAGGGGGGGCCCTCCGCACCAGACCTGACCCTCCCACTGGCCCGCAGTGACCTGAGCCTGGCCAGAGTGGGGTTCAGGGCACAAGCTCGGACCCCGGTCACCCGTGGCAAACCCTGCTCCTCGTGTGTGTGTGGGGGGGGGGGTGACCTGGGATGACTGTCCAGGCCTTGGTTTCCTCATCTGCGGGTGGGGGCCGTGAGCTGGGCCGTCACAGAGTCCCGGGGAGGGGGGGACGGACACCACAGGGGCGATGGCTGCCCGTGGTGAGCGGCGTGGGAGCCGCGGACCGCACGCTTAGACCGGGGAACTGGACATCGTCGAGGGTGCATTGGATGGTGTGTGGCTTGTAGTTCACTAAAACTGCCTTTTCAAAGCCACGGGAAGCGGAGGCCGCGGGATGCCTGCGGGACGGGCTGTGGGCGCTGAGCCAGCCTCCGAGGGCTCGGAGGGCTCGGCACCGGAGAGCACAGAGCCGGCTGCCGGCCACCAGCTCACCTCAGCTCCGAGAGCCGGCAGGGTTCAGAGTATAGTTCCTCGCGATGTGGGTAAGAAGGGGACAACCAGAAACCGAGCCACAAAGCCAGGACTCACACCCAGGGGCCCCGGCAGGGAGGTCTGAGGCCCCGGTGGGGGAGGGGGCGTGTGGAGACGGCACCGACTGGGTGTGCGCGTGGGGCCAGCCAAAGGGCCCGGGCGGCCACTCCCGCCCCGGGGGGCGGAGGAAGGAAGCCGGGGCAGCAGCCGATAAGGCCCGCCTTCCGGAGGGAAGGTGACCTTGGCTGCCACAGCCCTTCCCTTTTCCGAATGGCCCTCAGGTCCAGCCCACACCGCCCGGCTCCCGTGCCTGCGGGCGGTGCCGTCCCGGTGCCAATGGCTCAGCCGGGCCGCGGCTCAGCACACAGACTGGCTGGTTTCCGCTGTCCCACCGCCGCAGGTCAAGCTGTCTCCGCCAGAGGCAGCAGACCCCACGCCGAACAGGGCAGACCTCTCTAACGTCCAGGGTCCTGCCAGGCAGGCGTGGCCCTGTGGCTGAGCTTCCACCTATGAGCCAGAGGGTTCCATTCCCGGCCAGGGCACAGGCCCGGGTTGTGGGCTCCATCCCCAGGGTGGGGCGTGCAGGAGGCAGCCGTCAGCAACTCCCTCTCCTCATGGATATTTCTCTCTCTCCCCCTCGCCCTTCCTCCCTGACATCAATAAAAAGTATATTTTAGCCGAAACCGGTGTGGCTCAGTGGATAGAGCGTCGGCCTGTGGACTAGAAAGTCCCGGGTTCCATTCCGGTCAAGGGCATGTACCTTGGTTGCGGATACATCCCCAGGAGCGGGTGTGCAGGAGGCAGCTGATCGATGATTCTCTCTCATCCATGTTTCTAACTCTCTATCCCTCTCTCTTCCTCTCTGTGAAAAATCAATAAAATATATATATTTTTTAAAAGTATATTTTAAATACGTAACCGTGTTGGGTCCTAACTTGCCTTTCTCTCCGATGTAACCCAGAGCTGGCCCGGGCGAAGGGCCTGGTCCGCCCCCAGCCGGAGGGGACAGCGGGACGTCGGAGGGCCGGAAGCTCGGAGACAGACGGAGGGACGGGCGTGCCAGTCAGAGTCAGCCCCCCCCCCCCCCAGACACACACACACACACACACACACACACACACACACGGGTCTGGCCCGGGAAGCGCTGCGGGCGGAGGGTCCTGCAGACCCTGGGGGGCACCCCGTGTGGCCGTGGGCCCACTCCGCACCCCCAGGCAGTTCCCCCAGGCTCGGGGCGCTCTCCCGGCCAGCTTCTCTCACGCTGGCCTCCAGCCCCCACGAGAGCCCCGGCCTGTTGCCCAAAGCAGCAGGAGACACAGCCCCCTAGTCCACAGACGCCTCCTCCGCCGCGTGAGCACAGACGCCAGCCCGCACTGGGCCGCTGCTCCGGCGCCGGGGGCCGAGGGAGCCGAGGGAGCCAGGGAGCGAGCCCAAGAGGTGCCCCGCTAGCCCGCTCCCCACCCCCCAGCCCGTGGGACTGACACCCACAAACAGAACCCTGAGAGCCCTCCTAGTGAGAGCGCCTCAGACCCCGCAGACCGGCTCGACCTCCCCCCTCCTCTGTTTGTGTTTTCATGGTGTTTGGTTTGTTTTGAGACCTGACTGCGACCCTGGCACGTGGCTAAACGTCCTCAGGGCTCCCCCCATCCCTCCGACCAAGGTCAGACCTGCCTGAGCTCCACCCCAGGCGCCTTGCAGGAGAAACACTCCACAGGGCCACGCAGGACCCTCATGCCACCTGTGGACGCGTGGACGGGTCAGCAAGGGCCTGGCCCACTGGCACCCCCGCCCCCACCCCGCCCCGCCCCCCACCCGCCCTCAGCTTCCAGCCCCGCTCCCTGGCTGCTGCCGGACCCCAGCGCTCAGCGGGGACGCCGGCACGGAGGCCTGCCCCCTCGGGTGCCCGTCCACAGGAAGCTAAGCCAGGACCCTGCGTGGCTGGGACCCACCTCCCCCAAGGGCCCCGGGTCCTGAGAGGGGGTGGCCGTGGGTGACCCGCAGAGGCCGCTGGGCCTGAGGCTGCAGAAGCTGCCGAGGGCGACGGGGCCGGGCGGTCCCCGGGGGTCTGGGCAGGTAGGAAGGTGGCGGGGGGGGCAGGCCAGAGGCTGGGGTGGCGCTGCAGTCCACAGACGCTCAGAGTCCTCCCCGAGGAGGGCAGCTGCCTAAGCACAGAGCGGGACGGACGGACGGACAGACAGACAGACAGGGGGAAGGCCCGCCCACGCCCCTCGCTCCGCTGGGTGAGCGTCTGCGTCACATGGGCAAGGCCACCGCTCAAGGGCACAGAGCGTGGTGCCCGCAGGGACGACGTTGGCCGGGAGGCGGGAGGCGGGCGCCTGGGTCTGAAGGCCAGAGCCAGCGCCGGCCCCACTGAGAGACGGGCCCCGCCTGCTCCTGGCCCCCGGCCCCCAGAGCCTGGCCCTGCCTCCCCCTCCTGGTCCCTGCACCCCCCGCCCCCCGGCCCCCACAGCCTCGCCCTGCCTCCCCCTCCTGGTCCCTGGCCCCCCAGAGCCCTGCCTGCTCTGTGCCTCCCCTTCCCCCACACAAGGCCCCTCTCACAACGTTCCTGACTCACAGAGGCTCGATGGTCGCCCAAGGGCACCCGGCACCCTGGGTGGCCGCCCGCTGCCTGCCCACCCTCCGTCCATCCGGTCACTCACTCACCCGCTCACCACGGCCGCCGAGGGGCCTTGGCGTCCGGCTCCCCACCACGCGGCATCGGCTAGGAGCCGGCGGTTTCGCCGACAGCACTCATCCAGTTCCCTCTCACCCCCGGGGCCCGGCTGCGATCTTGATTTTCAGTGAAAAGCCCGGCGAGGGTGAACCGTGTGTCTGCAGGCGCCCGCCAGCTCAGCTCAGCCGTTGTGAGTTGACCAGGAGCCAGGAGGTCAGGGTTCGATTCCCAGTCAGGGCCCAGGCCCGGGTTGTGGGCTCCACCCCAGTGGGGGGCGCGCAGGAGGCAGCCGGTCCCTGACTCTCAGCACGGAAGCCTCTCCCTCTCCCTCTCCCTCCCTCTGGAAGTCAATTACGATGTTTAACAATAAGTAAGTGAATTTAGTCGCCCGGCTGGTTTCGGTTTCCGAGCGAGAATCCCAGCTGGGCGTTCTGCTGCCGGGACTCCGTTCCGCCAGCCGCCCCTCCTCGCCTCCTCCTGCAAGTTCGGGAGCCTCCATCCACCCCCGGCCCTCGGCCCCCTCGGCCCCCTCGGCCCCCTCGGCCGGCGCCAGCTCTGGCCTGTGCCAGACTCTCAGCTCAGGGACCCGCTGTTCCACCTGCGGGTGGGCTGGGGTCCCGCTGCGGCCACCTCCGCCCCCGTGTGTCTCCCCGCCGGAGCGGGACCGGCCACGGAGGCCGCGAGCACTGTGGAGCTTCCTTCACCGCCCGGGCTCCGGAGGAACCCCTGCGGGAGGGAAGGCCTGGGACACACCTCCTGACCTCCCGGCACGGAGTTCCCTTACTGGTTAGGGTGCCATCGGGAGAGAGAATCTCCCAGGGACGGGGACACTGCCCTGCGGGCCACGGGGGCCCACGTGCTCTCACGGGGGTCCAGGCGGCCTCGGGGCCCTCGGTCAGCTCCCGGACACCAGGGTCCTACGACGTCCCGTTCCCGCGCGGCGGGACCTCACTGTCCACACTCACAGGTTCACTGTCCCCAGCAGGCAGCCTGGCTTCCCGCGGCTCCTCTCGGTTAGTGCTGAACTTGTAAGCAGATGGTTGGGGGGGTTGTCTCAGTGATGGGGGAGGAGGGATCAGTGATGGGGGTCTCAGTGACTGGGGTCTCAGTGACAGGGGGAGGGGGGTCTCAGTAATGGGGGGTCTCAGTGATGGGGGGTCTCAATGACGGGGGTCTCACCACCACGTGGCATCCGCGGGGGGAGAGGGGGTCTCAGTGTCGGGGGTCTCAGTGACAGGGTCCTCTCCGCGTGCCCCACTGGCCCCGACCCTCTCGGAGGGATGTGCCCACTGGGCTTCCCTGCCCGCCGGCGGAGAGGCTGCGGCGTGGACGCGCTCCTGGGGCTGGAGGCCGGTTCCTGCAGGAAGCCGGCGGCCCTTCCTCTGGGAGGTCCCAGCCCCGCCTCCTCTGGTTCGGGGTCGGAGCCCCGGGGGCCTCTCAGGCTGTCGGAGCCGCCCTGACCTGGACTGAGTGTTTGGCGACAACAGAGATAACGGCGTTTGTCGTCAAATATTGAGAAACCTGGCCTCCGGCGGCCTCGGGCGCTGCAGGCCGGCCCGGAGCCGCTCCCGGCGCTGGTGCTGCCGCGACCCGACCTGACCCCGCGCGGCTGTAGGAACTGAACCGGGGAAGGGAGGGCTCACCCCGGGACCCGGGCGGCTGAGGGCACAGGCTCAGCCAGCGCCTGGGATGGGCTGACCTGTGTCCCCCCCACCCTTCTGACCTTGAACTGCACCTCCCGTGGAGCTGTACCTGTGTGGGCCCCGGCTGAGGAGCGGAAACTGTAAAACACGTCGTGTGCCGGCTCCTGAAGCGGCCGGCCGGCAACCGGGTTGGGGGGCGTGCAGTGGGGTCCCCGGCGAGGCCCAGGGAGACCACGACTGCCCAAGGTCACACAAGGTCACACGAGATCACACAAGGTCGCACGAGGTCACACAAGGTCGCACGAGGTCACACGAGGTCACACAAGGTCAGGGGTGCGGCGGGGGCCACAGCCGGGCCTGCTCCTGCCTCCAGGAGGGGAGGGGGTGCAGCACGTCTGCAGGCGCCTCCTCGGGGTACACATCCGGTCCCCCGGCACCCCTGGCTCTGGTCCTGCACCCCGAAGGGCGGCCAGGCCAGGCCTCGTCCCTGAGCGTCCAAGCCGGCCACGGCCCGGACCCCGGCCGCCCCGCCCTGCCCTGCCCAGCGACCCGCGGGAGCCCTCCATCCCTCCGGGAGACTCCTCCCTCCTCCACACACACACACACACCACACACACTCACACACACTCACACACACACACACACACCCCACAGTGAAACTGCCCCACTATGTGGTCCAGTCCTACTGTGGGCCCAGGCCCCTCGCTGCTGCGGCTCATGAACCAGGCCACGCCGTGCAGCACCCCCACCCCATCCCACCCCGGGCCAGCTCCCCGTCACGCTCAGGCCCAGGAGCCGGTGGGAGGCTGAGGCACAGGCACACGGGGGTGAGCGGGTGGGTGGGTCCTGGCAGGCGGGCGGGCGGAGGACATGGGGGTCACGGGAGCCGGCTCGAGAAGAGAGCCCCGTCCGTCCCGGGAAAGCGTTCTCAGCGCCCTCTCCCCTCAAACCCCGAACACAGCCCGCCCAGCCCTCAGTCCCGGCCCCGAGCCGGCCCGGCATCGGGCGTGAGCGGCAGAGGCTCGATGTGCGATGTGCTCCTGGCCAGTGCGGGGAGGCCGTGTGACTGTCCTCCAGCCTCAGAGCCATCTGTGCCCAGAGAGCGCCCGGGGCCCGCGGGCAAAGCAGAGGGGCAGCTGGTGGGGCTGCAGGGAAAGGGCCCGGCTGGGGGCCAGCGCTCCCCCGTCCCACCGGCCGCTGCCCCCCAGCACCCGGCCCACACACCGCACCTCGCACCCACCGCAGCCGGGGATCAGAGAGGAGAGGGTGGGCTCAACCCAGAGCCGGTTCCAGCCCAGCTGGGAGGGGCGGCGGGGGACACGGGACTGGAATAGAGGAGGATGTGAGTGTATGTGTGTGTGAGCATGTGTGTGAGCGTGTGTGAGCATGTGTGAGTATGTGAGAATGCATGTGTGTATGTGTGTGTGTGTGTGTGTGTGTGTGTGTGTGTGTGTGTGTGTGAGAGGGCGGAGGGCGGAGGGCGGAGGGCAGAGGGAGGAGGGGTCTTGATTGACGTATGTTTGACTCTGTGCTAAGCACACAGCCCCGAGGCACAGCGTCTCCGCCAACGGCCACGGCCCAGAGACAGTGAAGAGGAAGCCGCTCCCGGCGAGAGCCGGAGGCTGATGAACCGACGTCTGCCCAGGGAGGGGGCGAACGGGCAGACCGTCCCCCCAGCTGCCCGTCGGCGCCCCAGGCCAGAGCCGGGCCTCCGCGCAGACTGGCGGAGTGAGCTTCCCTCCCGGCGGGTGGCCGGTCTCTCTCCGGCTGCCTCCCCACACGCCCACAGCTTGGCTCAAATAAACTCACAGCCATTCTTCACGGGTTTCCGTGTCTTCACGTGAACACACGGACCGGCTGCCTCCGGCACGCCCCCCACTGGGGACCGAGCCCCGACGGGAATCGAACCCTGACCCGCGGGTTCCTGGGTGGACGCTGGCCCCTGAGCAGCGCGGTATGCCGGGTGCTGACGCTGAGCGGCGCCGGGGTGTGGCGGGAACGTGCTGGGAACAGCCCGGCCCTGGCAGAGGCAGCACCCAGCCTGTGCCCGGAGGGAGGGGCCCTGTGCCCGGGGGTCCCTGTGCCCGAGGGGCCCTGTGCCCGAGGGGCCTGTGCCCGAGGGTCCCTGTGCCGGAGGGAAAACAGCTGGCATGACAGCCGATTGCTCCCGGGAAGCCACGGTGGCATGAGGGAACGGCACACGCGTCTCGTGCTAAAGCAAAGGAAATGCCAACCCAGAATTCCAGGCCCAGCAAAAGTAGCTGCAGGAACCAAGGGGAAAGCAAGACTTCCTCAGAGGCAGCAGCTAAGGGAACTCGCCAACAGCCCGCCTATCCTGAAGGAGTGTCTAAAGGATGCTCTCGAGCCCGGCCGGTGTGGCTCAGTGGTTGAGCATCAACCTATGAACCAGGAGGTCATAGTTCAATTCCCGGTCAGGGCACACGCCCAGATTGTGGGCTCGATCCCCAGTGTGGGGTGTGTAGGAGGCAACCGACCCATGATTCTCTCATCATGGATGTTTTTCTCTCTCTCTCCCTCTCCCTTTTTCTCTGAAATCACTATATATATATATATATATATATATATATATATATATATATATATATATTACGTATTATATATTACATATATATAAAATAAAATAAAGGATGCTCTTGAAACAGAAAAGAAATTCCCCAAAGCAAGTGCTAGATGGGCAGGAGGGAAAAGGAAAAATGGGGGTAAATAGAATCAACTGGCCTTGGACGCTTCAACGTTCTGAAAACAAATGCCTATGTCCTCAAGGATCCCAAGATGGCTCATTCTCACCCCGTGGGCAACCCCCCCTCCCCCCATCCCCCGCCATGGCCGGCGCCCTGAGGGGCAGCTGTGGCCCCAGCTCCGTGTGGGCGTCCCCACACCACCCCGTCAGCGCCAGCGCCAGCGCCAGCGCGGGAGGCTGGTTCCTGAGTCAGTGTCTGGAGGGGCCAGGACTCTGTGTGGAAAAGGGTTTTTTTTTTTTTTTTTTCTTTTTTTTTTTAGTGGAAGCAAAGGTTACGGAGAGAAGCCAGTCCTGGAAAAGGCCTGCTGGGTCCCAAGCGCAGGCCGGGGTCCAGGGCTTCCGCTCCAAGCGGCTGGCAGCTCCTTCAGCTCCAAGCTAATCACAGCCCAATGACAGCCACGTGTGGGCCCCCCACGGCCACCAGCCACGTGGCACAGGGGCACACCTCCCAGGACCAGCTCTTGCCAGAGAAAGAGGAGCGAGAAGGGGGAAGGGGGGAGAGGGGGGGGAGGAGGAAGAGAAAGGGGGGGGGGGAGTGAGAGAGAGAGAGTCTGTGTTCACTGAGGTCTACAAAGTCCTCTGGTCTCCGGTGACCTTTTGTCAATAAGGGTTGAGCTCAGTCACCCCGTGTGAACTCGGAGGAAGGTGAGAACGCGGTGTTTTGAGCAGTCCTGGCCTGGGCAGATTTCAAACCAAAGCAGCCAGCAATACCCACCAGGGGTGAAGGTGGCCCAGGTCTGCCCGCCCCCGTGCCGTCCTCGGACCGTGGGCCCAGAGGGACCTGGCACTCACCTGCGCCCCCTCTCCCCTGAGACGGACAGCTCCCACCGGCCTGACCCCGAGGGCGGGCGGGTCACAGTGAGCCGGTGAGCCATTCTCACCCAGGGTGCCCCCTCTGACCCGGAGGGGGGTCACGGTGAGCCATTCTCACCCAGGTTGCCCCCACCTGACCCGGAGGGGGGTCAGGGTGAACCATTCTCACCCAGGGTGCCCCGCCTGACCCAGAGGGGGGTCAGGGTGAACCATTCTCACCCAGGGTGCCCCGCCTGACCCGGAGGGGGTCACGGCGAGCGTTCTCACCAGGGTGAATGGTTAACCGCCCTGCCAGGAGGCCACAGCGTTGGTCTTTCTTCCTGGAAATGGAACGTGTCTGTCCTTCAGACTCCGGGGAAGCAGGCACGGTTGGAAGAAAGTACATGACAGCTCACACGGCCTTTCCTCCCGGGCCACAGACGGCAGCCCGGGCACGGAGCAGGCCCTGGCTTCAGAGGGTCAGCAGCACAGGGAGATGGCAGGACATCCACCCCCTTTCAGAGCAGCCACAGGCGCCCCCTGCCCCCCCAAGCTGGCCACAGGCGCCCCCTGCCCGCCCAGAGCTGGCCACAGGTGCCCCCTGCCCCCCAAAGCTGGCCACAGGCACCCCCTGCCCCCCAGAGCTGACCATAGGTGCCCAGGGACTGCCTCCCCTCCCTGAGGGTGCAGCCCTCGGTTCCCCGCCCCCGCCCTGCACACAGGGTGCAGCAGGGACATGTGACAGGCGTGTGGCTGGGCTGCAGGACCCTCAGGGACTTCTAACTGGGAAGGCAGGGGTCTGTGTGTGGGGGGAAGTGGGGGCAGAATCTGGGAGTGAAAGCTTGGAAGAACGGAGTAGGGGGAAGCGGAAGGTTTCAAACTATTTTACTGAGCTGTTTTTAAAATATTTATTGATATCGTCAGAAGGCAAAGGAGAGGGAGAGAGAAACATCAGTGATGGGAGAGATTCACGGGTGGGCTGCCTCCTGCGCGCCCACAGGGGATGGAGCCGCTCGGGGCATGTGCCCTGACCTCCGGGTTCATAGGTCGGTGCCCAACCACTGAGCCCCGAGGGCAAGGGTGTCAAACGATTTTAGAAGCAAAAGTCTCTCCCCGAGCCCACCCGAGAGGACTGGGAGAGCACAGGACCGTGTCCACGGAGCCCCCACCTGGGCGTGGGGCCCACAGGGTATGGGGGGGGGGGGCGCACGTGGAGTGGGCGGGAGGGGCCTCTCCACTGAGGTCATGGGTTTGGCTCCCGGCACCGCCAGGCTCGGCCAAAGGCACAATGTGCTTCTCGTTAGGGCGCCCGGCCGGTCTGCTCGGGGCTGCGCTGCAGCATCGGACGGACAGGCGGGCCTGTGGCCGCCCGCAGACTCCCACGGGGCCTGGTCAGCCTGGGGACCTGCGTCTGCAGCCGGGGTCCCCTCCCGGGACCGGGCACCCCGTGGGGGGCAGACCCGGACGGCCCACCCGGGCGGTGCAGACTGGGCGCCAACGCCGGGCCGCCGGACCCCCGCCGGCAGCCTCGTGTCTGCACGGGGACCCGCCACCCACGTGGCCGCCCCCCCCCCCCTGCCGCCACGGAGCCCCTCGCGCCCCGGGGGCAGGACCCGGGAATCCTGCGGCAACCGGCCGGACTGGGGAGCAGGAGCGCCGCCCCGGAGGTGGCTGCGGTGCAGATGGAGGAGGGCAGGCGGTCTCCAGGGACACCCCGGGGGCAGTGAACATGGGGGGGGGGGGGGCAGTGGACATGGGGGGGGCAGTGAACAAACACCCCGGGGGCAGTGGACATGGGGGGGGCAGTGGACACCGCCCGCTTCCCGGTCCCCCCCATCCTCGGCGGTTCCGGTCCGCACGGGCTTGTCGGGCCCGGGCCCGCGCCCTCCTGCGGGAGCCGCACACGCGGCCTCCAGCCGGCGGCCGTTCCTCGAAAACCGAAAACCGCAGCCGGGCTCCGGGCTCCGGGCTCCGGGCTCCGGGCTCCGGGCTCCGGGCTCCGGGCTCCGGGGAGCGGCCGGGCGGGAAGGCGGCTCCGGGGCTCAGACGCCGCGCTGGGCGGGGTGGGCCGGGGCGGCAGGTGGGGCGGCAGGTGGGGCGCAGCCCCCGCACCCCATCCCCGCAGGCAAGGGCGCTCTGGGACGTCCGCGGGTCTGGGTGCGCCTCCGAGGCCGCAGAGGGAAGGGGGGCCAGCGTCCGCCATCCCGCCAGGACCCCGGACCCCGGGACCCAGGACCCCGGACCCCAGGCCTCAGACGCACCGGCCTCCCCGGGCGGTCCCCCCGCCCCGCAAACACCAACAAAGCGGGTCTCCGGCTCCGGCCGCGGGACGACGTCCCCCCCTCCTTCCCCCCGGAGCGCCGGGAACCGGGCCGGCGGCGGCTGCAGGTGCGCGGGCCGGGCCGGGCCGGGCCGGGCCGGGGCGGGGCCGGGCGGCCCGGTGGGCGGGGCGGGGCGGCCCGGTGGGCGGGGCGGCCCGGTGGGCGGGGCGCGGGGCGCGGGGCCGGGCGGCGGGCGTCGCCATGGCAGCCGCCGGAGCGGCGCCGCGAGGACGAGGCCGCGGGCGGCGGGAGGGGCGGCGTCACGCGCCCGGCGCCGGAGAGTCTGCCCGGCCCGGCCGCCGCCGTCCGTCACCCGCCATCCGTCACCGTCTGGGGCGCGGGGGGCCGGGCGGAGTGGACACGGCTGTGCGGACGCCCGGGAGGGGCGCGCCGGCGGCCTGGGGTGCGGGCGGGGGACCCGGGGCGCCCTCCCCGCGGCCCCACCTCTTCCCGGGGGGCCGCTGCTGATTAGCGCGGGGTTGGTCCCGCCGCCGGGGCTGCACCCGAGGCCGAGGAGGGCCCGCCGGGCACGGGCACTCCGGGCTGCTTTAAACGGGGGGCGCTGGCCGAAACCGGTTTGGCTCAGTGGACAGAGCGTCGGTCTGTGGACTGAAAGGTCCCAGGTTCGATTCCGGTCAAGGGCATGTACCTTGGCTGCGGGCACATCCCTGATAGGGGGTGTGCAAGAGGCAGCTGGTCGATGTTTCTCTCTCATCGAGGTTTCTAGCTCTCTATCTCTCTCCCTTCCTCTCTGTAAAATATCAATAAAAATATTTTTTTAAAATAAATAAATAAATAAACGGGGGGCGCTGTCTGCACCCCCACCGGACCCCTCGCGCCTCCCCCCCCCACCCCCCCGTCTCGCCGGCCGGGGACCTGAGAGGCCTCCGGTGCGGAGCTCAGAGCGCCCCGCGGACGCGCCTCTCGGCCCGGCCACGCGCCCGAAAATGCCCCAGAACCCCTTCCCCCCAAAAAATCTTTCAGTTCATTCCGCTTTGGGGTTGCGGGGACAGCCCTACCGGAACCCGGGCCCGCCCAGCCGCTGGACCCCGACAGGGTCTCTGCAGGCGGAGCTGGGCGGCGAGCCACCGGGTCGGGCTGAACACCCGGCTGGCTGGACCCCGACAGGCCGCGGCCAGAACCCCCCGTTCTACCGCATCGGGGTGCAAGCCGACCCGGGAGGAGGCCCTGCCTTCGTGCCCTCGCCGGCGGGGGTCACGGCCCGGCCCGGCGGGGGGCGGGGGCCGCTGGCACCAGGCGCGCAGCCGCGCGTCCTTGGAGAGGCTGGGCAGGCGGCCGCCCGGACCCGGAGCGCCGGGTCCCAGGACCGCAGCGGTGGCGGGGGCCCAGCCTGTCTGCCGGCGGTGGCTCTCCTTGTAAAACAGCCCGAGTGTCCCGTCGAGGGCTGCTCCGCCAACGCCGCCAGGAGCCGGAGGAGGCGGCCTCGGCGGCCTGGCCCTCCGCAGGTCCCCCCGCCAGGCCAGGAAACCAGCCACGGCCCCCCCCATCCCCCCCAACCCCGCAGGAGGAAGCGGCCGGGTTTCCTGCGAGCGGCACCCACCTCGGCACCACCCACTGGGCCGCCCTCAGAGCCGGCCAGGGGCAGGCGCTTGGCCGGCCTAGCAGCCGAGGAATTAATTATTAATCGAAGGAAAACACAGTTCCTTCATGACGGAGCGCTTTCCTCCAGGCCTGCCCCCCTTCCTCTGGTGAAATGCAAAGGAAGGAGGTGAAGATCAAGACCAAAAAAAAGTGAACAAGGTTCTCATCCGCAGGGTGGGTGTGCTCCCGGCTTTCCGTGGATTGAGATGCGGAGAAGTCTGACTTTCAGGATGCACCACTGATGTCCCGTGGCCTTTGGCTGGGCTGGAATGTGTGCGCATTAACCGGAAAGTAGTTTAGCCAAGAGCCCCACACTTTTTAAAGATGCGGACCACATGGATGAGTTTTTAAAGATTTACGGGGGGGGGAAAAAACAGCACCAAACGAAACAAAACCCCGAGGCTGCATTCGGAACTCGTGTGGAAAGGTCCCAAATCCCACCCAGGGCAGCATTTTTAAAAACTGCCATGTGAGGATGCCGGCCACGGCCACGGGCTGGACCAGCTACCGGCCGGAGCTTTACACACTCGGCAGGCGCTGGAACGTGACCCAGAAATCACTCCTCCCGCAATCGATCCCACCGCTTCCTCCTGGCCGCGGGGCGCCCGCCCGCAGCCCCGCAGCCCCGCAGCCCCGCAGCCCCGCAGCCCCGCAGCCCCGCAGCCCCGCAGCCCCGCAGCCCCGGGCGGCGTCTGTCAATGCCGCCTCCGCCCGCAGGTCGTCCTAACGGCTCCGGTTAGCGGGGCCTCTGGACCGCTCCGCCGGTTCCGGAAAGGCCCGGAGCCCCCCGGCCCCCGGAGCTCCGGCCCGAGGCCCGCGCGGTGTCCCATCGGCCGGCCCGCGCGGTCCTCCCCGCTCTCACGGGCGCCCCCGCGCCGCTGCGTGCAGGGCCCGCGGGGCGTTTGCTTTTCCCACGGAGCCTTCCCTGACCTCAGAGCGGAATCTCGCCCCACAGACGCCCCTGGTCCGTGGCAAACTGGGGTGCGTTTTCCCCTCTGCGGACCCGCTTTCCCCGGGACCGGCCGCCCGCGCCGCGGGGGCTGCGTCCCTCCCTGCAGCGCGGGCCTCGCCCCGGCGCCGGGGGGGTCCGGGCTGCGGGGGCTCCGAGGGGCCGGCACACCCTGCGCCAGGGCCCGGCCTCGCCGTGGGAATCGGAATCAATCAAGATGCCCGTTTGGATTCCCGGGGTCCCCTCCCCCCGGGGTCCCCCTCCGGCCCCCGCCGGCGCCTCCGGCACGCCTCTATTTACCGGCCCAGCTGGGCTCCGCGCCCCGCCCACTCCGCACGGATTGGCTGCGAACGCGGAAGCGCCAAGCCCCGCCCCGCGCGCGGGCTCGCCAATGGAGGCACCCGCTCGGCCTGATGGACGGGGCGCCTCCCACCAATGGGGACGCGGGGACGCGGGACCGCGTAGCCCCGGCGAATGCGGATAAAAGCCGCCCCGCGCGCTCGCGGCTTCATTCCGAGCGGGTCCGGAGCGGCGCGGCCCGTCCCCGGCGGCCGAGCTCGGGCAGCCGCTCCCCGGCCTCCCGCCCCGTCCCTCCCCCGGCCGGCATGAAGGCGTCCAGCCCGGCGCGGCCCGCCCGCAGGGGCGGCCCTCCGGCCCGCGCCAAGCCGCCCGCGGACGGCCCGCCGCGCCCGCCGGGCGCCATGCACGCCTGCTACTCGCGGCTCCGCGCGCTGGTGCCCAGCATCCCGCGGGGCCGCAGGGTGAGCCGCGTGGAGATCCTGCAGCACGTCATCGACTACATCCTGGACCTGCAGGCCGCGCTGGACGCGCCCCCCGCCGCCGCCGCCGCCCCGGGCCCCGCCGCCCGGCCCCGCGCGCGCCCCGCCCCGGGCCCCGCCGCCCGGCCGCCGCTGACGGCGCTCAACGCGGACGTGGGCGCCCGGGCCCTGCAGGTGGGCCGCCCGCGGGCGGTGGTGGTGGGCGGCGGGCCGGGGGGACCCGGGGCCGGAGCCGGGGCCGGAGCCCCGGAGCAGCAACTTCACTTTCTTAGAAAGGCGCCCGGGACGCAGCCTCTGCCTCCCGCTGACGGCAGCCTCGGCGTGTCCGGTGGGACCCTGCTGGTCTAGGAGCTGAGAGAGAGACAGAGAGACAGACAGACAGACAGACAGACATAGAGAGAGAGGGAGGAGGAGGAGGGAGGCCGTCTCCGGGTCTCCGGGGCTAACGTCCGCCTCCCCTCCCCCAGGCCCCCGCGCTCCCCGCGGAGCTGGCGTCCGCCGGCGGCCAGGCGCTCTGTGGCTGAGGACGGTGAGTGGCCCGCGGCCCGGGGCGAAGCTGCCCCTCGGAGTGTTTTGTCCACGCGTGTGCGCGGCGTGCCTTTCCGTGTGTGTGTGTGTGCGCACATGTGTGTGTGCGCCTGTAAAAGTGTGCATGTGTGTGCCCTCCGGTGCATGCAGGAGCTTCTGGTGCCGGTGACTCAAGATCACAGGACACTTCCCTTAAAAGAAATTAAGGTTAAAAATAAAGGACCTGCCGGGAGGCGGTGGGAGAGCGGAGCGCGTGGCCTCTGCCCGGCGTGGAAGGCCGATGCCCCGGCGGCCCGGGTGCGAGGCGCTAACCTCCCGTCACTCCTCTTACCGCCCGAGCCCCCGGGACCCGCCGTCCCCGACCCGGCCGCGGGCTCCGGGCGGCCGCCCCGGGCTGGCCCCGCTTCCCCATCGGCCGTTTCCAATCACGTAATTGCCGGGCGGCAGCCGGGCGCCTGCGGCCGGGGTCCCGGCGGCGGCAGAAGGCTGGGCGGGAGCCGCGGGCTCCGCTGTTCTCGTGTTTAATTTACGCTTCTGGGCGCCAGGGTCTGCCCAGGCCCCGGGTTCCGGGAACTGTTCAAACCGCTCCTCCTGGCGCCCTGCTCACCGCCCTCCTCTCTCTCCCTCTCTCTCTCTCTCTCTCCCTCTTTCTCTCCCTCCCTCTCTCTCTCTCTCCCCGCAGGTGGACGTTCCCCCTCCGCTTTGCACAGCAGCAGATCCACAGGAGCTTGCTTTTCGGCCTCGGGGAGGACAGCGCGGTGGACACGGCCTTTGCTCAGACGCCAGCCTGGGAGGCTGAGGCCTGTGCCCCGGGGGGCCCGGCCCGCCCGCCCGGCCCGGAGAGGCGTTATTTATGAGAAAGACTGCGGTGCCCTTTCTGAAGTCGGAAGGTCTCCTTACGTGCTCTCCCCGCGTGGGGAGCGGACACCCAGCAGACTTTGCCTTTTTTCCCAAAGGTGGAGCGTGACTACCCGAGGACCCAGCGTTCGGTTACTTACAAGGGCGTCTTGGGGTCAGAAGTTTGCCTTTTTGACACAAGCCTCCCGAACGCTGCGTGTGTATTTATACATAAGTATATGTATCTATATCTAATCTCGAGGGCAGCCCGCGGACTCTCCGAGGTGGCTCGGAGGGTGGCAGAGATGTCCTTCTCTGCAGACGGCGTGGAGCAATGGACTCGGCCGTGCTAAACTTTTTATAAAAGTTTAGTTGTACACGTAACCCTTTTATACAGAAATAATAAACCAAGTGTGTCTATGGGACGGTGGCTGCCTGCTTCATTTCGGGGGGCCAGCGCCGTGATGTTGCCCCACTCTGTTATCACTGAGCCCACGTCCACGCGAGTTCTCGTGTCTGCAGACTGTAACGCTGACATTAAACGTGTCTGAGCCAGCCCCTGGGGTCTCTTCCTCCCTCTTCTGTCTCTCCGTCTGGTTAACCCCCTCCCACCATCCTCAGCCCGGGAGCGGGTGTGGGGGAGCCTTCCTCCCGCGGGGATGGGGTGCTGTAGGGGCCTAGGAGGCGTCTGGAGGGGCCACCTGAGCAGGCGTGGGGCGCTGAGGGAGGAAGGAAGCTGCTCCCCTGAGGAGCGGGGCTGCACAGGAGTTGGGGGGGCAGGTGGAGGTGGAGGAGGCAGGAAGGCCCCTCCGTGTCCCTTGCCCCCGGGGACTGCCCCTGGGAGTCTGTGCCAGCCCGGCCTCGGCTCCTGCACTTCCTCCACCTGCGCCCGCCCCGGGGCTGGGCCTGGCCTGAGCGCGGGCGGCTGGAGCTGCCCTTCACCCTTGGCTGCACCGGACGGACTGCACCCAACTGACCTCGCTGGGCTGATGGACCCCGGGGAGGGGGAGGGAGCGGGAGGGAGCTGGTGTGGAGCCGCTCTAGCCTCCACTGCCTTCAAACCGGTTCTCAAATCGGAAGGCGCTGCCCGGGGTGGGTGTGGGTTTGGGGTGAAGGGGTGGGAGGGCTGGGAGGCCTGTCCCAGGTGGAGGTGCAGGTGGGGCGCCTTGCCGGGGAGGCTCACCTGGGACACCCCCCCCCCAGCAGGTGTCGGGGAGGCTCACCTGGGACCCACCCCCCCCCCGCCCAGCAGGTGTCAGGGCCCCACCTGAGACGGGGCGCACCAGGCGTCGTTATTGTTGATAATCATACCCCAGGGAGCAGGCTCCGCCACCTGGACGGCGGTCACCCCGCCCCGGCCTCTGGCCTCTGGCGCCGGGAGGGACCGGCGGGCGCAGGGGCCGGAGGGTCGGTCACCCACCTGCGGCCCCGGGAGGACGCGGCCGGGCGGCGGTGGAGGCCGGGCGCCCCCTGCTGGCCGGCGGGAGGCGGGCGGGCGGCGCCCTGGTGGGCGGGGCCTCGGGCGCGGGGCGGCCACGGGGGGGGGGGCACCGCCTCCGGAGGGGGGTCACTCCCCGCAGCGCGCCCGCCCTCCTCCCGCGACCCTCCTCTGTCCGCCCGGCCTGCACCTGCTGGGGGGCACCCCGAATTCAGGACCTGCACCTGCTGGGGGGGACCCCGAATTCAGGACCTGCACCTGCTGGGGGGGGCGCACCCCGAATTCAGGACCTGCACCTGCTGGGGGGCTGGGTTTAGGACCTGCCCCTGCTCCCCCTGCGCCTCGGGGCGCCTAACGGATTGTGAGGCCGAAGGAGGAGAGCCAGGCTGAACTGCCTGTGACTCAGCCACAGCCAGGACTCCGGGGGGCTGCAGGGCCAGAGGTGTGGGGGGTCGGGGGGCCCTGTCCTGTCCCAGGGGGCTGGGCCGGCGCCCTGGCTGCTGCTGGGCGGTGGGGGGCCGGGCGGTCTGCGTGCCGGAGGTATTCTGCGGAGGGTGAGCGGGCTGTTTGCTGCCGGAGGCGCGGCCTTCCCGGGGGCGGCCTGGTGGACAGCGCCAGGGCCTGTGGCTAATGTTTCACCCGACCTGGGGCTGTCCTTCCTTATCTGGGCTCCCAGTCAAGGTCCCCGCAACCTCGGCGGGGGCACGGGCAGGTCAGTTTACATTTCCTTCCAGTTCCCGACACAGCACCGCGGCCGGCCCTGGGGGCGGCAGCCAGTGCCCTCCCTCTGCAGAGCCGCCGAGGGCAGAGGGCAGAGCGGCCGCGGGCGGGCTGCCGCGGAGGGGGCCGGGGAGCAGGGGGTGTGGGATTCCTGAGCCTGCAGAGGCGGCACTGAAACCGGGTGATTAGATGATAATTAACTTAATATTGTTAAAGCGCCAATACCATCCAAAGCAGCCTGCAGGCCCTGCCAAAGTCCCAGTGATTCATGTTTTATTTTTGCCGAAACAGAAAAGTCCAAGAGTGACCAGGCCCCCCGGGGGCTGGGTGGGAGTGGGCAGGGCGCTGGCCCCGGAGCTGCGTGGAGGTTTGTGGCCGCGAGAAGCAGGGCGTGGCGGACCAGGTGCGATCACTCGCCAGCCCGGATGGGAAACGCCCCCTGGAGACCCTCAGCCACGGGCCGCCTTCTGAGGAACAAGCACCACAACCAGCCCAGGAATCCCTAATGCCGCATCCACCTACACCCCCGGGGCTGGGGAGCCCAGCACCCCCTGCGGGAGAACCCCCAGACAGCGCACACACAATTCTCACACTCAGTGGCCTGTGGGGGAAAACGTACTTTTTAAAAAGATATTTTATTGATTTTTTACAGAGAGGAAGGGAGAGGGATAGAGAGTTAGAAACATGGATAAGAAATATCCATCAGCCGCCTCCTGCACGCCCCCTACTGGGGATGTGCCCGAAACCAAGGTACATGCCCTTGACCGGAATTGAACCCGGGACCCTTCAGCCCGCAGGCCGAGGCTCTATCCACTGAGCCACACCGGTGAGGGCCACATGGTTGTTTTTAAACTGTTAAGTGCACGTCAGGTGAGCAAAGAGGCCATTGTGCTGACATTACCAGAACCCGGATTCTCCGGGGAGAGAAACGAGGGGCGGGTGTGGCGTTAGACACGGAAACCCCAGGAATCTGGCTCCTGACAATGAGTGTCCATAACAAGGACCTGTCCCAGGTGTGACCGACCGACCCTCCCCGCCATGCAGAGCCCTGGCCTGCGTCTCCGCTCCGGCTGCTCCTGGCAGTGGTGTCATCCCCGGCCTTGGTTCCTCCACCCAGGGGTGTCGTCCCGCCTTGTGAGCCCCGATCTCCACCCGCCGGCACGATGTCGCCCCCTTGGGAAAGAGGTCTCAGCTCTGAGCACTCCCCTGCCTGCGGCCAGAGCCGTGGCCTTTACAGAGAAGAGTCTTCTGCGTCCCTTCCCCGGCTCGGGAGAACGTTCCTGAACCCCCACGTCCCTCCCGAGTCCCCCGTCTCAGAGGAGAGAGGAGGGCCGGTAAAGGCCACTCCCCGTGTCCCATTTTACCAGACCTCGCCGGAGCCTGCGGGGAAAGCGCCCGCCAAAACGTAAGCGGACCAGACCCACGACCCACGGCGTTCTAAAAAAATCCCAAACTTTGGGGAAATTCTTCTTTCCAAAAATCGGGACTTTTTTTAAACGCCGTGGGACGCGGGACAAGTTGTTGAAGAGCGGGACATCTGGTCACCTTTCCCAATGCCGCCTGGAACCGGAACCCCCAGAGTAAGACACTGGGAGGAGGGAGGCCTTGCGGATGTGAATTTAACGGAAGCGGCGAGTGGGTCGGAGTGGATCCGGTCAGACCGTCCGGCCAGCAGGGTTCGGGCCGGTGTGCGGAGCCTGGCGGCGTGCCAGCCGGCAGCCGGGTGGATCGCCCCGGAGAACGCCGGGCTCCTGGCCCACAGGGTCCCCCCCCCCTCCACCGGAGCTCCGGGGTGCGGCCTTCGCCCCGCCTCCCTCTCTGGCCGAGCCCCAGGCCGATGGAGGAAGCGCTCACAGGCTCCGCTCGGTGTGACCGGACTGCAGTCCGCTGCTCGCCCCCCAGGTCCAGCCGCTCCCCGCACACGAGTGGCGCCCGGCAGCCATGCCCGTGGGACCGCGTGGCTTCGTGGGGGGTCTGGGCTCAGGGCCTGTCGCCTCGAGGCTCGCCCCTCCCGTCGGACAAAGGGTGAATCTCCAAATGTATACAGAACGCAGACAACGTAACAAAAGGAAGACAAACAACCCGATCTGAAAATGGGCAAAGGACCTAAACAGACACTTCCCTAAAAAGGACAGACAGATGAAAAAATGCTCAAGGTCACTGGCCATCAGAGAGACGCAAATTAAAACGACAATGAAGTATCACCTCACACCCACTAGAATGGCTCCCATCAACAAGTCAGCAAGTGACGAGTGCTGGCAAAACTGTGGAGAAAAGGGAACCCTCGTGCGCGGCTGGTGGGATGCAGCCTGGCGCAGCCGCTGTGGAGAACAGGGTGGCGTTTCCTCAAAACATTGAACATGGAACCGCCATCTGACCCAGTGACCCGCGTCTAGGAAGACATCCTCAGAAACCCGAGACGCCGGCAGGAAGAATGCACGCACCCTGTGCTCACAGCAGCACGGTCCACAAAGGCGGAGATCTGGAGCGGCAGACGAGCGGGTGAGAGGCCGGGGGACGTCCACCACGGAATGCTGTGCCGAGTAACAAAGAAGGACCCTGGCCCTTTAACACACACGGGGGCCTGAAGAGCACCAGGCTCTGCAAAATCAGCCCGCCAGAGCAAGACACGCATCACGTGATCTCACTCACATGTGGAATCTAGTGAGCAAGATAAACTGAGGGACGGACGGAGGAGATTCAGACATGGAAGCATGGAACAGAGTGCGGAAGGTGGGGGAGGCGACCAGCCAAAAACCTCGTAAGCAGATATGCATCCCTCAGGGACACAGACAGTGGGGTGCTGGGGGGGGGTGCTGGGGGGAGGGGGGTGGACTGGAGGGGGAAATGGGAGGAAAAAGGGGACATATGTGATAATTTCAACAATAATTATTTTAAAAAATAATAATAATGGGATAAAGGATGTTAAAGTCAATAAACTTATAACCCAAACTTGAACACTGCTGCAAAGTATCCAGTAGAAACAACTATGCTTGATGTTTAAAGCAAAAAGATTGTTTTCTCTACAAATACAGCCACGTGGCCATAGACTTAAGGCTTTTTACTCATCTTATGTGGGTAGCCCTTCCAGAGCCCGCAAGCCTGTCTTAAAACGGGGGGGGGGGGGGGGGGGGGGGCGGGCGATGATTGCAGAGCAAATACAGCTACAAGTAAAGCGGGTGGTGGCAGAGGCCAGCATTGCCCCCCACCCTCAGTAACCAAAGAGCAACACCGCTGCACCCCGACTCAATCTCAGAACACCCCGCTGTCGCCGTAGCTGCTGTGCCTGGGGCATCAGAGAGGAAAGAAGAGGGAGAGAAACATCCGTGATGAGAGAGAATCACTGACGGGCTGCCTCCTACATGCCCCCCACTGGGGATCGAGCCTGCAACCCGGACACGTGCCCTGACCGGGAATCGAACAGGGGACCCTAAAGGCCGATGGCCGACGCTCTATCCACTGAGCCAAACTAGCTGGGGCTCTTTTTTTTTTTCCTCTTAAATATATTTTATTGATTTTTTACAGAGAGGAAGGGAGAGGGACAGAGAGTTAGAAACATCGATGGGAGAAAAACACCGATGAGCTGCCTCCTGCACGCCCGGCCCCCGGGGATCAGCGAAACCGGCTCAGCTGCGGGGCCACGCCGGCCAGGCGGGAAACAGTTTCCATCGCCAGAATGCCGAGAGGCGTGGCACCATCTTAATCTGACTCTGCAGGTACAGTCCTCGAAGGGCCGGGCACTCCGCACGGGCCAAGCAGAGAGAGGACCGAGAGGCCAGCGTTTCCCAGCCCCCCTGCGGCCCACGCAGCCCGCCCCCTGGCTGAACCAGGAAGAACAACAAAACTCCAGCAGAAAGTGGTTTCTTTAAAAATAAAAGCAGTTTAATTTGCATTAAGTATAACAACCTGCAGCCTATGCAGTCTCAGGAACACAGCTGAGGCGACAGGCGAGCCAGGAGCCGAGGTTCTGCACACAACCCCCCGCCGTTTCACGAAACAGGAGCCCAGAGGCCCCGCGACGAGAGGAGGGCGCAGGCCAGTGCTCCTCACTCCGCACGTGGTCTAGCCGGGACGTTTCACGGGGACCAACTCACACTCCGCAGCGGAGAGCCAGGAGCCTGGTGGGGCGTGCGGCCCCTCCTCCCCGCCGGCAGCAGTCTCCTCCCCGCCGCCGGCTGGAGAGGAGCCTGGGAGGACCAGGGCCCCGGCCGCCTGGGGAGGGAACGGACGGGAAAGGGCATCAGCAGGGCCGTCAGGAAGGGACGGGGAGCGAGGCGGTCTCCACTGAACAAGGAGCGGCCGCTCTACACTCTGTTAAAGTTCCGTTTACCGGAGCTCTGGTCAGTGTGGACATGTTATCTCACGCTCTGTGAAAATCCAGAAAAACACCGAGTCCCAGTAGATCCGGCGGCTCAGGGGTTGAGCACTGACCTGTGAACCAGGTGGAGGTCTGACTCCCGGTCGGGGCACAGGATCAGTGTGCGGGCTCGATCCCCAGGGCGGGGCGTGCAGGGGGCAGCCGGTCAGTGATTCTCTCTCATCACTGATGTTTCTCTCTCTCCCTCTCCATTCCCCTCTCTGAAACAAATAAAAGCATTAAAAAAAATGTTTTTTTTAAAGAATCATTCTACTATTGGTCTGCAAATGGCTGCTCTCCCTTCTCTACTGACTCTTCCTTCTTGTAATTCTCTCCCTCTTCACGCCACAGGGACGGGAGGGAGTTCAGGACGGAGCTCACCCTGCCGCCACCCAGGCCCCATCCAGACCGTGCTGTGCTCGGGTGCCAAGGTGGGGTGCTGCACCCACGAGGCCGCTGGCACCCAGGCCCCGGGCAGCAGAGCCCCAGGCCCAGGCCGCTGAGCTGAGTTAACCAGGCCCTGGGCCGCTGAGCTGAGTTAACCAGGCCCTAGGCCACTGAGCTGAGTTAACCAGGTCCTGGGCCACTGAGCTGAGTTAACCAGGTCCTGGGCCACTGAGCTGAGTTAACCAGGCCCCAGGCAGCTGAGCTGAGTTAACCAACACTGGGCTTCACTAGCAATGCTGCCAGCACAGCTCAGGCTCTGTGGGGGACAGTGGTGGATTTCCAGCCATTAATCTAGAGCAGCCATGGGCAAACTACAGCCTGTGGGCCAAGTTCGGCTGTTCTATTCGGCCCACGGAGCCGAAAGAGCGGAGGGTTCTCTTGCTCTTGCCCTAGGCTCCTTCACCAGCAGCCCAAGAGGAGAGTGCCAGCATGGTCAGGTTGCTTTTGTTCCGGCCCGCCGGTCCAGTTTAAGAACCCATTGTGGCCCTCGAGTCAAAAAGTTTGCCCACCCCTGATCTAGAGGCTTCTAGCATCTTAAAATGGGAGGCGGTGAGCTCTCAGGGGTGACGGCTGCTTCCGGGCTGGCTCCCGTGGGGGGCGGGCTCTCACCTACCTTCCTCAGACCGGTCCTCGGCGGTCGGCGCCTCTATCCCAGGGGCGGTGGTGGGTCTTCCTAGGCGGGAAAGCGTCACAGTGTGAGACCAGGGGCCCGGTGCGTGGGACTGTGCACATTAAAAGGGGTTAATGAGAGGAAATAATTTAATATTGCTATTTGCCCTTCCTCTATAACAGAACTAATCAGAGATGAAAGAAAATTAGTAAGATGTATATGAAAACCTTCCTCCTGTCAGAGTCTGGGGCTCACCACGGGACCCAGAGTCAAGTCCCCGCCCT
This sequence comes from Vespertilio murinus, assembly GCA_963924515.1. NCBI lineage: Eukaryota > Metazoa > Chordata > Mammalia > Chiroptera > Vespertilionidae > Vespertilio > Vespertilio murinus. The sequence continues at coordinate 69,112,747 of OZ004713.1, read as the reverse complement.
CACATATGCACCTCAAAATTGTGTGAGACCCAGACCTGCCCTTGGGCCCTCCCCCCCCGCCGCCCACCACCCCATTGGGCTGTTTCCAGACCCGGCCAGTGCCACCCTTGTCAAGTCCCACTGGGCAGGGGGCACAGCCTCAGGTCCCTGGTCTGGCGCCAGGACGGGGGGCATGGCCTGAGGTCCCCCAGCCCAGACCAGGGCAGGGGGTGTGCCTTGAGGTCCCCCGTCAAGCCCTGCCAGGCAGGGGTGCAGCCTGAGGGCCCCTGAGGGTGCCAGGGTGGGGGCATGGCCTGACGTCCTCTGTCGAGCCTCACCTGGTGGGGGGCGTGTCCTGGGGCTCCCTAGCCTGGTGGTGGGGTGGGGGGAGCAGTCTGAGGTCCCCTAGCCCAGCACCTTGAGGTCCCGCGTCAAGCCCCACCCGGCAGGTGGAGGGCATGGCCTCAGGTCCCTGCTGCTGGCTCATTAAGGCTCCTTATGGGAGCGTGGCCTCGGCTGGGGGTGCGGCCATCTTTGTGACGGAGTGATGGTCAGTCAGCACCTCCCCTCTTTATTAGACAGGCTTCTCAATTCTGTCTCTAGCTCATCAGCCTCAGCCAACGATCCTCAATCCTACGGGAGTGACGAACCGAGTCCATCCCGTGCGGCCCGTGGCACACAGAGATTTCTTTCTGGCTGAGATGAGTTAAGGAGGCCCGGACAGCAGAGCTGAGTTAACCAGTTCATTTGCGTGACGACGGTCTCGACTCACAACGCGGAGGCAGGGAGGAGGAGGGGCACCACAGGCTGGGAATTAAAGGTGCCAGCGTTTCGTGTAGCCGCTCCACCCCGAGCAAAGGTGCCCGCCTGTCTCTCCCCCGCTGCCCGCAGCCCGCAGCCCGCAGCCCACGCCTGGGCGGCAGCAGGGCCCCTGCCTTTGCCAGGACTGGATCTGTTCGCACTTTCCCGGCTCACTCCCTCGAAGCCACTGATGCCTGCGGCAAGGGAACAGCGCCCCCTGGCCCTCGCTTTTCCCAGGAGTTCGGTTGATTTAGTCACTTATCCGGGAATCGAGGTCTTGCAACTCTGGGAAACTTCTAAATAGGCTGAGAATTCCTGGTATTGCCAAAGATTATGTAACATCAAAACTATTTAAACGTAGTCTTTTAGCCAGAAGAAAAATATTTAATTTCATTCAAAAACTATTTTTCTAAAGGTGTTTGCAAGGAAAAGATTAAAATGTTTTACTGCAGTATGTAGCATGCAGTCTACAGAGCGGCCAGTTACGATGCGGACGTTAGCGAACAGGTTCTAAACGCACCAGGCGGGGCAGGTAGAATCACTGTCACTACGGGAAGTTCACGTGGTGGACATACCACACCCCCCGAGGAGGACGAGCTTAGCTCCAAGTCGTCCTGGACGACGCGCAGCTCCGGGAAGGCGCCGGGCAGGGAAGAGTGGGGGGCAGCACAGGAAGAGCCACGGCAGCACGCCCGGGCACGGCCCGGCTCACTGCGGTGCCACGTGAAGCCCACGCCTGGCTTCGGCGCAGGGGAACGGCTTACACACATGTAAACTGACACGCAGAGGGCAGGACTAGCAGGATCAGGGCACCGGGGTTCTTTCCTATCACCCCCCCAACCCTGGCCTAACACAGATTTGCACATGTGGGCACCAGGTAGATCTACACATTATACACATACATGTGGGAACCAGGCTGAGCCACACATTATACACATACATGTGGGAACCAGGCCCAGGCACACGTTATAAACACACACACACACACACAGACTCGCCGATTCCATGCGTGACTCTGGTTTGCTGACTTCTGTGACGTGTGGAGAAGCAAACTTCCAGAGCCCCAGGACCCGGACAACAGACTTCTCGCAGCCACAGACGCGCACCGCCCAGCTCCTCGCACGTGGGACGGACGGACCGCGACCTGGGGCCCATGGGGCGGCTGTACCTGAGCCTGGACGTCCCCAACAGGCTCCGGACACACGAAGAAACCAGCACAGAATGAGCACGGTCATCGCTGTACGAATAAAAACTCCGAGCCAGAATCGCATGCAATCTCTTTATTTTTCTAGCGTTTTGTACACCGAGGACCAGTGTGGCTTCACAAGCAGCACGGACCCTGCGTGCACTGAGCGGCGTCCGCTCACCGGGAGGGAAGTGTTGCCTCGGAGATGTCACTGGCTACACAGCACCGCACGCTCACACACAAATCCTAAAGCTGGCGTGTCAGTATCCAAGGTCCTACATCCGCCTCCTCTGACTGGTTAGAACACGGGTAAGTCGTGCAAAATAACACGCTATGAAAAAGTTAGACACTTTTAACACGCTATGAAAAAGCCTCACCCAGGGGGACCCCAAACAGCAACTACCTCGCACGATGGCACGTGAACGAAGGCCGTGAAGGGGAACCATCAGTGGCACACTGCACTAGGTACTCGCACTACAATCACATCTAACATGTCACGACTGCGATGCTACAAGAACTCATCTACGTGAGCCAGAAACCCTGGCCTGGGGCCCCTCCCCCGCGGAGTCAGGCTCTCCTCACTGCCGGGCACACGATCCAGTCACAGCGATGGCAGTGCCGGCGCAGAGAAGAGCGCCGGGGCTTCGGACGGCTTTCTCATCCGCTGTAAGGCCTGTAGCATGTGTCTCCCACGTGGAGTTAAAACCTCTGACAAGCAATCTGACTAGTTCCCAGTCTGCCTCCAACCTCTGGCCACTCCACAGTCCTTGTCTCTCACCCCTGAACGGGAGCGGGGCTGGTTCACTGGCTCCAGCCCCCCGTCTGGGAGCGGTCCGTCTCAGCCGTGTCCACGGGGTGGTGCCAATGGAAGCTCCTGGTCACAGAGCAGCGGGCCTCCTGCCTGCGGGGCGCGTCCTCTCCCCGGGCCCCGCGCTCACGTATGCACATACAAGACACACGTGAAGGAAGGGTGCCCCGCCTCGAGGTGCCGCCTGCGGCTCCTACAGGATGCTCTCCCGCTCCTCCCCGAAGCCGGTGCTGTCGGCGGCCGCGGCCAGCAGCTCGGAGGCCTCCTTGGAGAGCCGGACGTAGGCGGCCCGCGGGCCCCGCCGGGGTGCCAGGCCCCGCAGGTTCTCGTTGTGCAGGCCTGTGGCACTGGGGCTGGGCCGCAGGAGGGCCGGGCCCGTGTCCCGGGGCCCCTCCCGCTCGTCGAGGCCCTGGGGGGGCCTGCCGGCCGGGGCGCTGTTATTGTTGAGGGTCACGGTGCTGGGCGTGCGGTTGAGGTTGAAGGCCTTGGGGCAGGCGGGCCAGCCCTCCTCGGGGCTGCTGGCCACCAGGCTGCCCTCGGACGGGCTCGGCTTGTCCTCGGAGCAGATGGACATGCGGGCGAGGCCGGGGTCGGGCAGGCCGCTCAGGCTGCGCGGCGGCCCCCGGGGGCCGTCCTCCTCCAGCTCGATGAGGTCGGCCTTCTCCGGCGGCGCGGCGCCCGCCTCGTTGAGCAGCGAGTGGTTGGGGGAGCTCTCGCTGGAGCGCACGCCCGAGTCGGACGAGTCCTTCTTGTCCAGCAGCGCGTCCGACAGGTACTCCTTGGCCTTGATGAAGGCGCGGAGCGGCTCGGCGCCGCGCTCCGGGGACCGGGCCTCAGCCTTGCGGTCCTTGTCGTCGCGCAGCAGCGGCGTGTGGTCCGACTCCTCGGGGCCGGACTCGTCCTCGTCGCTGGGGAGCTTCTGGTAGCGCAGGCCCCCGCCCTTGAGCTTCAGGTCCGCCTGGAAGAGGCTGGGCCTCTCGGAGGACCTCCGGCCGGGGAGGAGCTTGCTGGCCGACTGGTCGGCCCTCTCGTCCTCCTCGGTGATGGGGTCCAGCGGGGAGGCGTCGCTGGTGGACACCCCGGACGAGGAGTAGTCCAGGACGTCCGCCCGCTTCATCAGGAATGGCTTCCGCCCGTCCTCCGGCTTCGGCTCGCCGTCCTTGGCCTTGTCCGGCTCCAGGGCCGCGTGCAGGGAGCCCCCCGAGGAGCTGGGCCCCAGGTAGCACGTGCTGTGCGGGGAGGACCTGCCGCTGACGGCCGCGGAGCCCGGCCCCCCTTCTAACTGCGCCATCTGCGCTATGTACTCCCTATAGGCGTCCCGGTACTCGGCCTGCACCTTGTCCGTCAGCTTGGAGATCTCCACGCTCGAGTCCTGCGAGTTGAGGCTCGACAGGCTGGGGGTCCTGCGCGTCTGCGACTGGGAGACAGACAGAAAAGGACGTCAGCATCAGAGCAAAGGGGGCGCAGCCAGCCCGCAGGGCTCGGTGGTGGAGCGCCGACCCATGAACCACAAGGTCAGGCCAGTCGGGACACAGGCCCGGGTTGCGGGTTCGATCCCCAGCGTAGGGCGTGCAGGAGGCAGGCACTCCATGATTCTCTCTCCCTCTCTTTTCCTCTCTGAAATTAATAAAAAATATATATATTTTAAAAAACCACAAAACTCTCCCCCTTAAAGAAAAGGGGGGTCAGATAATAACACCAGCTTAGGAAATATATGTGTACACTGAGAATTTTTAAAGTCCTCGACACATCAAATTAAAAAAAAAAAAAGAATTCTGTGTCATAGCTTGACAAAAGCTCTGAACTATGGGTAATTTCCCTGTTAACAGAATACTTAATACAATTTTAATAAAATTAGTTTAATATATTAAAGGTTGCATTAACAAATAATCTTAACACTTGTTTCAAAACTTTAAATTTTTAACTCTTTTTAAAAAGCCAACTTCATTGATAAAATGTAAAAATTCCCCTTTGAAATCAGGAGATACATTGAAGATATATCTCAAAAACAAAATACTCATATCTTCAACATATATTAAAGAAACACCTTTCTCAATGTGTAATACATTATGTTTCTGCCAAATTTCAATTCAGAGTGAAATATACTCAACCCCCCCCCACACACACACACTCACACCACACACACACCACACACACATACACACTCACACCCCACACATACACACACACACATGCACACACATGCATACACACCACGCGCGCGCACACGGGCACACACACACACACACGGGCACACACACACACATACACACTCACACCCCACACATACACACACACATGCATACACACCACGCACACGCGCGCGCGCACACACACACACACACACACACACACAGCAGCCACAGCAGGAGAGGGAGCCCTGAGCCAGCAGGCGGTCTTGTAAACAGAAATAAAACTTTTTAAAAGATTGATTTCCAATGTAAAGGTTTACTTGTCTGTTTTATTTTTTTTAAATCCTCACCCAAGAACATGCTTTCACTGATTTCAGAGAGAGGAAGGTTGAGGGGGAGAGAGAGAAACGTCCGTGGAGAGAGAATCATGGACCAGCAGCCTCCTGTGCGCCCACACTGGGGATCGAACTCACACCCCGGGCTGTGCCCGGACCGGGAACCGAACCCACAGGTGACGCCCGACCCCTGAGCCCCACGGCCGGGCTCCCAGGAGAAGTGTGAGGTCAGACATGCTTTTGATCCCAGAGAAGCTCACAAATGAGGAATGAAGAACAGATGGAGGAGAGACGTGGTGACACGGAACCCTCGGCCAGTCCATCCCCCTACCCCCAGCCCCCCAATCCCCGCTTTCCTGTCTGCGCTCGCCCCATCCCAGCCACCGAGCTCCTCCCTGGGCTCCTCCCTCAGGCAGGAGTGGTTCTGGGAGAGACACTCGGGCCCCCAGCCCCCAGAGCCGACCACGGCCCACCTTCCCCCCTCCCGGTCCCTCCCGGTCCCTCCCGGTCCCTCCGGGTGGGGGTGACGGGCGCGCACCTGCCAGCTGAGGTTGCTGTGCCTCGGGGCGCTCTCGTCCAGGCCCAGCGTGTTGAGCTCCTCAAAGCTGAAGTTGAGGGTGTAGGGGGCCTGGCCCGGGAGCTCCGTGTGCGGCAGCTCGAGGGGGGCCCTGCGCGCCTGCTCCCCCTGGGGGGCGGAGCCGCTGTTGCTCTCGCTGAGCAGCCGCAGGTCCTCGGCGGCCGCCTGGTGCTCCGCGCTCCGCAGTTCCAGCACCTGCGAGGGAAAGCGCCAGAGACACATCCGTGTCCAGAACCTTCCAGAAGTCCGCTCACCACGACAGGCCGCCGGGAGCAGCATCAGAGGTCACTTAGACATAAAAGTAAGTTATCCTCCTGGAGTGAGCGACACCCGTAAGCGCATGTCCAGAGCGTGTCCCGTCACCCTTGTGTGCACACCAAGAGGAGGAATGTCATGCAACAAAGTGCAGGGGAGTGTGGGGAGCCGGTTGGGCGGTGCTCCCTCGGAGAAAGCAGTTGTGATCAGGAGCCACTGAGGGGCGGCGGGGGGGCCGAAGAACCCCAGGGAGCCTCCGGAGCAGGGGTCAGCGGGTGGGGCTCTGCTGAGCCTGCCGGCTGGCGTCCTAGCCAGAGGCCGGCGGGGCAGGTGTCCCGGGGACGCTGGGAGTGAGGGCCGGAGGGGTGGGGGTCAGCCCCCGAGTGCAGTGCTCGCTGGGAGGCACGGCCTCCGCCGTGAAGGGCTCGCAGGCCTGACCAGGACACTGAGCTGGGGCGGAGGGGGAGGAGCGGGCCTCTCCCGGGGAGGCTGGGCCATCGGGCTGGGTGCCCGCCTGACGACACGCAGTGCCAGGTTACCAGAAGCGTCCCCCGTGCTTTGCCGGACGCCGGGAGAGCCCGGGCGCGGGGGCTTACCGCGCTCCTGAAGAGGTGCCAGTCCCCGAAGTTCATGTTCATCTCCCTCTTCAGCTCCTCGATGCTGCACTGCGCCAGCACGCGGCCGTTGATGTTGGCCTGGGGCGGACGGGAGGGGGGCTCCGGTCACTGGAGGCGAGGTGCCCGCACCAGCGCGTCCGCATCGCACTCAGCGACACCTCTTCAGGGACCGGGCAGGGGCTGGCCTCCTGCTGTGTCCACACCACCCCACCAGCCTGTGTGCTCTCCTCCAACCCTGCCACACCCCAGCCTGCACCGCCGCGCGGAGGGCCGGAGAGCACAGCGAGCAGAGCTGCGTGCACAGGTCTGTCCCCCCTCCCTCCCCCACCCCCACCCCCGGCAGGCAGGCCCGGCTCACCTTGCGGATGGTGGCGCAGTACTGCGGCAGCATGCTCGGCTCCAGCCCCTCGATCTGCTTCAGCCGCTCGCACACGGCATCCACGGTCATGGCGCTCAGCGCCCCCGCGCCGGGGGCGGGGCCCGGGCCCTGGAACGCGCGGAAGACACGTGTGAGCAGAGGAGAGGCGGGCAGACCGCCGGCTCGGGGAGACAGCGCAGCACTCATGAGCAATCAGTGCTTCACTACAGGACAAGCAAGGAGCGTGGAGGCGGCAGGTCCCGCTCCCCCCGTCTCCGCAGCTTTCCCCGCGCGGCCTGGCCAACCCTGTGGGAGAGCGGCTGCAGGGGGGCTGAGCCTAACGTAAGCGGGGACCCTGGGTGCCCTCGGAGGGGCCAGCGCTGCCCCTGCCTCCGACCAGCTCAGCGGTCAGACTGGGCCATCTCCGGGCAGACTCCCCTCACGCGGCTCCACACCCGTAACCAGAAAGCATGACAACACGGTCTCCTCCAAAGAACCAGATGGCAGTCCTCCGGGCGGTTACTGAGAAGGACACCGTGACAGAGAGACTTGCTTCTCTGGTGAAAGTAACTCCACCAAAGCTACAGTCTGACTCAGCTGTCTGCGCTGAGCTTCCTGGGGAGGGGAGGTGTAGCTGACCAAGGTCACAGCTGCTTCTGGGCACAGGCGGCGGCGGCGGCGGCGTTACCACCGTTTTCCTATGGTGACCGCCGCCACAAAGTCAGCGGTGCCTGTGAATCTCGTGAAGGAAGGAGAGAGAGAACAAACGCAATGACTCCTCAGGTAGACGATAAGAAGCTGACTCAGTCACTGGGCACAGAATGGCAATACTAAAGTTCTTCGCGAGTTCTCACTTGCAAATGGCCTGTTACAAGCGAAGAACAGGTAATTTCAGCATTCATCACAACTTCTTAAAAAACTGCCTAACAAGAAAAATCGAATGCAGAGGGCGTCACTGTCAGAGGGCACACCGACTGAGACTGCTCCGGCCAAAGCGGCGTAACAGACGGACTGGAACTACCTCAATGGGCACTAGTGTCATCGGGGGAGTGGCGGGCACCGAGCCCTGGCACACCGGGCACCGAGCCCTGGCACACCGGGGACCGAGCCCCGGCACACCGGGCACCGAGCCCCGGCACACCGGGCACCGAGCCCCGGCACACCGGAGACCGAGCCCCGGCACACCGGGGACCGAGCCCTGGCACACCGGAGACCGAGCCCCGGCACACCGGGCACCGAGCCCCGGCACACCGGGGACCGAGCCCTGGCACACCGGAGACCGAGCCCCGGCACACCGGGCACCGAGCCCCGGCACACCGGGGACCGGGGAAGTGCAGGAAGGGGGCGCGGCTCAGCGAGGCGGCCTAATGGGGGAGATCCAGGAAAGCGTCGGCACCTGTCTCTGGTGTGGAACCCACAGGCACGCGGCTTCAGGAAGGAACAGAACAGGACGAAGGACACGAGTGTAATGCACACGCAGAACACCCACAGCAGCATCTGTCCCCTCTCCCCCTCGCTCTCACACGCGCCTCCGCGCAGCACCAGCGAGGGGCACCCACCCCCTCGTGAACACGCGCGACAGCCTTTAAGTTGCACTCTCATTAACACGTTCTATTGAAACAAGAAGTCATTGGCCGTCCACTCAACAACAAAAAGCCAGCTAAATCAAATCTGTTCTGAAAGTCAATAATCCTACTGCCTCCAAGTTTAAAGTTAATTGTCAAATATTACGATTTAAAAACACAATGACTTATTGTAGACCAATTTAACAAGATCTAAACACTTGGAATTCACATGATCACGCCATCAAAGGAAATGTTCTCTAGCTACACTGCAGTTAATGTTCAGGACCATCCTTCTCCAAATCAGTGCTGTGTTTTGTTTCATCAGGCATGCGGCAATGTGTGGACTGGAAACGCCATTTAAAGGTAAGGCCTCCGCAGCCCACGCTCGAGCCATCGCTGGAGGGTGAGAACCCTGCAAACTGTCATCAATGTAACCACTCTGGTGGAGGAGAGGTTTGGGCTGTGTTATGTTTTTAAATATGTTTTTACTGGTTTGAGAGGGAGAAAGGGAGACAGAGAGAATCCTCAGTGAGAGAGGAACTGGCTGCCTCCAGCAGCCCCCTACTGGGGCCGAGCCCACACCCCGGGCCTGTGCCCTGACCTCTGGTGCCCCGAGCCGCCTGGCCTGGCACAGCGGGAGATGGAGTTTTTAAAACTCCTTCCCCTCAGGCTCGGGGCCCGAGTTGTGTTTCCGTCCTGATGAGGGTGACGGCACAACCACCAGAGCCGACAGCCGGCTCCCCGGTGAAGGCCACGCCGCCGTCACCGGCCCCCGGGGACCGGTCAGTTCTGAGGCTCGTTGCAGAGCCACGGCATGTGCGGGAGGCCAGGAGGCTGTCGGCGGTGCGGAGGGAACAAGCCTGCCACCAGAGCCCCAAGCCGAGGAAAGCGGCGGTGGCTCTCCTGGCTGGCAGGCGTCGCCTCCCCTCCCTCACGTGAGAGCAGCACTGGCTCAAATGGCCGGCGGGCTCAGCACCGCATCTTAGAGACAACGTTGTGAAGACCAAGTAATAGACCGCTGCCGTGACCATGGTTTTGTTACTTTAGCTGTCCTCTAAAATGCCAACCACGTCATCGCTACAGCGTCCCCTTTCCGTGACAACGTCTCAGCCCCGCCTTACCCACGGCGTCGGTGACTGTCCCGTCCACGGCCGCGCCTGGCGAGAGAGACAGCGTCAGGGACCCGCACTCGCCCCGCGCCCGGCACAGGCCAGTGGTGGAAACAAGCCCATGGTTCACCAGGCCTTGCTGTCACCCTTCATGAGCGAAGGCGTGCGCTGGCCGTCGGAGCTCTCCGCCCGCACCGCTGTCCCTCAAGCTGACCTGGTACCCCTGCGCCCCCAGAGGAGGTGGGGGGCTGGAAAGAGGGACTCTGGTCCGACAGCCGCTCCCTGCACCCCCACCCCGGCTCGGAGCTCACTGCCCAGGGGGGCCTGGCAGGTGCCGGCCCAGGGCCTCGGGGGCACACGGTGCCAACCGGAGAAAGGAGGGCAGACTGGGTCAAGAAATGCCGCATCCTGCCTGCGGGAAACGCTGCTCCGGCCCAGCTCCCCCAGGGCAGACAGAGGCCTCCGTAACACTGACCACAGGCTCCCCCCGCCCCCGCAGAGCTGCCCTGAGCCACCCCCTCCCAAGCGGGCAGGCGGGCGGGCTGGCCGGGAGCACAGGCAGAGCTTCCGTGTTAAAGCATGTGGAGCACATGCCACATGTTGGAGCCGTGGAACCTCGGAGGACCTGCCTCCTGGCAGACGGCGCCCTTGGGGCACAGGCCGTGCCTGGCCAGCTCCTGGCGTCTGCCCTGAGCTCCTCACGTGTCTGTAACGACAGCCTGTCTCTGTCAGCAGCCTGTCACCGGGGCTCCGCTTGAGGGACAGCTGGGCGCGCAGAGAGGAGCTCCATCAGAGACACAGTGTCCCCACGGGGCCACGGGGCTGACCCTCCCGGCCGCCGTGTCTCCCCTGGCTCAGCGTGAGGCCAGGCCGCCCCCATTTCCACCACTGCTCTTAGGCCGGCCGGAGCGTTAGTCTACCGCGACTGGGCTGCACACACCTACACTACCGCACCGTTAGTGTCCTACAAGCAGAGCGGCTCGGTCACTACGCTAACGTGAGGAAAGCGGCAGACGGTTATGCACTGCACAGGCCTCGCCCAACGGGTGCCCCCCGTCCCGGCTCCTTTCTGGACCAGCTCGGCGCCTCCCGGACTCAGCGCCCTCGTGTGACCTGCGGGCATGAACTCGGCGCCTGTTCACCCTGTCCCCTCGAGACAGCTGTGTCCACGGGGCTGTATGCCACCAGCGCCTCTGTCTGCCGTCCCCCGGTGGGGGGCTCTGCGTTCACGCGGCCCTCCCTCCACTGGGGGCCTGGCTGGACAGCTGTCTGGCTCCTCCGCCCCGAGCGGGCGAGGGCGGCTTCTGCATCTCTCTCCTCAGTCACTCAACGCTGCAGCTCAATGTCAACCACTTTACAGGATCACCGAGCCCCCGAGGAAAACCCCGGACGGTGCCTCTCTGAGGAACACCAACGGAACGACAGAAGAACCATGTGTCCTAGCCCGAGGGCGTCCTCCGACGGGCCCGGTCTGGCCCAGTCTGTGACCAGAGCAGCCGGAGAGAGGAAGCTTCCAGGGCTCGCGAGTAAGCGAGAGGCCTGAGTTGAGACACAGCGGCTCCTCTCGTTTGGGGCTGTTCGGTTCGGACCACGGTAAGGGGGCTCCGGTGAGCCAGGCCCCGTGTGCACGAGGCTCCAGTGCAGACCCCGGCCTGCGCCCTCGCGCTCGGCATGGCCTTTCCTTATGCAGCCTCGGGGGGAGGGGGGCACTATTTTCAAAAATGTTCTCCCCGCGGAGGCTCCAGGGAGCCAGAGGGAACAGAGCCCGCCCCGAGCCCGCACCGCCCGCACTGCCCCTCCCGGCGGCAGGGAGCGGGAGGGCACGGCACTGGGCACGGTCATTAGCGGCCACACGCGATGCTGTTAGTGCGAGGCGGTGCCACGCCACACACACGCCATTACCCTCGAGGGGCTGGTGGGCGAGGGGAGCCCCTCAGCAGCGTCCTCCTTGATGACCTCCTAGCAACACAGAACAGAGTGGTGAGCCACAGAGACCGGACATGGGTTAGGGTCACACGGGCGGGGCCGCAGGCTCCCCGCAGTGACAGACTCCCGCCCCCAGGGAAGGCTGAGCCTGCATCTCTGCCTCGCGACTGACAACTGTTCACAGGGACTTCCTTCTTTAGGTTACTTAACGGACTTGGCCAGCAGGAGCACCCAATGTTAGGCACAAATGGACTGCTTGGGTTAGATTAAAAAGTAACTACATTTGAATAATTTCCTTATCCTATTAATTTCTGCCATTAAACTTAACATGTTCTTTCCTTATATCACCTAATTTTATACAAAAGGGCTAACACATATACACATGCCACCTATGCATGTCCTTTAAAGAGACACTAGAAATCAGCAGGAGTGACGGCCGGCGTAGTGTGTGACCAGCGCTACACCGTAAGCAGACGCGCTGGCTGTCACATCTCAGCCTCCCCCTGAGGCCCGGGCGCCCCTTCCCCAGTCAACAGAGAGGAAGACACACACACTGCACGTTAGTAACAGCTAGTTTCCTGAAGCGGTTTGTAAAGTGAGCTGCATTCTCCTCTACAGAAAGGAAATAACCCGCTCTAATGTCCTAGAGGGTTCTCAGCAGAGTGATACGTTAGTTCCCCTTTTTATACTTACTAGGCCATTGGTCTGATCCCTGGACAGACTCGACTTTACTGGACGTGAGATGAGAGGTTGGGAGCCGCCTGGGTAATACCGAGGCGTGTAAATGTAGGGGGCAAAGAATGGCTATGGAGAAAACACGTAACAAAAGAATGGGATAAACAATCACGGAAATCAAAGTGTAATGAGACTTACCAAATGAAACTAAACAAGAAAACACAGACTTTAATGCAAGTGACAAAATGAAATAAAAAGGCCTTTCTCATATTCTGTCAGATATCAAACCCCAAACTTGACATATTAAATTGTGACACTGTGATTTACTAAAAGCTTTTTTTTAAGCAACTGAAGTCTTACACCTTATAATTTGACACACGAGTGTCTCTTTATATTAATAATTTTATGGGCTAATTACCAAGTGTTAGGTTCTAAATGATTTATAAATATTAACACAATCCCTTATAAAAAAGCAGAATGGAACCTTAATAGAAAACTATCCTTTACCAGAAAAATAAATGAATAAGAATAAGTAAAAGGTCAGCCTCCAGTGAGACCAAACGGTGGGGCCTGTGTGACAACGGCCTTCATTGCTCCAGGCCCCTCTGCCGCCCAGCCCCGGTCTCGCTGGCTCTCGGCACCCAGCGGGTCTTCAGAGGGGAGAGCCGTCACCACAGCATTTGCTCGTACCAAGCTTCTTGCTAGCAGGAGCGGCCAGACTGCCGGGCAGAGGCCAAGACTAGGGCTCCCCAGCTTCATTACCCCACAACGACACCTTGTTTACCCTGCCGTGTTAGAAAATTATTCTGCTTTTACTTCCTGATTAAAAACCTCAAGTAACTACAAAAAAGTAACCAGACCTAAAACCATGAGAGAACTTCAACTGTTTTAGAAACAATAAAATGTTAAAGTATCACATGATTGTTCTTCACGTGAAACGGTGAGCTCGAGGCCTCAGCCTGGATGGGGCGGTGATTGTGAAAAATAAGCTCAGGTCCCAAAGCCCATCTGTCCCCGGGCGGCCAGCGGCGGGCGGGAGAGGCCCGCACTCCGGCCGAGCGCCGGGCGGGCAGCGGGCGGGCACCTTCCCCTGCACCCCGAGCAGCTGGGCCGGGCCAACGCTGTCCACAACCCAGAAATCTGATTTAAATGCTGGTCCTAACCCTCTTCCTCGCTCACGTGGGCCGTGTGTGACCACGCAGCGGCTTCCAGACCAGCTGTTTCTGGATCAGACTGAAGCGGAGACCGTGACAGCCGGGCGCCGCGCACCCAGCTGTGCTCCCCTCCAGGAGGAGGCTCCAGGCCCCGAGTCAGTCACGGGGCCGAGACGACCTGAAATGAGACTGTAACGGCTGAGGCGCTGTTCGGACACGGCGTCTAGTCCCTCAGGCAGTATTCCCATTGCCGCCTCCATTTAAAAGCTACACTACAGCCCTCGCTGGTGTGGCTCAGTGGATAGAGCGTCAGCCTGTGGACAGAAGGGCCCGGCTTCGATTCCGGTCAAGGGCATGTACCTTGGTTGCAGGCACATCCCCAGTAAGGGGGGGGGGGGGGGGCAGGAGGCAGCTGATCGATGTGTCTCTCTCATCGATGTTTTTAGCTCTCTATCCCTCTTGCTTCCTCTCTATAAAAAATCAATTAAAAAAAAAAAAAGCTACACCGCAAGCTGACCTCTCAGCAGTCTCCGTCTGCCCGGTGAGCGGCCATGTGAACCACAGGCAGACAGAACCGCCCGCCTGGCCGGCCAGCACAGCGCGGGCTCCCTCCCCTCGGGCTGAAAGCACAGCCTCCCCGCTCTCACACTCCCTGACCTGAGACCCACGAACGTAAGTTTGAAATGTCATCTATGTTAACCTCACGTAGCCTCTCCCCAGTTCTAGAGCGAAAGGACAGCTTCTCAGTAATCACAGCCCGCGGCCCCGCTCACCCGGTTGTAGAAGGGGTGCTGGGGCCCCGTCATCCCGCTGTAGTAGCTGCTGTGCGGCTGCGGGGACACCACGCCGCCGTTGAAGGAGGTGGACGAGGAGCAGACGGATGGGGCCTGGCTGTAGGCGGACGCGGTTCGGGGGACAGCTTCGTGCAGGGGCAGCGGGGGGTACGCCAGGCCCCCGATGTTGATCTGCTCCCGGGCAGCACGGACGTCTGGAAGGTAAGTGGTCCCCGAAGGGAGAGAGCGGATGTTAGTGGTCAGGGCGTCAGCGCCTGCTCCTTCGTTGGCTCAGTGGACAGCGCTCAGCCTGCGGCCCGGAGGGTCCCAGGTCTGATTCCGGTCAAGGGCACGGAATTCTCGGTTGGGGGCTCCTCCCCAGCCCGGACCCTGGCCAGAGCTCGTACAAGAGGCAACCCATCAATGTGCCTCGCTCACATCGATGTTGCTGTCTGACTTTCCTCTCTCTCCCACTCTCCCTACAAGTGTCCCCGCGCGGGGATTGAGAAAGAAAGGGAACGGGCCCGCTGGTGGGGAAGCAGACCCCGGAGCCCGGCTTCCCGCCCACACGGACGCTCGCCGGGCCCCAGAGCGGCTCCCCGGCCTCCCAAAGCGCCGGCTAGTTCCGCCCGCCGTTCCAACGCGTCCGCACCGGTGCTGCCCCCTCGCCCAGCGTGACGAGCGCAGGCCAGCGGAGACCCCGGGAAACGCGCGGCCCCCCTTTCAGCCCCACGGCCCTCAGCCCCAGAGCAGGTCCGGAGCAGACCTGGGTCCCAGGCTCCCTACCCATCATCCCTGGAAACTCGGGGGGTGAGAGGGGGGGCGGTCCTTAAAGCCGCGAGTTTCCAGAGGCCGTGTGTGCATCAGAGCCCAGGACAACGTAGTCACCCCACAAGGGGCTGCCTGCCCTCCCGCCATCTCCTCCGGGGCCACTGGGACCAGCAGAGGGGAGACAGCACAGGACGACCGGGGCCCAACGTGAACAGGAACGATTGCCAAGCCGGGGGCGGAGGGGGGCACAGAGCACGGCTGGGGAGCAGCACTCCCTTCCGCGGCCCGGACCCCAGCCCCGGAGGCGGGGCTCGCGGAGAGGAGGAGCGGCGGGGCGTTCTGAGGGCCCCCGCCCGCCGGGCGGCACCCACCGGCGATGATCTCCCGCAGCTTGGGGTCCAGGTTCACGGTGCAGGGCAGGAAGGTCTTCACATCGCGGGCCACCAGCACGGGCGTGCGCGACGCCAGGAACACCTCGAAGTTCCTCACGTCCCCGTCGATCTCCAGCAGCGGCTCCACGTCCTTGGTCGTCGGGATGTTCTTGGAGATTCTTCAGACAGGAAAGAGAAGAGGAAGGTCACTCATGTCACCATCAGGAAGGCAAACCCCGCAAAAAACTAAGTCACGTTCACACTCGGCTGCCACGAAAACCTTTTCAAAGGAAAACCCGGAGGCTCAGGGACACGGCAGTCAGGAGACCAGTGGGCGTGAGTGGCGCTGCCGCTGCCAGGAAACAGGAAGGAGCGTGCGGCACGGGGACAGCGCCGGCACGGGGGCCCCTGCTGTGTTTGCCGGGATCCTGCAAAGGATTGAATTGGAAAGGTCTCAGTGGGGACCTCGGCCCGAGGCGGCCTCACTGCTGGCGAGTGCCCGGGCAGGAGCGGGTCAGATGTAAACCACACGTCCCAGGCTGGTGCCGGGAGCCAGGGACGAGGCAGAGGCAAACGCTCCAAGCCCCTCGCCCGGAGGCGGGGCTCGCAGGAAAAGGCAGAGCCGCCCTCCCAGCTCAGCCCGCGCAGCGCAGCGAGGCTCACACCGTGGTTTAGAGACACCCCGATGGCTCTTAAGAGGCCAGACCCACTTCCACAGCTGCTTGGGTGGCGCTAACAGTACCACAAGGGGCTGCCGAGCGAGTGCTCGTGGCGCTGTGCCTTTAAGGAGTCTTGAGGAGGTTTGCATTACTCGTTCAGAGAAAGCAAATGCTCTGCATACAGCCCTGAGGAACGAACGGGCAGAGAATGGGGCACTGACCTCAAAGCGAACCCAGGAATGTCTCAGACTAAAGCAAACCCTTCATCACAGGCCATCTGAAAGACCTGACGTTTACTAAGCACAGGACCCAAATCCTACAATGGGTAGGATTCTGTATTTTCAAATGTAAATACAAATGTGTAAGACCAATAAAAACCGCCGAAACCAGTTTGGCTCAGTGGATAGAGCGTCAGCCTGCGGACTGAAAGGTCCTGGGTTCGATTCCGGTCAAGGGCATGTACCTTGGTTGTGGGCACATCCCCAGTAGGGGGTGTGCAAGAGGCAGCTGATGGATGTTTCTCTCTCATCGATGTTTTTAACTCTCTATCCCTTCCCCTTCCTCTCTGTAAAAAAAAAAAAATATATATATATATATATATATATATATATATATATTTTAAAAGGACTTATAAAAACCTTCTCTCTTCATCTCCATCCTTTCCCAAATGTGAATTGAAAAGGGTTTCAGAAGAAAGGGCACAGCTGAGCTTTACAACGGCCTACGGTCAGGCGACTATCCGGCGGCCTGCAATCATGATTCTAGGGCTTATCAGCGGCCTGCGGGGCCATCTTAAAAAGAACGAGAAACGGACATTGAACTTGAGAGTTGGAAAGACTCATTAAACTCAGGTTCCCTGGTCTTTGTGCAGTGAGAGGGAGAGCGAATCGCAGGAGGTCTTGGCTGTTTCCGGGGGGACACTGCCACCTTGTGGACTTCGTGGATATTGCTACCAGGCCACTCAGGGGCTTGACAGCAGCACCTCAGCTGGCCTCTCGTAGCTGGCGTTTTTGGTGTAGTGACCTTAGTTAGCTCTCACAATGGGAACCACGTAAAAACACTTTTATCTGAAATGCCGAGATCACAAGCCTCCGCTGAAAAGCATCCGTTCAGGGGAAATCAGCCTCCACCTGCTCTCCGAAGCACATCTAATGTTTTGGTGAATTCTTCAATAATGAGACTTATTTTTAAAATGTAGATATGTATAATACTCTTCCTGTATTATAAGATAAACCATAAGTCTGCAAGGGTAATGACTTTTTACCCATTAAAGTATATATGCTGGAGAAACTGACTTTGCTGTTTCCGTTTTCAGACAGCTTCCGTTCATGCACCTGAGTTTCCCGCTCAGTTAGACACGCCCTTCGGAGCATTTAAACCCTCCTTTGTGCCGCCTTAGCAGCAATGCAGCATCTACATGGCATCGCGACAAGTTTACATGAGACTATGTTTTAAAGTCAATGTTACCCTCTAAAAGCGGAGGAGAGTGACTGAGGAGGACCGAGGGAAGAGAGGCAGGCACCCGGCACCATCAAGTGGCGTCGAGGCTGAAGCAAGCAGATGCGCCCGCTGTCTCAGGGGAGACAGCACGGCTGAGCCCCACACTCCCCCTCGAGGGCTGCTGCAGCCACAGGCACATCGGGGTTTTGCAGGACCAGGCCCTTTATAGAAAGATGGAGGTATGGACAGAGCATGGACTCTGGAATGAAGCGTCTGCACTACAACAGCGTTAAGGGCAAGCGTGTTTTCCGAGTGAGGACGGAGCCAGCAATCACACACAAGACAGCAATGTAACGAGCGCCGAGTGCTGACCACATGCACACGCACATGCACGGGGAGGCGGGCCGCCCCGGAGAGAGAATGCCTCCCGCTCCACACGACAGACGCAGCGGCCCACGGGAGCGGCTGGGAGTGAGTATCCATGTGTCTCGGCCTGAACGAAGGGAAGCCGTCAGTACAAGGACATACTTGGGGTGAAAGCAGAGGACTTGTCACAGAGCTAACAACTAGCAGCTAACGTTTCACGCTGTTCGAGCTCACACAATAAGTCCAAATGCAGAGAAACAAACTGGGGCATAATCGGGCCACGCCGGGGGCCGGGGTCAGGTAACCATCACCCGGAACACGAGGGACCAGGAGGTGGAGAGCGAGTGAGAGCCGGAGGAGGGGGGTGCTGAGGAACGAAAGAGTTAAGCTTAGGAGAACGCCGCTGAGTGCCAGGCAGAAATACCATGATGTGATGGTTTGTTGTAAAAATACCTTCAAGTATGGAAACAGCACTGCTTGGATAATTTAAAACACCAAACCACCTGCTGGCGTCGCTCAGCCTGAGCACCAAAGGGCTGCCGATGTGACTCCGGCCCTGGTTGGGGTATGTGGGAGGCAACTGATTCTTTCTACCTACCTACCTCCCCCCCCCCCCCAGTCTCCCTTTCCCTCCCTCCCTCCACTCTTCCTGAAAAGTCAATGGAAAGAATATCCCCAGGTGAGGAATAACAAAAATATAAAATAAATAAATACATAAATAAGTAAATAAATACATAAAGATACTGGGTTTAATATAAAGGCTTCTATAATGTGCCAATGAAATGGAAGATGGCTCCGTCCCTAGGCTCTCTGAGAATGCAGCTGATCGTGCTTAAAAATGAGGCTGCAGCATGCAAATACAGGTTGGCAGCATCCTTATCACAAACTGTCCTGACCACAGCATCCTGCGCGGGACTTCTTAAGCTGTGTCAAAACGAAAATGTTAAACGTTATCTTCATGAAAACGCTTAACGTTGATCTTTTCAAAACCTCTATCATTGCTCTCTAGAAAATATGAGAAG
The DNA here is from genome assembly GCA_963924515.1 of Vespertilio murinus. Taxonomy (NCBI): domain Eukaryota; kingdom Metazoa; phylum Chordata; class Mammalia; order Chiroptera; family Vespertilionidae; genus Vespertilio; species Vespertilio murinus. Next base: position 69,093,868 of record OZ004713.1, on the reverse strand, counting down.
TAAAGTTTTATAGCTAAAATATTTCAGTGGCTGTCTAAAACACTATAATAAAAAGTAGACAGAAGATCTTAATCTACAGTTTTAATTTTACTCCCTTTCTTCTTACTAAATATATGTTAACAACAAAAAAACACCCCTCAAATGATCTAGACAAAAGCTTTTAGCTCAACACATAATTGCAAGGAAATTACAATAATTGTACCAATTAAAATAATCTTGAATGAACAGTATGTCATCTTAATGTTCCAATGGTTTATAGAGGGATCTACTTAATTAGCTGAAATTGCTTTTCAGTGTTACATCAAATGTCATTTGTTAAAAGTTGAACAATTTAGAAAATAATTTAACAAAGCAATTTTACCAAACACTAAGAGCCAACATTTTCTTTTTCAGCGAATAAAGCAAGCAGCTGTGTCATCAAATTGCTATAAAAGTAAATGAGGCTTTTTATAGATTAAAAAAAAATTTACTACTAGCGTTAGAAACACTATTTTCTGATTGTTTTTACCAAGTCTGATTTCTTTAATAAAATAAATGAATATCAATTACATACTGCTGCTTTTTGTCTGCTGTAAATACAACTTTTTCTTATTTAAAGGACAATGGCACCAAAGAACTCAACTCCAGCTCATTAGAAACAGTCATCGATATTATTCTAACATGTTCCAACATGATTTTTCAATATGTTGATCAAATTCTCTTCCCATAGTTTTTCATTCAAATCATCTTAAATTTAGCTCTTTTGAGTCAAATTCTCCAAGATTTTTACTACATTGTATTTTCTCTTCCTTAAAGTATCTACAAATCATTATTAAGTATTAGTAGGTATATAAGACATCTATTACTTTTTAAAAATATATTTTTTATTGATTTTTTACAGAGAGGAAGGGAGAAGGATAGAGAGTTAGAAACATCGATGAGAGAGAAACATTGATCAGCTGCCTCCTGCACACCCCGTACTGGGGATGTGCCCACAACCAAGGTCCATGCCCTTGACAATCAAACCTGGGACTCTTCAGTCCGCAGACTGACACTCTATCCACTGAGCCAAACCGTTTTGGGCGTGGACATCTATTTCTTAAAAGAAAAAAAGGGGGGGGGGCATTTCAAAATCACCCTGAACCCGACCCGTCCACAGACGGCAAGCCCACCGCGGGCTGAGGGCTGCAGGACAGAGAAGTGAGGGCAAACAGCCCCTACCTCATTACGCCTCCAATATCACTACCTCTATTTACGTGAACAAAATCCCCTATAAAAATTCACTACACTGTTTTCCTTGTAGAATAAAGATACTTCCAAAAACATTTCTTTGGCAAGTGTTCTTTTCACAGAATGAAAAAGTGCTATTCTCTTTGAATATAAGTGATACATCTCTTTTGTCCTTAAGACATATTTTAATTAAAAATGTCATTTTTTGGAAATTTCCTTGAACATTAGCAGTCATAGAGCTTGATGTGCTCAGATGAAAATCAGGGTGGAAGCTTTCAGAGGACAGGCAGTCCTCCATTGGCAAGGACAGCAGTTTCAGCGAAAGTTTTCTGTCCCTGAAAAAACCAGTAGCCTGATCCCGACCACACGTCCCGATTGGCTGATCTGATCCCGACCACACGTCCTGATTGGCTGATCTGATCCCGACCACACATCCTGATTGGCTGATCTGATCCTGACCACACGTCCCGATTGGCTGGCTGAGCCCCACGTGGCTGCTTCCTCCAGTCATTTCTGAAGTGCACGTGCTCTTTACCTCCCAGCAGAACACAAACTCCTGAGTTCTCCAGTGTGAGAACAAAGGACGTGTGGTGACAGACCTCTCAGGGTCCACCCCAGGGCACCAGGTGCCCTCTCAGGGTCCACCCCAGGGCACCAGGTGCTGCTCCCATCTGCCCCACCCCACACCCTGTCGGGAAGGTGAAGCTCAGTAAGAGCTCACACTGAGCCTATACCAAGTGAAGAAACGACCGAATGTAAAAGAACAGTAAGTCCCTTTATTGCTTAACTGGAGGCCCGGTGCACGAAATTCATGCGCCTGGGGGGGGAGGGTCCCTCAGCCTGGCCTGTGCCCTCTCGAAGTCCGGGAGCTCTGTGGGCATGTCAGACTGACGGCTCAGCGGGCCCAAGCTGCCAGTGAGACATCCTTAGTGCTGCCTCGGAGGCGGGAGAGGCTCCCACCACTCCACTGCGCTCGCCAGCCGTGAGCCCAGCTTCTGGCTGAGCGGCGCTGCCCTGGGGGAGCACACTGACCACCAGGGGGAGCTCCTGCATTGAGTGTCTGCCCCCTGGTGGTCAGCGCGCATCATAGTGACCGGTCATTCCACCATTCGCTCATTTGCATATTAGCCTTTTATTACGTAGGATGCAAAGAATCTGCTCCCATCAGTATTCAGAGTTTCTAAAACCCTTCAGATATAAAGCTGAGAAATATTTGTATTTGGCAAATGTAACCAACCACCTTAACAGTCCATGGAGACACTTGGAATAAAAAGTAAACTGGAAACAAATAACAACGTCTTAGGCAGGAGTACGTAACGCCACCAGGACTGTTAACCACGTTTACCACGTTAGGTTTCACGGAAAAGGAAGCTATACGTGTCTGTGATGGGCTACACACACTGTGCGAATACAGCTCCTGGAGTGAGTGAATCAGAGAGTCACCCACTGAATGTGGACTCGCGCATTTTATACAGAACGCCAGGCAGGGCTTTGCATTCCTTGTGCTTTTCACGCCTTAGCTTGTTCCTGACGTCATCGCGATGTAAAACCAAGTTAAACCTAAGGGGATCCCCTACCTTTCGTAGATGGTTTTCAGGGTCATCTGGTCGGGAATGCCCTCCGTCTCCTCCAGGTACAGGATGAGCCAGGATGTGCGGTACGGCCACTGCTCCGTGAGGTTGATCCAGCTGGCCAGGCGGTCCCAGTTAAAACTGATCTGATTGGCTCTCAGCAGCCGCCCTTTAGGGAGCACAAGAACATTTGTGAGCTAATAGATGTGTGATGTCATGCTAAGCATACACTAAGCATAGTCACAAATCATTTAACACCCCCAAATCTTTAAAATTTGCCATTTACTTTACACAAGTTAGTTAGTTAAATATTCAAACTAACTAAATGTAAATCTATATGTATAAAAGCCTAAGCAACCATCTGACCAGTAGCTTTGATGCACACTGACCACCAGGGGGCAAATGCTCAACGCAGAAGCTGCAGAGCATGGTGACTTGACAGGTGTGGTTCTCGGGTGATGCACCCGGAACCAGAGAGGAGGGAGCCCAATTCTGGGGTGTGTCACCTGAGAACTGCCTTCGTGCAACCTGGGAGCCCTCGGGGGAATGTTTCGGCCCAACCCCCACAGGCCAGGCCAAGGCCTCTAGTGTGTGTGTGTGTGTGTGTGTGTGTGTGTATAAAAACATATAAACATACACACACACAGCTTCTGCAGTCCGGAGAGCTCCCCGGGAAGCTCCTAGGATTACCCAGTTCTGTTCAGCCGTAACGTGACTCCTGAGTCACTCCCCGGGCGCGCACTGACCCCGCAGCAGCAAGCTCTCAGGACCGCGTGCCAGAGACACGGCACTGCTCACGGCGCACAGAGTGGCGGCTGCCCGCGGCGGCCCACCCTCCTGCAGTGCCAGGAGCCTCTGCTGGCCGGGGCAAACCGGTGTGCGGTCCACTCTCGCTCCCCTGGGGGGAGTGTGCGAGCCCCCTCTCACTTCCAGGCTGCGTGCCTATGGGAACGGCCGACCAGACGGCTATAGCGTGGCCACAGGACCCGCGCTCCCCTAACCCCCTCGGCCTGGGGTCGCCGGGAGCCCCGCTCAGGATTCGGCCCGGGGAGAGCTCACCGGTGGGCACCGCCATCCTCAAACGTCTAGGCTCATGCCTTGTTTGCTGCCTTTTGTCCCCGGTTTTGTTGGGCTTCGGAACTGCAGATATCTTTGCTTTTTAATTCTGAACATTATTTGTTTTACTCGATCATTATCAGTTTATATCCAGTTGTTCCAACTCAAATGAATTCCCTTTCCCCTGCAACTGCTATACAGGCTCCCTCCACCCCCCTGTTCTCCCTGCACCCTCGGCCTCACCCCTCAGCCTGCCTGCCCAGCCAGCGCACCGCACGGCACGGCAGCACCGCGCTGGGCTCCTCCTCCGGGAGGGGTCTGGCCGCTGGGCCAGGGCCAGGCCTGCACCTCCCACCGATTAAACGGGAGTGAAAGCAGGTTTCCTTCCTTTGTCACGCTGTGAAGTAACTGCACAGCTGACGGCTGGTTTTTGTCAAACTCACTTCGGCTTTCCTCAGCACCCTAATGCAGACAAACCGGCCCAGCAGCGCTCACGCCAGCAAGCACTGCCTTTGCTTCCGCAGCCGAGCGGCTCGGGCCCGGGGGCAGGGAGGAGGCACCTGTCACGGAGACGATGTTGAGGAGCCTCCGCATGGTCTGAGGGCTGATGTCACTGAACCAGTCCTCCGTCACCAGCAGCTTCGTCAGGTCGAAGGACATCTGCCGGGTGATGGTGCGCTGCATCTGCCGCCGGCGGTACGTGTCCTGGGGACGGAGGGGAGGATGAGCCACCCCGCGCCCCGGCTCCCCGAGACCCTAACGCAGGCTCCGGCTCACAGCGACAAGCCCAGCCCTGCAGGCAGGGCAGGAGTGCACCCCGGAGCCACAGCACCCCGCGGCGGGCCCAGGCCCTTAGAGGACACGGCGGCAGCCCTCCCAGGCCCTCGCGGCTGCCAGGAACGAGCTTCCTGGCTGAGCAGCCGAGCGAGCTGGGTGCCTCGGGGATCACACGCGAGCAGAACTGAACTGGGCCGCGGGCAGGAGCGCGGGGGTTGGGGACTCAGAAACGACGAAGCCATGACTGTGTCTGGCTTTACGGCTCCGCGTTCCCAGGCAGACGGTCAGCACCGGAGTCAGACCCTGCTCGTGGCTTGGCGTCATCACCTGTCGCTCATCACACTAATCAGCATCCACGTTTGCACAGGGTGGAGGCATAAAATGAGAATGTCAAAACGTCACTGAAGACATGTTTAAATGCCCAATATCCAAGTTTAATGGTAGCAAACTAAAAGCCAAACAACAGTGCCAGTCAGCGCCAGCCCTACCTCGCCCTGCTCAGCGCTGTGCCCGGCGGCCAGCAGTGCCCGCCCCTGCTCCACACCAAGAGTCTGGGAGTGGGCGGACAGGGGAACCAGCAGGTCGGGAGGGACCCGCGTGGGCACAGCACCCCGGAGAGGGTGGGCGCCCCCACAGCTGTGTTGCCACAGGCTCCTGGGACGGCCCGAGCTCCGCACTGGGCGACGCCGTGGGGCTCTGGTCTGGGCCTGGGCGGCGTGGGGCTGAGGACCGGCTGGGAGGAACAGGGACGCCTGCGTCAGTCACTGGGCTGTAGGCAGACATGCCCTCAACGCCGCGGGCGGGAGGGCACCAGGGATAACGCAGTGGCTGAGCTTGGTGCCCAGTTTACAGAAGGCGGTTCCGTGCCACCAGCTCAGTCTTGTTTGAGGAACAGAACAAGCGCGGGGCTCAGAGAGACGCGTCTTACCCGTCTGTTGAGGGCTGTCTTGCTGCCAAGCTTGGCCATATCTCCGAGGCTGATCTGGGAGACTCTTCTGTCGGCGTCGTCCTGTGTCCCTTAAGGAGTTCACCGAGAGCACCGTTAGCACAGCGTTCCGCTGCGGGAGAGCTGGAGGGAAGCGGCCCGCCCACAGTCCTCGGGGTGAAGACAAGCCACACACACAGGACTGCACACACAGGACTGTGCACACACAGGGCTCCGCACACACAGGACTCCGCACACTCAGGGCTGGCTCTGGCACCTGCGGCCTCGGGGCAGGGGATGTCCCCGTTGGTGGAGGAGGAGACCAGGTACTTCTTGGCGCCGCTCAGGCCGCGGCTGTTGAGGAACACGGGCAGGTGCACGATGTTGCGCATGTAGTCGTGGCCGTTGATGTTGGAGTCGCGCAGCACGCTGTTGAGGTTCTGGTTGATGGCCTTGATGATGATGTGCGGGTCGCTCGCAAAGATGGCGATGAAGGGCCCTTTGGAAAAGAGCACCCGGACCTGCGGAGAGGCGGGCATTGGCGGGCAAACTTTAAATCCAGCCACAGACGGCGCTCCCAGTCCTGGGCCCTTTGGTGACTGGGTCTTTGGTAAAACTGTTTCAGCCCCAGACGGCTTGGCTCAATGGACAGAGCATCTGCCTGCAAACTGAGAGGTCCTGGGTTCAATTCCGGACAAGGGCACAGGCCCGGGTTGCAGCTCGATTCCCAGGGTGGGGCATGCAGGAGGCAGCCGATAGGTGATTCTCTCTCCTCACTGATGTTTCTATCTCTCTTCTCCCTCTCCTTCCCTTCTGAAATCAATAAAAAAAAAATTTTTTTAAAGACAAAAAAACTGTTTTTTGTCCAAGCATTACTCTCTCTGAGCACCGCTGCTACTGAAGTCTCCATCCGGTTTGCACCCTCCGGCAGTGACACGTCCCAAGGACACACTGCTCTGTCCGCCGGGGACGCTGCAGCCGTGGCGAGGGGGCTCAGTCTCGGGAGGCACTCGGGGACGGGCCAGGGGCACGGGCACAGGGTTACGGCCGGCACAGGCTGTGGCTCAGCACGCTCCTCCCGGAGGCGCGGTGTGCGACTAACAAACACGCGGACCGAGTCCTGCTCCTCTCCGCCCACGCTGCACACACGCTGGGCCCTACGGGACCTCCACCTCCGCTCCCTCTCTCAACGCCAGCACCCTCCCGCACCTCCGCCTGTCTGCCAACATTCACACGTGCTCTGTTTCTGCATGGAGACGGTTATTTCACAAAAGAAAGTGCACTCAAACGCCCCGGCGCACCGTGTCCAGCATCTGCAGCACTTTGTCCTGCTCGCAGGCGTCCAGCCCGTCGATGATGACCACCAGCCGCGTCTGGTTCTGTGTGAAGCTGTCGATGGCCTTGGCCATCCTGGCCATCAGCTCCACCTCGCACTTGAGAACCTGCAGACAGGCAGGCAGGCAGGAGCGCTGAGGGTGGCGCGTTCCGAGCGCCTCCCAGAAGCCCCAGCGGAGGACACAGCGGCCTCCCTGCCGCCTCGGTCCCCAACCCCGAGTGAGGCCCCACGGGGGCCAGGGTTCACACGACAGCAGCCCCTGCACAGGAGCCCCCGTCACGGCCTGTGAGGAAGGACTGAATCGGGCTGAGGGACTTCTGCCCAGATCACGCTCCGCAGGCCTCGAGGCTGCGACCCGAGTGAAAACCTCAGTGCCCCAGCCCCAGCCCCAGCGGCTCCTACGGGACGTGTCCTCGGTCCCCGCTCTGCCGGCCCAGCTGCCGGCCACAGGCCGAGGGCCCGCGCCACTAGGAGGAGCCACACCGTGAAGGGACCCGTTTGCCGCTCCCGTGGTCTCCCGCCAAAGTCGTTACAAAGCCACGCCCGTTAGGACTCTGCCCACGCCAGCATGCACGTCACAGGAGAAATCCGGGCGGAAGCCGCAGCCATGCAGCGCCGGCCCGAGCGCGCCCCCCGGCCCGGGGTCAGGCCATCCCCGTCGCCCGCCCGCCCGCCCGCCGGCCCGGCCCTGCGCACCTTCATGAAGCCCTCGCTCTTCAGCTTGTGCAGCTGGGAGGCCGCGCTGTGCAGCCGCTTCCGCTGCGAGTTGAGCAGCGAGTCGAGCACCTGCCACCAGGTGCGGCAGTTGAGCACCAGGGCCAGCCCCACGACGGCCGCGATGGCGATGAGGACGGCGTTCACGGTCAGGTGCTTGGCGTCCACTCGGAAGATGGCCAGGAGCACGACGCCCGCCACCACGCAGCCCAGCACGAACAGGAAGATGACGAAGGACGGGAGGCAGCATGTCTTCTTCCACTTCCTTTTACCTGCAACATGGCAGCGGGCTGAGCGCTCACCCAGCCCGCGGGCACCGGGAGGGCGGGACCTCTGGTGGCGGCTTCCTGCTGCCCCCCTCCCCCCTCCCGGGCCCCACGCAGCAGCGCAGACGCAGGAGGCAGGCCTACCCTGCGAGTCCTCCGTCCTGAAGACTCGGAAAAGCCTGGTGGCCAGGAAGCCAAACTCCCTCTCGCAGGCGTCCGAGAGGGTGGCGATCATCTCCGCCATGGACGTCTCCCCGCCGACGCTCGACAGGCGGTTGTAGTCCGTGAACAGGAACCTGCGGGAGGAACCCGTCTCAGGCCCAGGAGGCCCCGCGCCGTGGTCGTGGCCGTGTCAGGCCCGGAGCGGGCCCCACGCCTTCGGCAGGCGGCCCGAACTCTGAGGAGGGAAGGACCCAGGCGCTTGCAGCTCCCGCTGCCAGCACCTCCCACGCTTTCCTGTGGAGACAACTTAAACCGGGCAGCCATGCTGCCGGCAGCAGCTCTGGCGGAGGCGGAGGCCGCCCGGAGAGCCCAGCAGGCGGCCCCACGTCAGGGTGCAGAGCTGCCCTTCCGGAAGGTTCCTAGGCACCAACCGGAGGCCAGAGCCAGAGGACACGGCCTCGTCGCTGGGAATCCAATGCCATTGAAAATGCGGGCTTTACACGTCTCAGTTACCGCTTAACCCCGACCAGAGACTTAACACAAGTCGTAACGTGTTCCATTGGCGCGCTCCGAGGAGAGGCACGGCTGCGTGCTATTCCCTGTGAGCAGCATGTGCACCGCCCCCCCCATCCCCCACCCCACCGCCCTCCCCCGTGAACGCTCCTCCGCGGTCTGGTCGCTCTGCACCCACCGCACCTGCTCTCCAGAGGCCGAGTGACCTAACTGGTTAAAGTACACCTCTTGTTAGTTTAAAGTGTTTCCTCTCCTGTAAAAACATTTCCCCAGTTATTTTATTCTACTCTCGAAGTTTCCTTTTCTATGTTTTATCGCACGTCTTTTTCTCGGTACTTAACCTCTACCTTCTCTCAGGTCACAGCGCGTAGTTGAAGGGTTTGGCCTCTTTGTGTTCATAACGACTGCACGTTGTTACTCAGTCACTGTGCCTCCCTCCTCAGTGCTCACTGAGGGCTCCGGCTCCTTTCCACTGACTGCCTCCGGCTTCAGCTGCTTCATTGCTTCCCTGCAGCCCCCCCCCCCGTGCCTGTGCCCCCTCCCTCCTGCGCCCCCTGCCACCTGCGCCCCACCCTGTGCCCCCTCCCTCCTGCGCCCCCTCTCTCCTGCGCCCCCCCTGTGCCCCCTCCCACCCGGGCCCCCTCCCACCTGTCCTCACCCTCCTGCACTATCTCCCCAGACACTTCCCACGTGACATTACTAACAACCAGACAGGCAGGGGGCACGTGCCCACAGATGCGAACCGAGCAGCGGAGCACAGAGAGCTGCCCGGGTCACAGCCAGCACAGGAGGCCACGCTCTCTCCACGAGTGTCCCACGGACGGCAGGTGTCACGGGAGAAGGGGACACACAAATGAAATCTGGCAAAGCCAAGTTCAACAGGCTTCCTCAGGGGCAGGTGCACTGAGGAGACGGACATGGCATGTGCCCGTGCCCCTGACCAGGGCAGGCAGCTGGTCCCGGGGCCCCGTTCCGTAAGCGCCGAGCTCCGCCAGCGTCGCAGGGACGACTCACCTCACGGGCAGGGCCTTGGTGGTCTGCTCGGGCAGCTCGGGCGGGTTCACGAACATCAGCTTGAGGAGCAGCTCCAAGTACCCGATGTGCCTGGCCAGCCGGGTGCTGAGCGCCCAGGCCCAGTTCCAGCTCTCCCCTTCCCTCCGGCCCCCGAAGTAGATGACGGCGAAGAAGATGTACAGCACGGCCAGGCAGCTCAGCGCCACGGCCACGCCGAGGTTCAGGTCCACGGTGAAGGCGAACAGCAGGCCCAGGCCCCCGCAGAGCAGCAGCGTCAGGAACACCACGAGCCACGAGAACTGGAAGAGGGGCTCGATCTGCTGCCCGGCGAAGGTCTTCATCTCATCTGGGGGCAGACAGCGTCAGTCCTGCTTGGGAACCGCCCACACTCCACATCCGCACATACAGAAGCCCTCGCTGCCCCTCGGGGAGACGCACACCTCCCTGCCGGAGCTTGTTTTGTGTGGTTTGTGTCCTACAAGCAACAAGCTGTTGTTTCCGGACGTACACGGAAAACCACTCACACTCTGCGTGTCTTCCCAAGTAACACCTCCACTCACTCCTCTCCGAAGCCTCCTCACCCCTCTCCTTCCAACCGCCTTCAAGAATCCCGGTTCTTAAAGGTGCGCCGGCCCAGAGGAGCCTAAAGAACTCTCTTCCTGCCAGACGGCACACGTGCCCACCCAGCACCCACCCCTCACAGACACTGACCCTCCAGCTTCCGGAGCAGGAAGGACTTGCCGCTGCCCCACTGCGCGTACAGCCCCACGCAGATGGGCGGCTGCATGGTGGGCTCGCTGAGGATGTCCGCCAGGGCGCTGCTGTACAGGTCGTAGCCCAGCATGTCGCCGTCCGTCTCCGTGGGCGACAGGTGTCCTGTAACCACACACAGCGGTCTACGTGAGGGAGACTGAAGGAAACGCCGCCTCGTCCCTGTGTCTATTTAGTAAAGTCTTACTTTAAATGATTAGACCTCTGTAAAACAGGTTCCGATGCTCCTCAGTTAATGCCGCATTTTATAGACCTCCGGGTGCCTGCTGAGTGTGGGACACATCAGGATCCCGTGCAACCAGAAAGAAAAAACGCTCCCAACTGTGGCACACTGCGGAACTGCGACCCCAACGCCGGGCGCACTCCAAGCCGAGGTGCTGGGTGGGGCCAGGGAGCCTCCGGGACAAACGGGGCGTGTGTGACAGCTGCGCACGGCAAGCGGCACCCCCCTCCGGAGACCACACGGCGGCTCCAGGACTGACAGGCACCAACTCTCCCCAAGTGAACCTGTCACTTTAAGGCAATTCCAATCAAAACCCATGAGGATATTTTAAAAATTGAAAAGCAAAGACAGGTGGAAGTAGGTAAGAAACAATTTTAAAGACTACGAAAAGCAGCTGTCCATAAAGTTGCAGTAATTAACATCACAGAACTCACCCAGGACACTAACATAAACACAAGCCAGCGCACCAATGCCTGCCTCGACCACCATACTCACTGGCCCCGAAGATCTGCGTCAGGATGCTCTTCTGGTGGCTGCAGTCGATGTTGTAGGGCGTCTCGCCCGCCTTGTTGGGCCGGTACAGCAGCCGGCCGTCCTTGGGGTTCCTCAGCAGCAGCTCTGCCAGCTTCCGGCTCCTCCCGCGGATGGCGATGTGCAGGGGGGTGTCTCCTTTCTGCGGGGGAGGGGAGGGGGCACCCGGAAGAACAGCCTTCACCTTCTGCAAAACCACTGCGAAGGCTACCTGTGCCCTGTGCCCTGTGCCCTGTGCCCTATGCCCTGTGCCCTGTGCCCTGCCCCAGACCCAGCACGGGAACTTCCCGCTCCTGCCCCCCCCCCCACCCCGCACCGTCTGCCTCTCTTCTCCTCCCTCCACCGGGATCACCAGGGGACACGAGGAAAAGCAGCAGCTCCTCCTGCCCACCCCCACCCCCAACCGCTCCCGCCCCAGGCGAGTAACCACCTTTCACCCAGCATTTCTGTCCATGAGCACCAGCCACTTCCTCAGCGAGCGTCCACCTGCTTCACCCCTGCTCCCGCCTGTCTCCCCAGCCCCTGCTGCTGCCCGTCCACCGGGAGCAGGGAGCACGGTGAGGCGCAGGGGAGCCCTCTCCCGGGACGCCTGATCCCTCCTCGAGACTTCCTCTGTGGCCCCAGGAGTCTGCCCGGCTGTGCATCTGCAGCAGCCCCCCCCCCTCCGCCCCCCGCCACACCGCCTCCTGGTCCGGCAGCCCCACCACCACCACCACCCCCCCACACACACACACCGCCTCCTGGTCCGGCAGCCTGGGGCCCGCCAGAAGCTGTCTGGCCTGGGATCACCCCACCCGCCCAGGTGTCCCCAGCGGGCGACCTCTTCCGCGCACACCCACGGCCAGGCCAGCCGCCCCGCCCGCTCGCTCACCCTGTCCACGGCAGACACCTTCGCCCCCTTGTCCAGAAGCAGCTCCACCACCTCGATGTTCCGCATCTTGGTGGCCTTTATCAGCGGCGTCTCGCCGTCCTGCGGGCACAAAGGAAGGGTGTCACCGGGACAGCTCCTCCTACGTGAGGAGGTCACGCCGCACACCTGTAGGAGCTCATCATCGGACTCCGGCAGCACTCTACGGTAAATGTTCCCAAGAAACAGCGTAAAACCAGCACGTGCTTTGCCTGTCACAACCAATCTTCCGGGTCAGGATAACCACTGTCACTCAGCCGAGTGTGCGCTGGGCCACCACGGCCCACACTGCGGCCGCCACCCCCGCTCCACCGCGAGCTCGGGCAGCGCCGCCACGCTGCGGCCGCCTTTCCCTTCCCCGGAATCAGTGAGAATGTGTTAGAAAGAAGAAGAAAGGAGATCAGGGACCTTCCGCCCTGGGCGGAGGGCGGCATCGCTGCCTCAGAAAGTGACGTCCCGTCCTGGAGACAAGTGGCTTGTCCCACGGCGACTCCACACGTGTGTGTCACTCAGTAAGAACCCTCACATGTCACTCAGCAGGCCCCATGCCCCTCCCCGGGGACTACTGCCCACGGCGGGCCCAGCGCAGCGGCTGAGGCGCTCGGGGCCACGTTCCCGCCAGGTGGGAGCGACAGAGCAGCGCCCGCTCTGGAGCCGTGGCCGCTCACAGGGCTCGGAAGGAAACGTGTGCGCCCACACAGGGGCAGGAGCCAACTCGGGAATGGCTGTCCACAGCTGTGCACAGCTGACACTGCGTTTTCTGAACGTATTTCACGTCGTCTTCCTGACAGGATATACAGCACTCCCTCCTCAATGCCCGTGAGAGCCCCTGGTGACACCAGTGTGGTCCAGCGTCCAGCACACAGACCTGGCCCGGCTGGCGAGGGCGGAGGGTGAGGGCCGGCCTACCTTGGTGCTGATTTCCGTGTCGGGATTGCACTGCAGGATGTCTCTCACCATGGTCGCGTTCCCTTTCTCCACAGCCCAGTACAAAGCAGTTTTATTGTCCTGTCAATACAAAGTCATTGATCGTTGCATGCGAGACACATGCTTTAGCATGCTGCTGCACGTATGAGCGCCTTCAGACAGCACTGGGAGGGCTCACCACGGCGGCGTGGCCCTCACCACGCCTGGACTGAAAGGGGCTGGGAAAGCGGACAGGGAAGGAGCAGGCTCGTCGGTCGGCAGGTCCCGTGCACCTCTGTGCCGTGACCAGGCCGCAGGACCACACACTGGGCTCTGGGGCTGCAGGACCTGAGCTCCGGGCGTGGACCAGGGGCCGTGGCGTCGCCTCTGTCCGGTCTTCTCACAGGGGACGCATGAGAACGCAATCCCTAAGCCGAAGGTGACCGTTCCTACCACGTGCGCTTTCTTAATCTCCCCCTCCCCCACAGACCAATCTCGTCACAGCTTTTAAAATCCGATCTAGTTCAAAACCCAAAAATAGGCCACTATGGGCCTGGGAGTGGAGCTAGAGCTTTACTGGTTTGACCCAAAAACAGATTTGGAGAGAAGCTGAATACAGGAAAAACTGAGCAGAAACCAGAGTGTCCAACATCAAAACGAGCTGAAACTCTTGAAATATGAGGTAACCCTCAAGTGTAGGGGTGGTTTTACCTAGACTTAATGACCTCTGAGCTAAGGCCGCCGTCGCAAAGCCCCCAGCACTCCCGTGGCCCAGCAGAGGGAGGCAGACTGGGAAGGAGAGGAAGACCAAACAAGGGAACACTGAAGGAAATAAACGAACCGCACCCATTCGCGGGACCTCTCCGTGTTCTCAGCCCCACTTCGGATTGAATCACTTCTCCCTCAAGCAGGCGTGTTTAGAACAGGAGCCTCTCTCTAAATCTACTGGCATCGTCAGAAACTCCAGGCACAGCAGCGAACGGGAGAGGCATCCCAGGCTTGCCGCGGGCAGCTGGCATTGTGGCCGGCCAGCGTGCACAGCCCGTCAGACACAGTCCGAGCCCCCCACCACGTCCCCCACCCCCCCAATCCCGCAGGCGCACGCACCTGCCCTCGGATGTCGATGTCCGCATACTTCTGGAGCAGCGCGCGGACAATTTCCACGTGGCCGCCTCTCACGGCGCCGATCAGCACGGTGTCCCCGCTCTGCAGACAAGACCACAGGGGGTGAGGCGGCAGGCGACACGCTCTGAGGTTAGGTCAGCACGTACAGCACGGCCGCTCTTCCTGAACGTCCGCGGCCCAGAGGCCTCTCTCTGCAGGACTTGGAGGAGCTAACAGCCACACACAGAGCAAGGCCCTGGAGCAGGAAGCAGCCTGGGAGGTGGCGAGACGTGAGGCCGCCTCCCTCAGCATCTGGCCGCCGCACCCACCCTGTCGGGGATGTTCACGTAGGTGCCGGCGTCCAGCAGGTCCTGCACGATGTCCGTGTGGCCCTCCTTGGACGCGATCATCAGCGCGGTGTTCCCATCCTTGTCGGTCAGGTTCACGTTGGGGTTCCTCTTCAGGATCTCCTTCACGGACTGGGTGTAGCCGCCTTTCACAGCCACGATGAGAGCAGTCATTGAGTTCTAGGCAGAAACCAGCGAGAAATGAGCATCTCCTAGACAATGTGATTCACGTCACAGTGATAGGACCGGCGTTCTCAAGAAGGTGGCCTAACAGCTGTTTCTGACAACAGTGTCAACACAGACAACCAAGTGCCAGGAGGCCCGCTTCCTACTTTGGACAATGCGCTCACCCCCCCGAGTCCACAGGGTCCCCCGACAGTCGGTGCTGTCAGTGGTGACCGGCCGTGGGCTCGTCCACCGTGAGCAAGCTCTCCCACAGGTGACGGAGAAAACACAGCTGGGAGGATGATCCAAAACGAAAGACAGCCGAAACTGGTTTGGCTCAGTGGATAGAGCGTCGGCCTGTGGACTGAAAGGTCCCAGGTTCGATTCCGGTCAAGGGCATGGACCTTGGTTGCGGGCACATCCCCAGTGTGGGGTGTGCAGGAGGCAGCTGACCGATGATTCTCTCTCATCGATGTCTCTAACTCTCTATCCCTCTCTCTTCCTCTCTGTAAGAAATCAATCAAATATATTTAAAAAAAAAAAAAAAGAAAAGAAAGACATTCTAAACTAAATAATCCAAAGTAAGGCCTTTCAGACTTCAACGAAGAACTGTTTATAACAAAATATTTGGGACGGGGGTTAAAACACAGACTTAATAACTACAGACTATTTCATTAAAAGTATATTCTTTTTCACAGTGATCTAGAAACCCCATTTTCAAAGACTCTTATTCTAGAGGTTCTTTAAAAATCTGCACATCTAGTTTGTAACAGGAAATCACCCAGCATGAATTTTATGGGCATTAGCAACAGGTCCTTCAGAGCAAAACTCACACGACACCTGTAACGTAACCCCCTGATCAGCTAACAGAAAGGACGCCCTTCTCTGAGGGCCCAGTGGGAACTGTAGGCAGTGCCCAGGTGCTAAGAGGAAAAGACTCTGACAACGGCAAACACGCTGTCAGCAGCGGCGGGAACGGGAGGTACGCACCGCGCCTTCTTGGTCCACGTCGGCCCCCATGGCCAGCAGGTGCTTCACGCAGTCCAGGTGGCCCTTGCGCGCGGCCCAGACCAAAGGGGTGGTTCCGTACTGCGGAGCAGACAGCCCAACGTCAGACGCGGTGCAGTGCGGGGAGCATCAAGCTGGAGTGTTCCTAGGTCACTGCGCACACCTTTGTAAATTTAACTGCAGCTAAACTATATTCCCCCTTTATTTATCCAGGCTAGGTGATTAGCCGCTGCATGAGTTTCTTTTATCATCAGTGACTGAATTTCCCACCATAGTTTCCACTGCTCTGATTTCCCATAAGCCTCCACTGCTTCCCCATCGTGTGAAGCACAATTTGAAGTGCACAGAGGTTATTCTAGAGGTTCCAGGTAAAACCGTAGCAGGCAAGCGCCAGACACGGTTCTCCCGACCTCACGTGTAAGTCGTGGGCTCCGGTCACGCGAGCAAGTGCAAGTGACAATGTCGCATTTCCCAGATCAGCAAACGAGGCCGAGACGCAGTGATGGCTCCAAGTCACAAAGCTATTAATTAGGAGGTGGAGTGGGACCCTGAACCCCAGCCTGGCTCAGCCTGGCTCTCACCCCCATCAGCTCTGTCCCAGAAGGTAAGCTGCAGCCTCGGAGCGGCACTCAACAGCCCTCTGGCTGGAATACGATGCAAGTGGCATCGGACATAACGCTGCAGGAACCAGCATGCTCTGCCTTGGCGAGCGCGGCGGCGGCCAGAGCCAGGCCGCCACAGGGACCGTCAGCTCGAGGAGCCCGCAGGCTGCACGAGCCTCAGACTGCGCCCCGGGGTGCTGTGCTGTGGAAACGCCCATCATTCTGCACAGCCCACAGGGCCGCCAGTCCCCTCCAGTACTGAGGCCTGAGCTGGGCAAGTGTGACTATTTCATTTTATCTGTTTTGGCTGGTTTCAGTCTAGGCAGCTCCGGGGCCGGTGGCCACTGAGCGGGCGGCACCACCCTCGGTCACATCAGACACCCCAGGAACCAGGCTACAAGCTGCAGCGGCTCTCCGGGGGCAGGCCTCTGACGGCAGCCGGCACCAGTGCCCGCGGGGGAGGAGCTGCAGAGGGCAAGCGGGCAGTGGTCCAGGCTGCCCCGGGGAGCAGCCTCAGGGACGGCAGGAGGAACACTGGGTGCTCCTCCGCTGGCACCCCTCTTCTTCCAGGGCGGCCTACACCGGACCCTCTGCTCCTAACCACCCCCGCCCTCCGCCCTCCGCCCGGGCCTCACCCACTCCGCAGGGAGCTCTCACTGCGGAGGGTCCTGACTGTGGTACTCGGACAGCCTCAGTAAGCCTCCCCTTTTCCCAAAGCCCGGCCCTCCCCCGGGAACCGAACCGCGTTGCGGGCACTGCGGCCCATTTCCCTTATCTCACCAAGCAGCGAACTCAGTGATCTCCCCCACGTCCCACAGCCTCGCGCGAGGGGGTGCGACCTGGGACTTACACACCCAGGGACACCGCGGGGGCGGAGCTGAGGGGCGGCCGACCCACCTTGTCGGAGCAGTTGACCTTGGCGCCTTTCTGCAGCAGCAGCTGCACTATGTCCGCGTGGCCTCTGCCCGCTGCCCAGATGATGGGGTAGACGCTGTACTGCTGGCCGACAGGTGGGCGGGCAGGGGGAGACGGGGGGGGGGGGCAGCAGGGAGAGAGGGAAAGAAACCCTTTAGGCAGATGTCACAGCACACGTTTGTAAATAATAAATGGATGATGTGCAGTAATATTTTTAAAATCAGGGCACAGACCATTCTCCGCTCTAAACACACAGCACTCCAACCTAACTGGCAGCTAAGACGCGCTCCACCTCAGACACGTGCCCCGAGCCCACTCCTTCTCACAGTTCCAGCACATCCTACGGACTATCTGCCAACAGGCACGTGAAGCCTTTCTTACACGATCCTCCCACTGACTGAATGAAAGGCCTCTGTTTCAGCTTTACTGAGGCAGAGGGGACAAAACTGTGAGCAAGTTAGGTGCACACTTTTTGATACACCATCAATAAAACGGTTTCTTCATCTGCAATCTGAGATCGGGTCGCACACAAAGTAGTAACGACTATATCGCATCTGTAAGACACAGAAAAATGTCTCTTTTCTTTAAAAAAACACACACAAAAAAAAACCAGTAGACTGAGATACAGGCCCACAGAACTCGGGCAAGAGGGCTCAGGGGTTTCGAACTCCTTCCATGTCAGGGGGCTGTCATGAACACGGACGCTCCCAATGCTGACACAAGCTGGTCACAGCTGAGCCTGAGAAAGAACTTCTCATGAGCTCCCCTCTTCTGCTTCTCTTTAGCAGCCCGGGTCACTCCGCCCTCTGCGCCCACAGGCACTCAGCGCCCGTCTGCCCTCGGCACCCGCCGTGCTTACCAGACCCGTGACGCTGGGGTTGGCTCCGTGCGAGAGCAGCAGCTCCACCACGTCAGCCCGGCCCTTGTAACAGGCCCACATCAGAGCCGTCCATCCGCCCTGAAAAGAGGGGGCGGGTAAAATGCTGGCTGGTCTCCAGCACAGAAAGGCCAGTAATTACAGGGCTGGGATTCAGTCAAGTCTCACCTCCGCCAATACTGAATCTGTAAAATGCCTGAAACCCTGACATACTAAACGGCGGTGAGTGTTTTAACAATATTTCAGAATCTTCACCTCTGACACAAACGGGAGATGGTGACAGAGGGCCCTCTCAAAGAGGCGGATGTTACACCACCCGGGCTTAAACATTCTGGGGTCCCTTCAGTGACAGCCTCAGGACCCGCTGAGCCCCCGCCCGCCAGCGCTCTCCCTCGGGTCCGTCACGGGTCCCGCTGATGGGGACGGGGACTCGGACGGGGACAGGGACGGTGACGGGGACGGTGACAGGGACTGGGACGGGGCCGGGCCCGTGCCCACCATGTCGCGGTGCTCCAGGTTCGCCCCGCACTTCAGCAGCTCGTCCACGACGTGCAGGTGCCCTTCCTTGGAGGCCGATATGAGCGCGGTCCAGTTGTCCTGGAACACAACACACATTGGCCGTTTCAAACCAAAAGGAGGACAAAGAGCCTGAGGGGGACTGCGCCCAGCTCGGGTCGTGTCAGAACGCCCTCTACCGCCGCCTCTGACGCGACTGTCTGCCTGTGTCACTACGACGTGCAGGATGGCTCCACAACTGCCGGTCAGACTTTTCCCCAGGCGTCTAGTCACACCCCAGGCTTTCTCAAAAGGACGGAGATGCCTAGCAAAACCTCAGCTAATCCTGTGGCTACCCACCGTCGCTCTAAACGCAATTAAAGATCGTGAAGAGACTTAGGATCTCACTTGCAGACGGGCAAACTAAAGCGATCCATGATGAGTTTAGAAACGATGCGATAAAGAAATCACTATTCTCCTTTATTGTTTAAGGAAAGGCAATAAGTATCCTATCCTAACTTTTATTCATGAGGATAACTTAACTCAGATGACCATTCAATGAAAATCATCAACTGAAAATAATCAATTAAAAAAACAACACACAGATGTAACCCTCGCCAGTTTTGCTCAGTGGATAGAGCATCAGCCTGCAGACTGAAGGGTCCCAGGTTTGATTCCGGACAAGGGCACATGTCCAGGTTGTAGGCTCCATCCCCGGTAGGGGGTGTGCAGGAGGCAGCCGATCAATGATTCTCTCTCATCAAGGATGTTTCTATCTCTCCCTCTCCCTTCTTCTCTGAAATCAATAAAAATATAAAATAAAATAAACAGCTGTAGGTACGTAACCCTAAAGAATAATTCCTGGGAAACAGCAAGAGAAAGGAGAGCCTTGGAACAGTGATCACCCCCAGAAGTGGGATCAGAAGGCACCGCCTCTCCTGGCTGGGTCATGTGACGGCATTCATGACCGCAGCTAGCGCTAGGAGGAGTATCTGCTAATGGCTCACACATGGATGTTTCCTAGGCAGGCATTTGATTTCATGTGTGTGTGCTCCCTATTCACAGTGCATACATATGACAACACGGAGAGCTGAGAACTTGCATTCAAAGTAAAAACTTCTCTCCCTTTTTAAGAAATTAGCTGAGCGATTAGGAGAAGCTGACATGGAACTGACAGTGTAACTGGCCCCCCGTTAGTCAGGAATCACTTCACCCGGCAGACAGCCTCGCTGAAGAAAGGAAAGAGGTACCAGGTCCTCCAGGTTGCAGTTGGCGCCATTCTTGATCAGCTCCTTCACGATCTCCAGGTTGCCCTGCTCGGCAGCGATCATCAGCGGGGTCTGGCCGCACTGGGGACAGAAGGACACGCGCTGGGCGAGACGCTGTGCTGGACCGAGACGCGTGAGCGCCACGCTCTCCTTTCACAGCGAGGCCCAGCACTGTGCACAAACACCTTGGAGGTCTTACGTTTCCCATTTACTGGTAATGTGGAAGTCAGAGAGGACAAGCTTTTCTTTACCACAGCATGATTATCCTGTTAGCAGTCCTGCAATTTCGCTCAGAATCTGTCAATATGGTCAGTACTAGCCTCTGAAAGTAATGTCACAATGTCACAAAAATCTTAGGACATCAAAGGTAACCAAACTCTAACACTCCAGTTACATTATGATGCACAACGTGGCTCTAATAACACACGTAGGTGTACTATCAGGACTAAAGGGAGAAAGGCTCACACGTACACACATACATGTATATGTGAAACTACAATAACTTTGATCTTATCCACTGGCAAAATAATTATGCTACATGGAAAAGACAGTTTTAAGAAACAAAATTATCTTTATTATGTTTTATAAAACAAGTACATACTTTGCCATTAAAAATTCATACAAAAAGTCTATTAGCCCAAAAATGTTGCAGCTGTTCATGATGAGGTAAGATCACCACTTTATTTATATTCCCCAGTCTATTGTTGACTAGAAATATCTACTACAAATTAATGAAATGGTAAATGTTTACTTCCCTGTCTTATTAACAGAACACATGACTGCTTAACTCTCTCTTGAAGGTACAGGGTCTTTAAAAGCCCAAGGCATATGACATGGACAACTCAGAAAGGTGATTGGGGCTCCATTAAAGACAATATTTAAGAGTCCTAATTCTGTTTGGCTCATCTATTTATAGAAGCTCTCTGAAACGTCCTAGAAGCCCTTTAGATTTCAGTAACCAAACTTCCTGAATATTGATTATTTCGTCTGCAAAAAAGGCAATCTAAATTCCATGCACAACAATGTATGTAAGTTCAAATGCATTCCACAAATACGGGGTTGGAAGTGCGTTAACTACCAGAAAGGGTCATTATTTGACCTCAGTGTCACCGAGGAGGAACCTGACTTTCTTACTAGCTCGCCGTGACGGGCACACGGCTGCACACGGTATCCACACCCTCAGGCGGGGGAGCAGCCGGTCTCACCTCGTTCCTCTCGTCCACGTCTTTGCATTTCTCCAGAAGAGCTTTCAGGGCAGGGATGTTTTCCTCCTCCACGTAATTGATCACACTCTGCGATATCAGAACCGACATGTTGGCAGGAAGTGCGGTGTCTCTATCCCAGTACCTGTGGAAGCAGACACACACACAGAACCTGTGATCAGAAAAAACAACGCCTCAGCTTGTGCAGATCCCTCCCCCGGCAGGACGGACGGCAGAGCGCCCGCTCAGAGGGCGAAATGCCCGCCCCTGGCTCCCCTCAATCCAACTCACCCCGCCTCCCCACTCCAGACCCACCCATCTTCCAGTGAAGGGGGCTCCCGGCCCCTGCCGACCTCCCGCCTCAGTCCAGGCAGCTCCAGCTCCTTCCAAGGGCAGGCCTGCCTAGGTCTCCTCCGCCTCTCCACCGCGTCCCTCTGCGAGCACACCCTCTGGTCCCACCGAGCAGATTTCAGACCCGACGGCTCCTCACCAGCATCCAACCCCTGGCCCCAGCAGCCGTGACCTGTGCCCACGTCCCCCGCCCCCCTGCCCACCCCCACAGGACCCAGGGCCGGGAGCAGCCAGGCTGCGCCAGAAGCACCTGCAGGCCGTGTGACGCAGCGGCCTGCCGTCGCTCAGAGCCGGGCACAGGTCTGGGCGAGGCTGGGTCTGTAACCAGCTCTGAGCCGGCTCCCGGCCACGCTGCTGAAGAGCCACCTTGAGCAGCACTGAGCCCCGCGACGCCCTCCAGGTGCCCCTCAGAGCAGCAGGGTGCCCTGCCCGTTTACTTCTTCGGCCTCCGTGGCCTGGGGCTCCGCTCTGACCTCATCCCCGCCCCGCCATCTCATCCCGTGGGCGGACACACTGCGCCCCTCGGGCCAGACCCGCACGGCCACCCCAGCCTCAGCCCCCTCGCCAGGCCCGCTGCCCAGGCCCGTGAAATAGGAGCCTCACCCTCTCCCAGCGGTCCCGGCCCCACCCGCCCGGCTCTGTTCTCGTGGCTCGTACCACCAGCACCGCACAACGGGTGTGTTTACTGCCACCCACCACGACTAGAACACAGGTTCCGAAGTGCAGGAACTTCCTTTTATTCAACCGGACATTCAAAGGCAAATAAACAAACAACCCTCAGCTCATTCATGCCTTACACAAAGACACACAGGTTAATGCAAAGTGGACCTAAGTGTCACACCAAAAGCACAAAACGTCCAGGAGAAAACAGACTAGTTTGGATTGAGCCAAGATTTTTTTCAATATAACACTAAAAGCCCATTTTATTAAAAAAAGAAAACGGAGGATCAGAGCTCAGAGAAGAAACCTGTCAGGGACTGGTGACAACTGTCCGCTCCGGCTCCCAGCCTGCCCCGCGCTGCGCCTTACAGCACACGCTTTCCCTCGAGGGTCACAGGTCCTCGTGACCAGGTGGCCAGGAATCAGGCCCCCGGGACACACGACATCCCCAGAGCCTCACCCCCACCGGGGTAGAGGGTGGGACTTAGAACGTTTAAGCTGAAGAAGAGGCTTTGGACGCTGAGTTGAGCCTCAGTGCGCTGAGACTCTGGGGGCCTTGGGATGGGGCGAATGTGGGGTGCGTGTGGGATGGAAGCCTCTCTCTGGGACCAGAGGACAGGAACCACTGCGCCGCATGGTTCCATTTAGGTGACATTCTAGAGAGGGAACACGAGGCAGACAAAACGGGATCCGGCGTTGTCGGCTTAACGGGGGAGCGATGACTACCACGGGGCCTAGGAGAACCGGGAGCAGACTGACGGGCATCCTCACTGGGGTGGTAATCACACAACTACCGTGCATGGCTTTGCCAGAACTCACAGCTTGGCACTAAAAAGTGAATTACAGTCTATGTAAATTATACCTGAGTGATACCTTACTTTTAAATAATCATCAAAAAAGGTTATGTTATTTGATCCAGTAACCTTACTCTAAGAATCAATTCTAGAAACACAGACACATGGAGAAAGATTTTAAATACATCACAATTTTAGTCGTGAGTACAAAAATCTTAAGATGGGAATTCCATAAATTATGATACGTCAGCACAGGGGGAAAATACAGTCATCAAAATGGCCCCAAAGTATGTCCTGACAGAAAAATGTTGGTGATGTATTAACTGGGAGAAAAATTAACTAAGAAAACTATCTATACAGCATCTTTATATAAATTTACATTTTTTAAAATTACATTTTAAATATAGAAATGACATCAACGTAGTTTTTATTTTCTTCAGAACCTTTAATTCCTAATCTTGTAATTGGAAGCCAGTAAGAGACTTTGTTAACAGTCATCACCAACGTCCAACGCCTCCATGTGTTCCCATTCCTACAGGATCACATCCGACGCCTCCATGTGTTCCCACTCTCACAGGACCACATCTGACACGGTCAGGCACCAGGGCCTGGCTCTCCTCCCTCTCCCTTTACCAGCGCCCACCCCCTCCCGCCCGCCAGGCTGATGCTCCAGTGGCCCCTCCTCTGCGTGGCAAGCTTACACCTCACTCTGCACACGGCTCACGGCACTCCACACAGCACCTCTCTCGGGGCCCAGCAGGTGCCATTTCTCTGCCATTTGCCTCCTGTGTCCGCCATCGGCCAACCACACCTCAGCGCCTCAGCGTTGGCCTTCCACCTACACTTAGCTAGACTCCTGACCCTGCAACGCACAAACTTCACTAGCTGAAGCCAAGCCAACGGGCAGGAACTGGCCCACTCCCATCACCACGCCGTGGGACGGGTGGGCGCCCTGGACCGCACATGCCCACAGGATTCTCCCTCTCAATCGGCTGAACCCCCTTTCACTACAGACCAGCGTCTACAAAGTGGGGATATGGCTGCCAACAGCTACCCAGCCCGAGTCAATGGCTCTCTAAAACCAGAGGGATTGTGGATTTGTCCCCAACCCCACGTCCCAGAAAAGGCGCTGGCCACTCAGATGGGGTCAGGTGCCAGCCCGCAGCCAATCCACCAGTCACAGTCACGGTCACAGTCATGGTCAGTCACACAGTCACAGTCACGGTAATGGTCACGGTATCGGTCACGGCTACAGTCACACGGCCACAGTCACAGTCACGGCCCCAGGCTGGGAAGGCATCACAGGTCACACGGTGCGGGCACTGCTTCCAGCAAAGCGGAGACTGTTGTGGTCGAGGCACCTGTCCTGCAGCCTCTGTCACCTGGGTCAGCATGACAGTCCCCCCACCGCGTCCCCTCTCCTGTCCTTCCCTCAATGCAGCTGCCACACTGGGCCGGAGGAACCGAAAACCTTCGTCTGCCCCCTTATTCCTGCGGGAGCCGAGACCATGGCTGTACTCCTCACAGTTACTCAGGGACCGAACCCCCGAGCCTTCCAAAGCCACCGTAGGAGGCGGCGCCATGGCCCCAGGGCAGCCAAGCTCTGCGCAGAGCGGTGAGGGTCCTGATGACCTGATGACGGGGGGAGGGCACGCAGGTCCTTCCCAGTCTGGCTTGTCTCACCGTCCCTCCACTTCATCATCTCACCCCCCCTCCACCTCATCGTCCCTCCCGCCCCCACCCTGCTCCCCTCCACCCAACCCCGCTTCCCCTTCAGCCACCATCCGGCTCCAGCCACACCCCTCTCCCCCTCTTCCCTTTGCTAACTGCCCGCCTCCTCGAAAGCCCACCCAGGGCAGCCAGGACAGCAGGCCCCCAGGCCGCTCCACACCCCTTCCCGGGGCCTGCTGGGCCCGCTCACTCCACACTCCACACTCCGCAGGGACGCCTCCCCGCCCCGGACACCTGAGCTCACACCCCCACCCTCCGTCCCTCACCCCGTCCACGTCTCCCCTCCTCCGTCCCTCACCCCGTCCATGTCTCCCCTCCTCCGTCCCTCACCCCGTCCACGTCTCCCCTCCTCCGTCCCTCACCCCGTCCATGTCTCCCCTCCTCCGTCCCTCACCCCGTCCATGTCTCCCCTCCCGCCAGCTCCCCGAGGGAGGAGCCACCTACCCCTGGCGCGATGCCCGCCAGCAGAACATGGCCTCCCAGGACACCAGCACCAGAGGAGGACAAAAGCCACTGGGAAACCGCGTCTGGACGCAGACAGAGCAGGCCCGGCCGCCTTCCCAGGCCCCCTCCGCGGGCAGCACAGGCCCCGCCGCCTGGCCTCGCTGCCAGCTCACCACCTGCTGCCTGTCCCTTGTTCTTGGCCCTGGGTCCGGGGCTCGCCATCCTTACCCCGGCACCGTTAGGTGATGGAAGGGGCTGCACTGTGCCTGGCTCATGTGCACACTGCCCGCAGCCCTGGATCCCCCGCCCCGGACCGGATTGCCGCCCCGGGGTCCCCCTCACGGCCTTTCCATTCCCTCCTGGCACTGCCCGCCCTGGCCGCTGGCCGGGGGCTCCCGCCAGGGCGTCCGCCCGCCCGCTGGGTCCGAGAGGGCCCCGGTCTTTGTCCCGCTGGGTCCGAGAGGGCCCCGGTCTTTGTCCCGCTGGGTCCGAGAGGGGCCCCGGTCTTTGTCCCGCTGGGTCCGAGAGGGGCCGCGGTCTTTGTCCCGCTGGGTCTGAGAGGGGCCGCGGTCTTTGTTCGGACCCAGGCCGGCCGGTCCGGGAGAACAAAGAGCACACCGGCCCGGCGCCCGCGGCGCTAAGGAAACCGGCCCGGGCGTCCGGCCGCCGGGCGGTGGGAGCGGACAAAGGGCCCGGACCCGGACCCGGACCCGGGGCGAGGGCGAGGCCTGGGCCACGCCCGGGGGTCGCAGGGCCGGGCCGGGCGGGAGCGGCGGAGCCAGCGCCCCTGGCGGCCGCGGGGAGGGCTGCAGGGGCCGGGAGCCCGGCGGCGGTCCTGAGGCGGTTCGGGGGGCTGGGTTTGGGGGTCTGGGTTTGGGGGTCTGGGTTCGGTGGGCCGGGTGACACGCCGCCGGCAGGAACGCCGACCCGGTCCCCAGGAACAAGCGGCGCCCGCGTCGGAACCGACGGCCCCGCAGGCGGCTCCTCACCGCCGGCCCGGCTCCCCTCGGCGCCCTCGGCCCGGGCCTCGGCCCGCGCCCGCACCGCGAATCCGGGGGCGCGCACCGGCTCCCCCGCCCGCCCCGCCCCGCGGCGCCGGGAGCCCGGAGAGACGCGCCTGAGGCGGCGGGGCCGGCCTTCCGCGGCCCGAGCCCGGGCTCCCCGCCGCCCCGCCCGCCTCACTGACCGTCAGGCCGCCCGGCCGAGCAGCTCCGGGGAAGGAAGGCAGCCGCGGGGGAGGAAGGCAGCTCCGGGGGAGGAAGGCAGGCAGCCCGCCGCGCGGTCAGCAGCCGGGAGACGGAGGGAGCGCGGCGCCCTCCACACGCCCGGCGGCCATTTTCCGCCGTCGCCCCAACTGACAGGTCACGTGACCGCGGGTGGGCGGGGCCGCGGTGGCCACGCCCCCGGGGCGGCCGAGTCCCCGGCGCGGAGGCGGGGGTGCAGGTGCGCGTGCGCGGAGCCCGCTGTGGGGGCTGTGGGGGCCTGGGCGGGTGCTGGCCCCGCCGCCCGCGCTCCCTTCCTCCGGCCTCGGAGTAGCTGTGGCTTTTTAAAAATATATTTTTTTATTGATTTTTTTTTTACAGAGAGGAAGGGAGAGGGACAGAGCGTCAGAAACATGGATGAGAGAGAAGCACGGACCAGCTGCCTCCTGCACACCCCCCACTGGGGACGGGCACGCCCTTGACCAGGGATCCAACCTGGGACCTTTCAGTCCGCAGACCGCGCTCTCTCCACTGAGCCACCCCGGTCAGGGCAATAGCTGTGCTTTGGCAAGTGCCAGGGCAATATTCTCCCCACTGTCGATGCCTTTCTTCTTGCTATGGTTAATTTACTATTTAAAGAATATATTTTTTAATTTATTTCAGAGAGGAAGGGAGAGGGAGGGACAGAGATAGAAACATCGATGATGAGAGAGGCCCCCTGCGCTCGGGAGTCCAACAAGGACCTCCTGATTCCTAGGCCGGCACTCAACCCCTGAGCCACCCTGGCCGGGTGCTACGGTTAACTTATAATTCAGCATCACCCTCACAACTGATGCAGAGCCCCCACCCAAAATGGTCACTTCGCAAAACATTGCAAAGGCAGGCCAGCTCCAGCCCCTTCCTCGGAACCCGGAAGCGAGGTCTCTGCCTTCCCCGGCGCAGGCGGGAGCCCCACCCCTGGTCCTGAGGGCCCACCAGCTCCCCGTTCCCTCACTGCCCCCTCCGCAGCACCCCAAGTCTGGCTCCCGCCCATCTCTGCAAAGGGACCTCTGACTTGCCCCATCTGCAGGGCCCTGCTCCCCTCCATCGTCTTCCCCAGTGCTGCTCCCTCACCTGGCACACCTGCCAGTCAATGTTCTCTCTCACTGATGCTCCTCTCTCCCCCCCCCTCTTCCCCTCCAAAATCCTCTAATCATTCATTGATGTTTCTTTCTCCCTCTCCCTTCCTCCCTGAAATTCTCTGATCATTGATGCTTCTCTCTCTCCCCTCTCCCTTCCTCCCCGAAATTCTCTTGATCATTGACGCTTCTCTCTCCCCCCTCCCTTCCCCTCCAAAATCCTCTAATCATTCATTGATGTTTCTTTCTCCCTCTCCCTTCCTCCCTGAAATTCTCTGATCATTGATGCTTCTCTCTCTCCCCTCTCCCTTCCTCCCCGAAATTCTCTTGATCATTGACGCTTCTCTCTCCCCCCTCCCTTCCCCTCCAAAATCCTCTAATCATTCATTGATGTTTCTTTCTCCCTCTCCCTTCCTCCCCGAAATTCTCTGATCATTGATGCTTCTCTCTCTCCCCTCTCCCTTCCACTCTCATCACTAATATTTCTCTCTTTCTCCCTCTCCCTTCCTCTCCGAAATTAATAAATATATGTTTGGGTTTTTTTAAAAAGTTATGCTTAGTGGCCAAAACCGGTTTGGCTCAGTGGATGAAGCATCGGCCTGCGGACTGAAAGGTCCCAGGTTCGATTCCGGTCAAGGGCGTGTGCCTTGGTTGCAGGCACATCCCCAGTGAGGGGTGTGCAAGAGGCAGCTGGTGGATAATTCTCTTTCATCGATGATTCTAACTCTCTGTCCCTCTCTCTTCCTCTCTGTAATAAATCAATTATATATATATAAAGTTATGCTTAGTGAGTCCTATCTGTTTTGATGATAGAGCGTTCCTAACTCACACCAAATGCTATTCCTTCCGTACTTTCCGACGCCAAGGCTCCTCTCCTGGGATGATGTCAGCGCTTTCTCCTGGTTCGGTCTCAGATGCGTCTCCCCGCACCTGGTCCGTCTGCCTGTGGTCTGGGCAGCTCACCGACGTCACCTCGCCAGTGTGGCTCTTCTACTTGCCCCGTGGTGGTGTGCGGAAGGAAAATGATGAGTTATCCTCCCAGTCCTCACTGCGCCACCACCAAGGTGGCCATTTAATCGCCCACTCACCTCTTCCACCGGCGCCAGCCTGGGGGTGGGGGTAGGGGGGGTAGCGGAGGGGAGTGGGGGGGGGAGTGGAGCAGGGGGTGATGTCAGCAGGCCAGTCTTTTTATCTGGGTCCATGTCATTGCCTGTACATTATCCGTAGAAACCTTAAGATGATTTGAACACTATTTTGCTTTCAAAAAATGTCTTTCCTCTGATTTCAAAGGGCACACGCGTTCATTATAAAGTACACAAGCCGAGTCCCCGGGGAATTCAGAGATGTCTGAGGAAGAGCTGTCTCTCTTACTCTCACCGCTCAGAGTCCCCCGGCTTCTTAAACGGACACTTGAAACAAAATTGTATTAACGGGCCCTGTTGGTCGGTGTGGCCCAGGGGATGAGCATCGACCTGTGAAGCCGGAATTCGTGGTTCAATTCCCGGTTGGGGCACAAGCCCGGATTGTGGGCTCCATCCCTGGTGCGGGATGTGCAGGAGGCAGCTGGCGGGTGGATGATTCTCTCTCCTCATGGATGTTTCTCTCCCTCTCTCTACCTCTCCCCTCCTCTCTGAAGTCAATAAAAGTATTTTTTAAATATTTTTATTGCTTTTTTACAGAGAGGAAGAAAGAGGGATAGAGAGTTAGAAACATCGATGAGAGAGAATCATCGATCAGCTGCCTCTTGCACACCTCCTACTGGGGATGTGCCCGCAACCAAGGTACATGCCCTTGACCGGAATCGAACCTGGGACCTTTCAGTCCGCAGGCCGACGCTCTATCCACTGAGCCACACCGGTTTCGGCAATAAAAATATATTTAAAATTTTTATTAACCAAAGTCCTTGTTGAAGGGGAGGCCTCAGGATGCTTTCGTTGGTGATGTTTGTCCCTGTCACTTCTCGCGATGCCTTTGCCAGTCTCGTCCCTGCTCTGTGTGGTTGGTGTGTTCCTCCTACATGGAACACGCATAGAGGGAGGGCAGCGGGAGGGGAGTACACGCAGCACAGGGAACAGCGGAGAGGCACCGGGGAAGAAAAGGTGGAGCCGTGTTCACGTGGGGCCCGGGCGGAGAGAGGGCGGAGGGCGGGGAGAGGTTACACGGACCTCACATCAGTTCTGGGAGAAGGAGGTCGGGGTCCGTGGGCCATCGGGAGGGAGACGCCCTTGGTGTGGCCAAGGAGCAACGCGGCCGTGAACTCAGAGCACGCGTGCTCTGGGCCAGTCCTCCGGGAATCACATGCCGGGAGCACGGGATCGCGGTGCAAACCCCCTAGTTCTCCCTTCTGAGTCAGCGTCCCGAGCCAGTGACTCGGAAAGTCAGGCGCCGGTCACGGCGGCTTCCTTCTGCCGGCCACAGCCTCCTCAGCCTGCGGTCCGCTTTGCTGTCGTTCTCCGTGAACATTAAGAACCTTTTAAGCTGTAACCTGTGTGGCTCAGTGGATAGAGCCTTGGCCTGCGGACTGAAAGGTCTCAGGTTCGATTCTCCAGGCGTGCAGGAGGCAGCTGATGGATGTTTCTCTCTCTTCGATGTTTCTGGCTCTCTATCCCTCTCCCCTCCTCTCTGTAAAAAAAAAATCAATAAAATACTTAAAAAAAAAAAAAGAACGTTTTAATTAACGATCTGCTGATGGTCTTCCTGCGCCCCTGAAAGAAGGTGACATTCGGGAAAAGGCGGGCCCAGCAGGGAGGAAGAGGCGGGAGGGGGCCGTTTCCCAGATGCCGAGGAGAGACCCCCCACAGCAGGGGGGGGCACAGCCAGAGGCTGCCCAGGACCGGGAGGGAGCCCGGCCAGCCCACCACGGCAGCAGGGGCGGCAGACGGCCCTGCAGGCTCCGCAGGTTGGGGTTGGCAGGGGCAGCAGAGGGACTGTGTGGACGCTTGTTCACAGGTGCCACCGCCCACGCTGAGGGCGGGCTCTGGGTGGGTTTCCCTCCCTTGTTCATCCTTATTTTCTAAATTGATTTCAGAGAGGAAGGGAGAGGGAGAAACACCAATGATGAGAGAGAATTATGGATCGGCTGCCTCCTCTCTCTCCCTCTCCACTTTTTTTTTTTTTAATTGGCTAAACTAAATTTCTTCCTGTTACTCCTTTTTCTGGTTAGGGGGAGATAGGTTGTTTCTACATAGACAGTGTGAACAAAAGGAGCTACGTGCTAACCTGACAGGCTCAGGGGAGGCCTGCGTGGCAGTCTTGCAAACTCAAATAACCACAAAAGATGGTTTGAAAATTAAATATTTAAACTACAAACAGGTTATAGTGGGTAGTCATGACCTGGGCCGATATTTTCCCTGACAAAGATCAACTTAGGTCTTCTCTACTGAGCACATTTGCCTTTTTGCCTCTAAGATAACATATCTGTGAGATGTCTGGTTAATTTCCCTTTTTCTGGAGCCCCTGGGGCACAACCAGATGTGGTGGGCGCCAGGACAGATGCCTCAAATTCCTTCTTTGTCGTGTTAATTGTTCCTGCACTCGCCTAAGTCTGTGTCCATCATTTTACTTTTTATCCAATCCCGGGGGTTTCCCACCGCTTTGCTTTCTCCCGCCTCCTCACTCCACCACCAGTGGATTTCATGTAACCCACCTGTGTCCCTCCTTTGATTGCAGTGTATAAATATAGAAACGTAACCCGCCATTCTCCGGAGCATTATCTCAGTCCATTGAGGTTCTGCTTCCCTGCAGATGACAGTTTGGCTCAAATAAACTCACTAAAATTCTTTATAGGTTTGGATGGTTTTTTCATTAACATAGTTGGCGCACAGATCTCAGCTAGCATACGCTGTTGTTTTTGTTCTGGGCCGCTGAAAATTAACACTTCTTTTTAAAAAAATACTCTGGAGCCGGAGAAACAGAAGGCCCAGGACACCACGCCCTGGTCTCACGCAGGGAAGGCCCCTCGTCCCGCCAAGCCCCGCGGCGGGCGCAGAGCCTCCCGTCCCGGGAGCCACGGTCAAGGTCAAGCACTCCCGGCGAAGGTCAGGCCGGCTTGGGAAGGCGGGGAGGGAGTCCCACGTCTCTCGCTGCGTCCGGGGCCTCTCCCGTTCCCCCCGCACCGCGTTCACGCTCCCTCCGGGGCTGCGTCCGCCCTCTGGCTCGGAGGCCGGTCACACCGGGGCGGGCGGAGCAGTCTCGCGTGGGTCGCGTCCGTGTCGGATGCCGGATCCCTTCCTCCCCGAGACCACGCCAGCTGACAGGCCCGTGTGCACGGAACACGGGGACAGAGGTGTGGGTCGTGGGACTCTGTGCACGTGTGTCCCTTCCCGGACCATCCACACGTTGGCTCCTCCCAGAAGTGAGCCCGGGACAGAGCGCAGGACGGGGCCCGGGGCCCGGGGAGGCGGGCAGCCGTGGCCTTTTCCATTCCAGCACCTTCCCAGGCGCCTGGGAGCCGTGAGTCACCCAGCCGCCGCCGCCCCGCGGCTTTGGGCCTCTCATTACCTCCCGATTCCCCCGACAGCGGCGGCGTCTGAGCGGACACATGGGGAGGGGGGGTGGCCGGCGTCACCCGGAGCTCCAGACGGCGGTTCGGTCCGGGCCGCTCCCAGGATTAGGGCGTGTTAGCGTGGCCCCGTGGCTTCGTAGAAGGTGTGTGAGAAGCCAGCTAAAGGCAGGGCAGCCCCGTCAGCGTGAGCCTGCGTCCCGGCTCCGTGTGGGGAGGCCTGCCCCGGGCCTGGCCGGCGCCTCGGCTCTGCCCGGGCCCGGCCGGCGCCTCGGCTCTGCCCGGGCCCCTCGGCTCTGCCAGGGCGGGGGCTGCGGGCAGTGACCAGCCCGTTAGAACCGGGAGCCTCTCAGAGCCGCAGCAGCCCCGCCCGCTGTCCGCCTCGCCATGAAACCGCTGCGCCTCCCTCAGGCCGCTCCCGGGGCAGCTTGGGAGGGAGAGGAGGGTGTGTTCCCACCGACCCCAAGGGACGTCGCCCTGGGCACCCCTCCCCCGAGGAGAGGCCCACAGGTGGACGGAGTGCGGGTGCTGCAGACAGCGCTGGGGCACCCCACAGCCTCAGCTTCCAACCCACCTGAGTGGGATCTCTTCTCTTATTTATTTTCTTTAATTAAAAAAATATACATTTTTTATTGATTTTTCCCCCAGGGAAACACTGCGTCGCCGAAGCCACGGGCTGCTCTGCCCTTAGCCTCATTTGCAGTTACTAATGACAGACGTCAACAAGAGCGGCTCCAAACCGATAACCTGCGTTTCATGACAGAACTGAAGGCAGAAAGAAAACAAATTCCACTAGAGAGGGGTCCCAGGTGCGTGAGGCCGCCTGCGCAGGAGCTGAAAGCACCTGTCCACTGACAGAACGGAAACTCACCGACGAGCATTAGCAGCCACATTGGACAGGAGGCGTCAGGGGTTGGGGGAGAATTTATATTGTCCTCCGAAAAGGTGGCTCAGACCCAATGGCATTAAGCAGTGGTCAGCAAACTCGTCCGTCCACTGAGCCAGGTATCAGCAGCACAACGACGGACATGTCTTTGGAGAGCCACATTGTTTACACTTAAACTTCTTCTAATGTCACTTCTTCAACATAGACTGGCCCAGGCCGTGGTGTTTCGTGGAAGAGCCACACTCCAGGGGCCAGAGGGCCGCGTGTGGCTCCAGAGCCGAAGTTTGCCGAACTCGGGCATTAAGTTTTCATTTCCCTAAAACTTCCCCGAATAGGAATTAAACTGCCACGGCAGAGGGAGGGAGGGAGGAGCAGAGAGGAGACTCGCTCAGCGATTTCCCCATCACACCCTGGGAGCAATCCGCCACCATCGTCCCCACCACCCTTTCCTGGTCCCGTGGGTGCGAGCGTGGTCGGTTTCATCGGAGAGCCCAACGCACTGAGAAGCGATGACGCGATTGCCCATCACAGAGGCCCCGAGGGGAAAGGAAAAAGGACTCTGTGAGCACCTGGTACCGCCCGCGCCCTGGGCCTCTGCCTCCACCCAGGCTCCGCCCCGCCACTCAGTGCTTTTTTTTTTCTTTAATTGATTTTTTTTTTTTTTTTTTTTTTTACAGAGAGGAAGAGAGAAGGATAGAGAGTTAGAAACATCGATGAGAGAGAAGCATCGATCAGCTGCCTCTTGCTCACCCCCCACTGGAGATGTGCCCACAACCAAGGGACATGCCCTTGACCAGAATAGAACCCGGGACCTTTCAGTCCGCAGGCTGACGCTCTATCCGCTGAGCCACACCGGTTTCGGCCCAGTGCTTTCTTTATCCACGCCTGCCCTCCTCCGTCACCTCCTCTCTCTTTCCTCAGGAGATAAGCTTAAGGTATCGCGTGGCCGATCTTTAATGAGGCTCATGAAATTCCTCCTTGACAGCCCTGCTGACGGAACGAAACTCTCCGGAAGGGGGGGGAGGGGAGCTTCCTGTAATCCGGCCTCCGCGTGGTCGGCAAAGCCACGGTGCCCTCCGGTCAGTGGCGACCCCCGAAGAAGACCCTTCAAACACCGAGGCGTTTATTGCGTTTTTGTTTTTGTTTTTGTTTTTGTTTTTGTTTTTAAATATCCACAATCTTCAGATCCTGTTCCGAATTTCCCCAGAATCCCTTCACAGCTCACTGCACATCCAGTATTGAGACCCAGTTCTCGAAGGTTACAGTGGAGAAGACCATTTAGGAATGACGTCTTAGGAAAGAGAGGGTTTAAGGCAAGACATTCATTTGGGAAAGCTCACTTCTCTCCGTCGTCCGCGCGGACCCACGATTTCCCCGCCCGGCCGCCGCCCGGGGACGCACAGCGTGGGCTCAGCCGCCGGCCCCGCCGGCGCCCCGCCGGGCCCGGAGTGCCCACTGAGACCCTGGAAGTGCCTTCGACCAGGCGTGGCCCCCGGGAACTCGGCCAGGGCGGGGACGATCACCCCATTTCCAATCAAGGACCCCGGGAACTCCCTGCCAGCAGCCGTCCCATTTCCCCCACCCCCGCCCCCAACGCCACGCTCTCTTCCAGCGAACCCAAACCCCGGAGAAGGTGCTACGGTCGGCCGGTGGCTGTCAACACACACCACGGCCCTCCCTCCCGGTCACTCCTTTCCCGACGAGTCTCTGTCGGCGCCGGCCGGGCCCGGGCTGCACACGTGGTTTGTCCTGGAAAAACTATTCCGCCCCGAGGAATCCTCGTCCAGCTCTGTGGACCACGACTTCGGCCTGTGTCCGTGGGGCTCCTTCCCCCTCTGCGTCTTTTTCACGGGGAGCAGCAGCAAGACCAGGATGCAGGCGAAGTGAAGGCAGTAGTACCAGGAGCTGAAAGAGAAGGGGAGGCGGGGACGGGCCACGTGACTGACCGTCAGCCACCCGTCACGGTGCCCCTTCGCCCAAGGGCCCCACTGACCTCCTGCCCGCCCGCCCCCACTGGAGGGACACCCGCCGGGCGTGCGGGGGTGGTGGGTACCACGCTCCGTAGAAAGCCACGCAGACTATAAGCGAGAGCGGCTCCCGCCGGCCGTGCTCCCGGCAGACCCGTCCGAGGGCTGGTGGTGAGATCGCTCAGCCAAGTCCCCGGCGCCCGCCCGGCCGGCTCTAGACCTCAGAGGAGCCGGGCGCGGGGAGCGAGGCGATGGCGCCACCTTCCCTCGGTTCCTAGAGCACGGCCGCCCGGCCCGGCCTGCGGGGGGACACACACACACACACACACACACACGCACACACACACACACACACACGCACACACACGCACACACACACACACACACCCCGCTCACCTGTAGAAGGCCAGGGAGGGCCGCACGGAGAGCAGCACGAAGGGCACCACGGTGTAGCTCACGGCCAGCTGGGTGGCCGCCCAGGTGAGGGTGTCGTACAGCAGCTTCAGCGGCGGCGGGGCCAGGAAGTGGTGCCTGACGTTGCTCCTCACCTGCAGCCGGGACAGGGGCCGCCCACGTCACCGCCGCTCGCCCGGCCCGCGCCCCCTCCGCCGCCTCTCGGGGGGCTGGCGGGCACACGCGTGTAGAGGAACACGGGGACCGGGAGCGGCAGCACACGGCTAAGGGGCGCGTCGGGGCAAAGGGCACCGCCGAGGAGGAGCTCTCTGCCACGTGTCTGCAGATTTCGGTTGTATTAAAGCTTTTTTTTAAAAAAAATGTTTAACATTGCGCAGCCCGGCCAGCGTGGCTCGGGGGTTGAGCATCGACCTGTGACCCGGGAGGCCAGGGTTCGATTCCTGGTCAAGGCACAGGCCCGGCTGTGGGCTCCATCCCGTGGGGGGGGGGGGGGGCCGGGTTGTGCAAAAGGCAGCCAATCGGTGGTCCCCTCATTACTAACGTTTCTATCTCTTTGTCCCTCTGATGTCAGTAAAGATATATTTACACACACACACACACACACACACACACACGCACGCACGCGCACACACACAGACACCATTGCCCAGAGCTCTGTAAGTCGTCTCCGGCAAAGGGCAGCATATGAAAGAAGTGGAACCTATTTCCCATCTTCCCCTCGGGAACGCCGTCACCATGGTAACTCTGAAAGAGCCGGCTCGTCTTCCCCTCGGCCCGGGGGGGACACAGGGCTCCTGGAGGGAACGCAGCTCCGACAGGACGTGTCCGAGGACGGAAGCTGAGAGCTTCCCAAAGAGGCTGCTGGGCCGGAGCGCTGTCCGTACCCCCTACCCACTCAGGGTCGACTCCCCGTCGGGACCAGGAGGCAGCCAACCAGTGTTTCTCTTTCACATGGATCTCTCTCTCTCTCTCAATTTAAAAAACAACAACAACAGCCCTTGCCAGTTTGGATCCGTGGACAGACGATGAACCACATGACCACCATCCACCTTCGTCCACGGGCCACACGGCCCGCCTGCGGACGGAAGGGTTCCAGTTCGATTCCCAGTCAGGCCACAGGCCTGGGCTGTGGCCTCGTTCCCCAGTAGGGGGCGTGCGGGAGGCGCCGGTCAATGAGTCTCTCTCATCACTGATGTTTCTCTCTCCCTCTCTCTCTTCCTTCCTCTCTGACGTCAGTAAAGAAATAAATTAAGTATATATGTATCTCCTTGGGTGAGGATTAAGAAACCCCCCTGGAAACAAAGCGTCTTCCTGTTTTTAGCTTCTAGAACTTTTCAGGTTTGAAATGTGGAACTTAAACGTTGTTTTCTTCTCTCTCTCATGTCCCCGCTGCTCCCACAGGCCGTCCCGGTGCCTGCGCCGGACGGGGTCTGCCCGGAACAGCGGTCACGAAGCCAGGCCTGTCCCCACCCGCTCCCACCGGCCCGACGCCCAGGCCGCGGCTCCGGGAGCACGGCTCACCGAGCCCACCGCCGGTCTCACCGGGCGTCCAGCTCTCCTGTGGGAGGTTCCGTAGTGACAGCGCCACCCGTGGGTGCCTCCCACGTGCCGGCTTCTCAGCCCCCAGCCGGAGCCCCCGGGAGCCCTCGGCCGTCAGCCTGGCGGGGCCAGGGTTGCGTGTGTGTGTGTGTGTGTGTGTGTGTGTGTGTGTGTAGGGGGGTAGGGGGGCGGCCCGCACTTACGGCTCGCGCTGCCAGCGTCATCAGCACCCCGGTCAGGAAGGTCAGGTAGTAGCCGGGGTACACCCCGTGCCAGACAGCGGACAGCACGAACGTCTGGATGGTGGGGTTCCACGAGGTCCGTTCATAGCACACCCTACGGGCCGGGAGGCAGGCCCAGAGCGAGGTCAGCGTGGTCCAGCCCACGGGCTCCGGGGCCCGGACACGGCCACGCATCCCCTCAGGCCACAAGGTCATGACCTGTGACCTCAAGGGTGTCACGGCTGTTCGGGGTCAGGTTTGGGGAGAGAAATGCAACTGCCCCCTTGCTGGCCCGGGGAGAGCTTGGAAGGTCCTGTCTGGGTCCCGTGGTCGGCAAGCTCGTCCGTCCACAGGGCCCAACAGCACCAGGACGACGACTGACATTGCTTCGGAGAGCCACAGTTTTTAAACGTAACTTCTTCTAACGCCACCTCTTCAACATAGACTCACCCGGGCCGTGGTGTTTTGTGAAAGGGCCACCCTCCAGGGGCCAAAGAGCCGCCGTTTGCCAACCCCGGGTCCATACAGTGACCAGGACGGAAGTGAGGGCACCGGGCACTGCTGTGTCCTGAGCAGCACCAGGCTGCCCATGGGGCCAGGGGAACTGGTCTTCCCGGAGTGGGCGGTGCTCAGGCTAGACAGGGGTGGGCAAACTTTTTGACTCAGGGGCCACAATGGGTTCTTAAACTGGACCAGAGGGCCGGAACAAAAGCAGCCTGACCGTGCTGGCACTCTCCTCTGGGGCTGCTGGTGAAGGAGCAGAGGGGAGAGCAAGAGAACCCTCGGCTCTTTCGGCTCCACGGGCCGGAGAGAACAGCCGAACGGGCCGGATCCGGCCCGCGGGCCGTAGTTTGCCCACAGCTGCTCTAGAAGCTTCTGTAATGGCCCAGAGACCTCGCATGAAAACAAGACGCTCCTGAGGCAGCAAGCTCAGCCCCGGATGGAAGGAGCAGCAGGTCGACTGGCGACTGCGCGGCCCCCGGAGACAGCGAGGCGGCGGCAGCGGAGACCCTGCACGAGGCAGCCCGGCCACCAGCCCAGGAGCGGTGCCGCGGCACCACGGGCGGCTCATGGAGGAAGCTCAGCGCAGGACCCTGTCCCCCGCCCCGGGTTTCCTGGGCAGTTTCCTGACATCCTCTCCCGGGACGTCCCCCCTCGGCCCGACGACCTCCTGTGGTCATCAAGGTCAGCTCGGGCCCCGCCTCCCGTTCCGGGCCTCTCTGCCCCGGCCCTGCTCCCTCCTCCTCCTCCTCACCGTCCTCCCTGCCGGGAGCAGCAGGTGTGGACGGCTCTGCCAAGTCTCTAACCAGACTGTGAACCCTGCCCCAGATGGGGGTGCTCAGTGGTTAGAGCGTCAGCCCGCAAAACGAAGGGTCAAGGGCTCACACCTGGGTTGCAAGTTCAATCCCTGAGCCCGGGTGGGGTGAGTGGGAGAGTCAACCAATTGATGTGGTGCTCCCTTGCCTCTCTTCCCTTCCCTTCCACTCTCTCTAAAATCCACGGAGCCCAGCTGGTGTGGCTCATTGATCAAGGAGGGTCACGGTTCGATTCCCGGTCAGGGCACAGGCCTGGGGTGTGGGCTCCATCCCCAGTATGGGGCCTGCAGGAGGCAGCCGATCCATGATTCTCACATCATTGATGTTTCTCTCTCTCCCTCTCCCTTCCTCTCTGAAGTCAATAATAAAAAGATATATATATATATTTTTAAAATCAATGGGGAAAACATTCCTCCAGTGAGACTCCACCAAAAAACAGACAGACAGACTGAGGCCTGCAGGGCTGGCCTTCTGGCGAGGCATCTCTGCGTCCTGGGCTGTCAAACTGGAATGTTCACGCTGGGCTGGCTCTGGGAAGCCTAGGGCCCTGGTCGGCAAACCACGGCTCTCGAGCCACGTGAGGCTCTCTGGCCCCTGGAGCGTGGCTCTTCCACAGCACACCACGGACTGGGCGAGTCTATGTTGAAGAC
This sequence comes from Vespertilio murinus, assembly GCA_963924515.1. Lineage (NCBI taxonomy): Eukaryota > Metazoa > Chordata > Mammalia > Chiroptera > Vespertilionidae > Vespertilio > Vespertilio murinus. The sequence goes on along the minus strand of OZ004713.1, from coordinate 69,055,210 downwards.
GTGGCGTTAGAAGAAGTTTCAGTTTAAAAAATGTGGCTCTCTGAAGAAATGCCAATCGTTGTGCTGTTGCTATTTGGCTCTGTGGACGGACGAGTTTGCGGACCACGGGCCTAGGGCGCAAGCACGGCGCCTGTACAATCACCGGTCCTGTCCGGCCAGCAGGGCAGGGAACGAGCAGGAGGCGGCGGAGGGAGGTCAGGCCCGCCGCCCCCTGGCCGGCCCTGCAGGAGGGCGACAGCACTCTCCGTGCCACGGGCCACGTGCCCCTCCACCCCGCCGATCACTGACCCTGAACCCGGCTCCGCGAAGCCGAGGGCCTGGCCTGAGGGCAGCCGGGAGGGACGCACCTTTTGAGCCACAGAGCCGTCTGGATGTTCCAGTTGTCGAGAAACATCTTGAAGCTCGTTGAGCCCTGAAAAGCAGACAGCGTTTTTCTTGGCCGGACAACACAATGGCGTGTGCGCGGGGAGCCACAGGCCCGACAGCGCTAAAAGTAAGGGGCCGTGGCCGTGGCGCGAGTGCCGTGGTTCTGTGGCTGCACACGCGTGCCGCAGGGCACACCCGCCAGCTCAGGCCCTCACCCTCCTCTCCTGTGTGTGAGCAGTCACGGGGGGCGGGAATTATCCCCAAGAAAGTCCCGATGGCACAAGCCAAGGACGCGGCTCCCCCCGAGGATGGACGTGCTCAAAGCCACTGTGGGGCTCCCTGGGGCCCGGCCCTGCAGCCTCCCCTCCCGCCTGGCAACCCCGCACGAGGGGCGGCCACCCTCCAGCCACCGGCTCCCTTCCATGAGCGTCTCCCGTCGGAGGGAGCCTCGGTCCTGGCTCAGAGGAGGAATGTGAGTTACACTAAAGATCCTCCGACACGCCCTGGCCCGCGTGGCTCCGTGGACAGAGCATCAGCCTGTGGACTGAAGAGTCACCCCCAATCCTACCCTCGATTCCGGTCAGGGACACCTGCCCAGGTTGTGGTTCGATCCCCAGTAGGGGGTGCGCGGGAGGCAGCCCATCAATGAGTCTCTCATCATTCATGTATCTGTCTCTCTCTCCCTCTCCCGTCCTCTCTGAGATCGATAAAAATATATTTTAAAAAACCCTTCAGCGCCCCTCTCGGCCGGCAGCTCGGAACTCTGGAAGCCAATAGTGGCTCCCCGAGTGCCCCCTGGCGGCCGCCTCCTCCCCGGCGCGGCACCCACCTCTATCTGCCGAATGCGCAGGTTGGAGATCAGGTCCCAGCGGGCCGCCCCGTGCTGGTCGAAGCCTCGGAACCCGAAGCCGGCGGCGTTGTTGATGGCGTCGGCTGGAGGGAGAGAGCAGAGCGGGGTGAAGAGCCTGCGCCCCCCCACCACCACCACCATGCGCCCCCGGACGGCGTGCCACCGCCTGCATCGGCGCTGGCTCCCCCGGGAGAAGCGGGTGCACCCCGTGTCCGTCCAACTCCGCGGGCCGAGCTCCCGTCGGAGGGTCTCCTGGGCCACATCCTCGGCTGGACGTGAGCCTCGGGCGGGGTCTGCCGCGCGAGCAGCCGCGAGGTCCCCCTCCGCCCGGGCGGACACACGCCGCCCCCACGCCCGCCGCTCACCCAGCGTCCACGCGAAGTAGTACTTGGGCCGGGCGGCCAGGAGCGAGAAGTACAGGTACAGCGCCCGGGCCGGCCACAGGGCGGTGGCCTGGAAGTGCTCGTCGATGTTGTACTCCACGGGCAGCGCGTTCGAGACCGTCAGGTGGGCCAGCAGCGAGAGCCCGCACACCGCCAGCTTCTGCACCACCGCCGCCTGCCAGGGAGACGGGTCACAGCAACCGCCCCCGAGGGCGTCACCCCTAACCCATCCCCTCAATGGGGTGTCACCCCAGCCCACCCCCTCTGAGGGGCGTCACCCCCTAACCTACCCCCTGAGGGCGTCACCCCCTAACCCATCCCCTCAATGGAGTGTCACCCCCTAACCCACCACCTCAATGGGGTGTCACCCCCTATCCTACCCACCCCTGAGGGGCATCACCCCCAACCCACCCCCTGAGGGCGTCACCACCAACCCACCCTCTGAGGGCGTCACCCCTAACTCATCCCCTCAATGGAGTGTCACCCCCTAACCCATCCCCTCAATGGGGTGTCACCCCCAGCCCATCCCCTGAGGGCGTCACCCCCTAACCCATCCCCTCAATGGAGTGTCACCCCCTATCCTACCCACCCCTGAGGGGCGTCACCCCCTAACCCAGTGGTCGGCAAACTCATTAGTCAACAGACTGGCAGCCGGTCCATGATCCTCTCTCATCGTGGATGTTTCTCTCTCTCCCTCTCCCTTCCTCTCTGACATCCATAAAAATGTATTTTTACAAAACCCAAACTTGCAAACATCCGTATGCCTAAAGGCAGGGGACCCGGGGCGGGGCGGGGCGGGGCGGGGCGGGGCGGGCTCCGGACCCGGCGCTCACTCACGTTGGGGGACGGCTCGGCGCCGGCGCAGGGCGGCTTCGCTCGGCCGTCCACGCCGGGCGGCGGCCCCCGGTGGGCGCGGCCCTCGATGAAGCTGATGTAGTCCTTGTAGGAGCAGAGGGGCCCCGCCAGGATGCCCATGAAGTTGCAGTTGTAGCTCAGGTACTCCAGGAGGCTGGGCATGCGCCTGCGAGGCAGAGAGGGCGTGAGGCGGGCGGACGGACGGACGGACGGACGGAGCACTCGGGGACTCCGCGGGAACCGCCCGCCCGCCCGCCCGCCGCCTCCAGCCCAGAGCGGGCTGTGCTCGCGCTCGGCGGCAGTTCTGAACACAAGAGTTTGCAGACCGATTTTTAAAAAATATATACATATTTTATTGATTTTTCACAGAGAGGAAGGGAGAGGGACAGAGAGTCAGAAACATCGATGAGAGAGAAACATCGGCCAGCTGCCTCCTGCACGCCCCCCACTGGGGATGTGCCCGCAACCAAGGTCCATGCCGTTGGCCGGCATCGAACCCGGGACCCTTCAGTCCGCAGGCCGACGCTCTATCCACTGAGCCACACTGGTCAGGGCTGCACAGGGATCTTCATGGGCAGCTGCTCGGGGTTTCTACAGATTCTTTACAAGAAAGCAAACCTCCCACCAAATGGACAGGACCAGGCAGAAAGGACCGGGTGGCTCAGTAGGTGAGCCTCGACCTGGGAGCCAGGAGGTCACAGTTCAATTCGCAGCCAGAGCACAGGCCGGGGTGGCAGGCTTGATTCCCCCTTGGGGGGCGTGCAGGAGGCAGCTCATCCACAGTTCTCTCTCATCGCTGATGTTTCTCTCTCTTTCTCTCTCACCCTCTCCCTTCCTCTCTGACATCAATAAAAAATGTGTTTTCAAAAAACCAGCAGAGAGAAAACAGGGTCCCGCCCACTTGACACCCGAGGGGCCGCCGCCTCCCGGGATGCCTGTCGGGTCTCCCACCATCGTCTCCGCTGCAAAGCCTTTTGGAAACTCCCCGCTGCGTGCGAGGCGGCCTGCCCCCGCCCCGAGGCCGCCCGCCCGCCACCGCCGCGCACAAAGGGCGCCTGTGCGTCCACAGCAGCCGGTTGTGGCCCCGTTATCTCAGGGCCAAAGCCACGCGTCCTCGCTCTGGCCAGGACGAGCGGCAACCAGAGGACTCGCCGTCCGACCACACCGGCCGTTCCGGGACCTCGGTGGTCCCTGTCATTTAACGTTAAAATGGGAACCACGCCCGCGCGGTTCTGTTCCGTCCACGGCTGACACTACCCGAGTCCGTCCCTCCCTCCGTGAGTCCTTCCTGGACGTGGCCTGTGTGGCCCAGGCCGGGCCTCGCTGCCCCGACTCCTGAGGTCGGACAGTCATTCTGTGGCCGGGGCTGTCCTGTGCCCGCAGGGTGCTCACAGCCTCTGGCCTCCTCCCACCCGGTGCCGGCAGCACCTGCCCTCCACGCGACAACAGACACGTCTCCAGACGACCCCACGTGCCTCCCGGAGCCGCCGCCGCCCCCAGGGACGGCCCGCTCGGCAGAGGACCGGGACCGAGTGGGAACTAGACCAGCTGGTCCTCACACTTGGGTCGGGAGGGGGGCGATCACAGCGGACATCCGCCCTCCGACAAGGCCACGTCCGGGAGGAGCGGCAGGGCGGCCGGGGCCTGGGGTGGGCGTGCGGGGAAGGGAGGCGGGACCCCGAGGGGAGCGAGGCCTGGGCAGCGACCGTGCACTGAGCTGAGCGAGGGCGGGCGGCGGATATGTGCGTTCTACGGGCCTTCCCAAAAGTGAGCTAGTCCTTCAACCAGGGGTCGGCAAACTGCGGCTCGCGAGCCACCTGCGGCTCCTTGGCCCCTGAGTGTTCTAACGCCACGTCTTCAAAACAGACTCGCCCGGGCGGAGAACCGGGGTCTGCACACAGGCCACGAAGCTTCTATCGCACTGTACGTGTGCGCCCACACTCGGTGTTTCGTGGGAGAGCCGCACTCCAGGGGCCAGAGCCGCGTGTGGCTCGAGAGCCGAGGTCTGCCGACCGCTGCCTTACACTCGTCGACAGAGCGCCGATCACACACGAGGCAGAAGTCAACCCCACCGGCCCCCAGAGGAAGCGGGACTGTCGGCCGGTCCTTCATTACTGGGAAGCATGGCCTCCGTGTGCCCGCCTCCAAGTTCCACATCACGTGGGCAGCTTGGCGCTGACTCGTCACCGCTCCGGGGCGGCCATGAAGACCGGCGCTCGCCCGGCTCCGGGGCCTCAGGGAGGGGAGGGGAGATCGGGGGACGGCCTCGGTACCAGGAGGTGCGTGCTGTGCGGCGACACAGCCACGGGCCCGTGGAGCCGGGGAGGGCCGGCCCGCCGAGGCCGGGGGGACCCGGGGCCGGGGTGTGCGTGGGGAGGGGGCTGGGTTTTCACGAAGGAAGTACCTCCAGCAGGACAAGCCGGCCGTGGCCGGGTGGGTGAGGCGTGTGTGTGTGTGTGTGTGTGTGTGTGTGTCCCGGGCAGAGCCAGCCCCAAGCAGGAGGGGCCCGATGGAAAGACACGCACCTGACAGCCAAGTCCCTCTGCGACGGAGTCAGGTCCTCGTCCTTCCGGAACATCCCTGGGACACAGAGACAGGCACTCCGTCAGCCGCCATTTCTCTAAAGAGAACGGTGCCTGCCCGTCCACACGCTCCTCCCTTTTCCCATCTGGGGTCACGCGACCATCCCAGCCGAAGTACCACTGGCTCCTTCCTCGCTCGTCACAACAACACAAGCCCCATCCCGACCAAGGCCCTCGGCGGGATCCCGCATGTCTAGGGCTGTCTGAGGGAGTGCACACCGCAGGGAGCTAATGTGGCTCCTTTAGAGGGAATTATTTGTTTAAATATATATTTTATTGATTTTTTACAGAGAGGAAGAGAGAGGGATGGAGAGTTAGAAACATCGATGAGAGAGAGACATCGATCAGCTGCCTCCTGCACACCCCCTACTGGGGATGTGCCCGAAACCAAGGTACATGCCCTTGACCGGAATCGAACCCGGGACCCTTCAGTCCACAGGCCAACGCTCTAGCCACTGAGCCACACCGGTTTCGGCTAGAGGGGATTATTGCTGAGTTTAGAAATCCCCCAAAGCTAACGTATGTCGCCATAAGTGCTCTGACGTGCCAGAAGGGGCACGGCGTGTTTCTGTTGCTGGATGGCTGCGGGACCAACAGCAGGGCTACGGGAGGACCGACTTCCCCAGCCCCACGCGACGCTGAGGAATGAGACTGACTATCAACCACCTTCTCCCGCTCACCGGCCCCCCAAACTGAAGGATGTTACTACGGTTACACGTCAACCAACCAGATCGAAACCCAATTTAAAGGCCAAAGGAGGACCAGATTAAGAGGCTAACAACACATTTAGAAAGTATCTGTACCCCGGTGGGTGTGGCTCAGTGGTTGAGCGTCGACCTGTGAGCCAGGAGGTCTGGGTTCTATTCCCCGTCAGGACACAGGCCCGGGTTGCAGGCTCCATCCCCTTAGGGGGCGTGCAGGAGGCAGCCGGTCCATGGTTCGCTCTCATCATGGATGTTTCTCTCTCTCTCCCTCTCCCTTCCTCTCTGAAACCAATAAACGGATGGTTTTTAAAAGCATGTATTGTGGGTCTTCCCCAGCAGGGAGCACAGGGTGGGTGACACACACAGGGGGCTGACACCCACCCGAGAAGCTCCCAAGGCCACTGCAATGGGCTAACCTAGCCAGGGTGGCCCCCACCCCACCTCCAACTGTTAGCTCTCAGAGCCCCGACCGAGCACTTCCTAGCACAGCGGTCGGCAAACTCATCCGTCCACAGAGCCAAATATCCACAGCACGACGACTGACATTGCTTTTGAGAGACACATGTTTTACACTTAAACGTCTTCTAATGCCACGTCTTCAACACAGACTCGCCCAGGCCGTGGTGTGTTGTGGAAGAGCCACACTCCGGGGGCCAAAGAGCCGCGTGTGGCTCGAGAGCCGCGGTTTTCAAATTTGAATACAGATGTGGCACAGAGGGGAAGCAGAAGCGAATAAAACTTTATTTAGACCAAAGACCTACTAGCTTTATATTCTAAGTCGCCTCTAATGTGGGTCCTAGGGCAGAATCACACCATTTTACTTTGCTTCTGTCACTCAACTGAACGCGAAATTGAGATAAAAATACGGAAGGAAGACACTCGGGCCTCACGGACCCTCGGCGGAGTTCAGGGTCCACGCTCCCCGCCTCCCCCCCCCCTTTCCCGTAAAGACCAGGAGGGGAGGGTCCTACCTCCAGCGAGAGGTGAACTGACACGATTTCTTTCGGGGGCGCAAAGTGCGTTTCTAAGTCCTTACCGTCGTGAACCTCGAACGCCAGGCTGGTGATCTTCTGGGTCATTATCATCATGGGGCTGGGACAAAGTAAAGACAAAACACGTTACCGGGGCGGCTTTGAAACAATAGCTACGACACAGGAAAAAGAGTTATTCTGCTTATACGACTACACAACGGTGAATGTGTTTGTTTTGTTTAAAACATAAATAAAGACCTCCAGGGCATTTCAGAGAGAACTGGGGGCTGCTGAGTCGGGGGGGGGGGCAGGGGGGTGCGAAGGCGATAGGGACCCGGGGCCTCGGTTGACAGAGCACCCAGGACGCGCTTGTCCACGGAACGAAGTCATGGGAGCGGCGTGGGGCAGGGCCCCTGTGCCTGTGGGCGGGAGGCCTGAGGGGAGGGGACCGCACAGGCTGGAGACCGCCCGCCGCTTGCCTGTGACCCTGCCTGTGGCCACCCACCGCCCGCCTGTGACCGGGCGCTTTCCCAGAACCCCCCCACACACACACACACTACCCGCTGCTCAGGGCTGGGCTCCCAGGCGGGAAGGGGGCTGCTGGGGAGGGGCGTGGGCACCACATGGAGGGCGTCTGGGTCAGAAACGCAGAAGCAGGACAGAAGCAGTGGAGAGAGAAGGGTGCTGCCCCCCCCTGCCGGGGAGCCGGGCCCGGGGTGGCCCTCAGAGACGCCCCGGACAGCGCGCTCGGGGAGGGAAGACGTGAGGCGACGGCCTGGTTCCCCCATTTCACCGTCTCTCCCGGAACGGGCCACTGGGAACGGGAAAGTGGGTCCCTACGGGAAGCCGGGAGGCACATGTTCGCCCTCAGCGGCCTCCCTGGCACCCAGGCCGAAGGCCCGAGGGCACGCGCCACGGCTGGGGCAGTCACCGCTTTGGGATGTCGGTCGAACCGGGAAGCCCTGTCGGGCTGCAGGTAGGACGTGGGCCGCCCCCTGCAGGTCCCGGGAAGGACTGCAGCCGGGAGCCACCGGAGGCCTCGGACCCCAGCCCCTCGGGTCCAGCCCTCCCTCCTCTTCCTGCCCCTGCTCAGGCCGGAGACTGGTCGCTAAGGCGTTTGGTCCCCGCCAGGAGGTGCTGGAAACTTAGCTCTGGATGTTTGGTTCTGCCCACAACGCCCATGACGGTGCGGCCACACTGACCCACCACGGGACGCCGAGCCGTGACCGCCGGGCTGGGGGGGCGGGGGGCGGGGGGAGGATGGCAGTGCGGCCACAGCACAACTGCTGGGCCAACAACGTTGGGATTTGGTCAGGTGTCAATCCTGTAGACCTATGGTTGGCCAACTGTGGCTCGGGAGCCACACACAGCTCTTTGGCCCCTTGAGTGTGGCTCTTCCACAAAATACCACGGCCTGGGCGAGTCTATGTTGAATTCATGGCGTTAGAAGAAGCTTAAGTGTAAAAAATGTGGCTCTCCGAAGACATGTCCGTCGTTGCCCTGTTGGTATCTGGCTGTGTGGACGGATGGGTTTGCTGACCGCTGGGGTAGACATAAACGTGACGGCCTCTGAACCCCAGAACGCTTCCTAATGTGGACGTTCGGGCGGGACCAAAGACCACGAACCCTGGAGGCACGTGGAGGAGCCGGGCCTGTGGCTCCGCCGCTGAGTGTTTACCAGGAACCAAGAGGTCGCCGGTTCGATTCCCGGGCAGGGCACATGCCCAGGGTGTGAGCAGGAGGCAGCCGATCCGTGCTTCTCTCTCATCATGGATGTTTCTAACTCCTTCTCCCTCTCCCTTCCTCTCTGACATCAATAAAAAATGTGAAAATGACTAACGAAATAAATAAAACATCCCTCAGGTCTAAATTCCAATTCCCATGTCACCTTCAATCACAATAAAAATGACTGATAACATTCTATGTATTCGATCAACTGAGTGGCATCCTTGTCTGCCAGGTGCCATCATGGCGGCCACCGGAGGGTCCTCACAGCAGCCCCCCTCTTGGTCCTCCCTGTCTGCCCGCGTGCACCGCCTGCACCTCCTCTCGTCTCAGCCGAGGCCTTTTCTTCCAAGGCCGTGCACATCCCGGCCGCCTCATCCACCGACACACTGCTGCTCTAAGACCGGCTTCCCCCGTTAGGACGTCTCTGAGGTGCGGAGTGAACAGCCCTTTCCGCCCAGAATCGCCGGCGCCCGGCACGTGCCGGCACCACGGGCCCTGAACAAACACCTCCCGACACCAGGCCAACCAGGAGGCCTCGGCATGGCGACCTGCCCCCACCCCCCCCCACCCCTCACCCCCACCCCTGCGCACCGGCCACACTCCCTCAGGCGGCTCTCTGGCCTGAAAGCACTCCCTCACAGTGGGAGGGGCTCTCGTGGCCATACTGTGCGCTCCCTCACAGCGGGCAGAGCTATCGTGGCCACACTGTGTGCTCCCTCACAGCGGGCAGAGCTATCGTGGCCACACTGTGCGCTCCCTCACAGCGGGCAGAGCTATCGTGGCCACACTGTGTGCTCCCTCACAGCGGGCCGGGCTCGTGGTGCTGAGGGGGTAAAGCCACCTCACCCTTCTCTCTCCTCTGTGCCCTGCAGCCCAGAGCGCTCCCTGTGGCTGTGGGTGAGTGGCAGCCGTCTGGGGTGGGACGTGAGGACAGAGTGTGGAACCAGCTGGGGAGAGGCTGGGAGGAGCAGGCGGCAGAGAGCAGGGAGCAGCCCAAGGAGAAGGAGGAGGAGGAGGAGGAGGAGGAGGAGGAGGAGGAGGCGGCAGCAAGGGGTGCACAGCGAGTGAGAGCCAGGAAGGTCCCCAGCGGCCTGGACAGAGAGCCGCCCGGACAGGGACAGCACCGGGGACAGTGGACAGAGAGCCCACCCGACCGCCCGGACAGGGACAGCACCGGGGCAGCGACAGACCCACCCCGGGCGCAGACCCCGCGTGCGGAGGGCGCTTCTAAGCAGAGGGTCCACTGGAACGTGGATGGGCTTCTCCTGACACCACCTGGTCACGAACATGTTTCTGGGACAATCAGAGTGACTGCACAGTCATTTCCCCCACGCCTCCACCGACACGCGAGCACACGTACAAACACACACACACACACACACACGCACATGTGTGCACACACACCACACACATACATACACACCACAAATACTACACACTCCACACATGTGCACACACCACACACAGAGATACGCACACATGTGCACCCATGTGTGAGGAAGTCTCCCTCGCCGTGTGCATGTGAGATGCCGGAGAAAGCTGCCGGTGACCCCTCAGCAGAGCCTGGCCTCACTCCCCGGCTCTGGAGCCCGGGCAACAGCCCCCTACACAAAGGGGGCGCTCACTCAGTCCACCGGCTCCCGCAGCCCATTGGGGGGGGGTTCCATTGACCCGCATTCAGATCCACTCAGCACCCCTAATGCTGAGAGGTTCCATTAGGGGAGGCTGCCTCAGGGGCTTCTCTCCTCTGCCCGAGAGAAAGAGAGGGGGGGCGGGATGGAGACAGAGAGACAGACAGAGACAGAGACAGACAGAGACAGAGAGAGAAAGAGAGACGGGGGGGGCGGTGGAGGGCCCTTCAGCTGAGCGCTGCCAGATGGCCCCCTGCAGCCATTTGTCCGTCCAACACGGATCAGCCCTGACAATGGGCGACGTCTCTCCTACCGGACAAAGGACGCGCCGCACTGGGAGTTTCGTAACGTTAGGGATGGCCTCGCTCTGCAGGCGGTGGGGACTTGTCCCGGGAGGGTCTGTACTAACGCCCGACGCAGCGCTTGTTTCTCGTCACATTCCACGTTTAAAGCGGCGACTCCGCTGCGTCCGCCCCGTGCGCGGGGTCAGGCCTCCTCTGTCCGCTCCCGAGGCGCGGCGCTCCTGGGCTGGGTGTCTGAGTCAGGGTGCCGGGCGTCCAGCGCCTCCCTGTTCCGGGAAGTTCCGCTCCCACGCGGCGCCGGTCCCTCTACGTGGACACACGGGTCCTCCTCCCCTGACGTGTGACGTGGAGGACTCGGACGTCTCCTCCGCAGGTTCCCGAGGACGCTCGTGGGGCCCAACCTACCCGGGTCCGGCTCGCTCGCAGGCTTGTCTCCCTGGGACCGGGACCCAGGAGCCGGGGGCAGCCCGGGCCGCCGCCCTGTCCCCGTGGGCGTCTCAGTCCCCGTGGGCGTCTCAGTCCCCGTGGGCGCTCACGGCCGGGCCGCGGTCTCGGTGAGGTCGGCGTGCCGGGCGCAGCGGTGTGTGCTCTCTGGGACCCAGTGCCCTCGCGTCCGGCCTGTGAGGAGAGCTGTTTGACGACGGTGAGGTCCGCCTTCACCGCAGGAAGGAGCAGAGCGCTGCCGCTCTCGTCTGGTCCCCGCGGGGCTGCCCGGCTCCGTCCGGCTGTTGGACGGCTCTCCCCGGGACGCCACGACTGGTCCGTTTCCGGGGTTTGCACGTGGGCCGTCCTCCGGTCGGATCTCGGGCCGTTATGTGTCCTGTCCGGCGGCTCGGTGCCGGGTGACACGGGATGGAGGTCCAGGGGGTCTTCGTGTCCGTCGGCTCAGAGAATCCGGAGGCTCCCGCAGCTCCCGCCCCCTCGGAGCCGGCGGCGCCCCTCCAGGGGCCGTCCTTGGGACGTGGCCTGGGCTGGCCTCCCCACAGGCACACGGCGAGCCTGTGACAGGCGGAGAGGACCACAGAGGGACGAGGCCCCTTCGGCAGGAGAGAGCCGAGTTCGCCCCCCCCACCCCACCCCTCCGAGGGGCTGGGGCAGAAGGAGGGAGAACATTCTGCCGCGTGAGAGGCGGGAAGCGGGAGCCACGCCCCAGGGTGGCCTCCGGGAGCCCAGGACCCTGGTCCGAAGGAGGCCCGAGGACGCCGAGCGGCAGGGGTGCGAGGAAGGGACGCAGAGAGCACAGAGAGGGAGAGAGGGGGCGAGGGGGGGGGGGCTGGTGGGCAAGGACTGGAAAGGACTGCAGACATTTCTCCCGGAATCGGGAGCCGTGTTCAATGCCAGGCGCCACGGGACAAGCGTGATGGCTGGGTGTGTAGACTCGCTCAGTGGTCGGCAAACCGTGGCTCGAGAGCCACATGCGGCTCCTTGGCCCCTTGAGTGCAGCTCTCCCACAAAACACCGCATGCGGGCACGCACGCACAGTGCGATGGAAACTTCGTGGCCCGTGCACAGACGTCGGTCCTCAGCATGGGCGGGTCTATTCTGAAGAAGTGGCGTTAGAACATTCTGGGGCCAAGGAGCCGAAGGTGTCTCGCGAGCCACAGTGTGCCGACCACGGGACACACTCACTCCCGTGGGAGAGGAGAGGCTGCGTGATGACTTTTGTAACACGACAGGAGACCGAGTTAGAAACACATTTCTAAATTCACAACGGGCTTTTTGACTAACATGTTCAGGGACAGCTTCTCATGGGAGCTACTACGTGCAACTATCATATTGTCCTTAATAAACCAACATGTTAGAATAGAAAGGAAAAGAAAAACAGGCTACTAAATCAAAGTGTTCGTCTTACCCTGAAAAATCAGCAGAATATTGTCCATAATCAAAGATATAGACTCTAGTAATTTGGCACACTATGAGGTATCCCAAAGCAAACACAAAACAATATCTGGAAAACAAAAACAAGCTAGATTAGTGAAAATAAAAGGTGCATCCTGTTCAAGAACACATTTCAGTAACTTGTTAACTAAGGGACAGGGCTCAGAGCTTCAATATCACTAGATCCTCTCCCCGGAGCTTCCTCCAATGAATTCTAAAAACTCAGTTCCTGCTCTGGGCCTGGCGTGCGGGACGGTGAGCGGCAAATGCAGTCTTTTCTCCGGAGGCCTCCAGCACCCCGCTGTGGGTCTGGCAGTCGTGCTCTCGAGCACAGAGCTGTGCCTCGCTCTACATGCTCCTCCTTCTTCCTAGAAAGTTAGCACCAAACTATCTGGCTGAAATGCACAGTCAACAAACGCTGCGTGGGGTTTTTACACACGTGTCCTCCGTGGTCTCTGAGCATGCGTCCTCCGTGGGCATCAGGCGTGCAGGTCCTCACACTGTTAGGCACGAAACCTTGTGAGTTTCTGCCTTACAATGCCTGGAAGCGAGCTGTGACAACTAAGGGATGGGGGGATGGGGATGGGGGTGGGGGTGGGGGTTACATTTCGGGGGCACAGACCCGGACGGCACGGCGCGTGGCGGGAGTGGACGGATTGCCTCCCGAGGAGTGATCGTCTGGAGGGGAAAGGCGTGTTGTCCCTGCGCCTACACACCTCTCGCCGGATGAAAGCATCGTACACAGACAAAGCCGCGCCACAGAGGCTGTGAGTGAATACTCAATGCGCTTAAGCGGGGAAGGACTTTCTCGTCATTTCTAACATTGAACATCTACACACGTTATAGAAGAAATCAACAGGAAAAAAACACATGTGTTTGGCTAGGTAAAAATCTTACATTTTTCACGGAGGCACTTCGGGTGGTTTATGAAAGAGTTGTTTCAAACTCTAGACGGACAGGCCACCCCGAGCTACCGGAGCCTCCCGGGCCAGGAAGGGGGGACAGCGCCCCGACGGGAACGCTTTACCCGGGGAGCACGGAGCACGTTCCCGGCGGCCACCTGACGGGGCAGCCACACGCACACGCACACGCACACACGCACACAGCGTGCACACCTCAAGCGCTCGGGGCAGCCGCTTTTCCCCAAGACGCGGCAGCGCCTCCATGCACCGGCTCGTCCGCGGCCGCTTTCCCCTGTGAGCCCGCTGGGCTGCGCTGGCCGGAGGCCACGGGGGGCCCTGCTCCGGCACAGCCCACGATGAGCCTGTGCCCACAATGAGCCGGGCAGTCCCTCCCTCCTCCGGGCGGAAGGCGCCGCCGGAGAGAGTGGCTGTCCTGAGGCCCCGCCCGCGGAGGCCCCGGAGGGCGAGAGGAAGAGGAAGGAGGCCCCGTGACGGGTGGATTAGCAGCTGCGGGGCCTTCTCACCTCGGAGGGCTGAGCAGCCGTGAGAGAGGGTCCCTTACCCGGCGGGACAGCCGGGCGGGCTGGGGAAGGCCATGCGGCGTGGAACTGGCTAACCGGAGCCGGACAAAGAGCACGCGGTCCCATTTATCTGTGGAAGCTAACGAGCAAAGCGAACGGGCCGACCACGTGAGACCCACAGTGGGAGGCGGGGACAGACCGGCTCCTGGGGGCCGGGGGCCGAGGAGAGAGAAACAAAGAACTTACACACTCACTAGTGGCCGGTGAAAGGAATTTAATTAGAAGAAATGTCTTCATATCGCTGTTCGACCTTCCTCTATAATAGAAGTGTCCACCAAGCTCATGACTGACAATGCCAGACGGGAACACACACGTGCATTGGCGCCAGCGAGAGCTTTATGTGTGTCACGCATGTGCGAGTCAACTTAGACTTTTATAGACATAGAATAAACTTGCTTCATTAGACCTGTTTTCCGATGTAGCTAAACGTTTCCCAGACCTGGGAAGAAGCCCAACTTCTCTTCCAGGTAATTGTCAGCCACACGGCAGTAAGTATCAGCACGAAGCAGACTGTCATTGTAGATCACCCTGGGAGAACTGAGGGTGAACTATTTAACGGCAGCAGTGTTTGACTATATTCCGTGCAGTGAGACAACCTGAAGTCATTTTCAAGGTCCACTATCTCTTCATTTCAGTCGAGCCAAGTTCCTGAGCTTTCTAAATCTCCGTTTTCCGGCTAGTGAAAAGAAAATAGGATTCCACCGAGTCTCCTGTCTACCTGCTCCAGGACTTGTGTGAGGATCAAGTGAGACGACAGGCATTTGGTTGAAGTGTAAAATGTTTGCACCTGTGCTCCTGGGCTGAAGAAACTCCTGGGAGGCTGGTCCCTGGGCCCAGGAAGCCGGCATTGCTACGTGACGTCATTGCCTGGCGCCCACAGCCACCACTGCCCGGCGGGCTGGGCTGGGGGCTGCATTTTGTGCCGTGGGGTCTCGGCAGCCTCAGCTGCGATTTGGTGGGCTGTCGCTCAGGGGTGGTGGCGGGGCCTGTGTCCCGCTTGGGGGAAGCCGAGTGTTGCTTTGTGGGCGCCAGGTCTGTGGTGTCATATCTCTCTGTGTATCATGGCAGTTCCTATGTTGAGTGTCTGCCCCCTGGTGGTCAGTGTGCATCATGGTGACTGGTTGGATAGACACTTAGCATATTAGATAGATAGATAGATAGATAGATAGATAGAGATATGCACAGCCCATGGACAGGGCTATGGGGTAGTGAAGATCTGGTGGGGTCTGGATAGGAACTGAAAGGAGGAGATGGGGGGAGGGGGTGGTAAATGAAAGACATCTGTAATACTATCAACAATAAAAAATATTTTTCTAAAAAAACAAGAAGGAAAGAGGAAGGAGTGTGAGAGAGGCGCCGAGCAGGGCCACGTCCTAGGACACGCGAGTGAAGGAGCTGGTGGCACGTGAAAAAGAGGGATCTGTCAGCTGAACTTTCCCGAATCCCGGACCCACAGCACCCCAAGCAGAACGAAGCACCAGTCTGCTTCAGCCACTACCTGCTGGTGGGCCAGTCCTTCCTTCCTTTTTAAAAAATATATTTGTATTTATTTCAGAGAGAGAAAGGGGGAGGGGGAGGGGGAGGGAGAGAGAGAGAGAAACATTCATGAGGAGAGAGAATCGTGGATCAGCTGCCTCCTGCACGCCCCACACTGGGATCAAGCCTGTAACCCAGGCACGAGCCCTGGACTGGGGATCGAACTCTGACCCCGGGATCGAACCCTGACCCCCTGGTTCACAGGGTGACGCTCAGCCACTAAGCCGGGTGTCTTCGGCACTTTTTACATCTGCCCTACAGGCTGGCCGATATCGACTGGTCCTCTCCTCGGCCGTCACAAACCACCCCGGGCAGCCCCTCGGTCCACCTTCCATTTGGGTCACTTCCTCTTCAACTCGTCCCCTCTAGCAGCTCCTGTGCCTTCCCTGACGTTCCCTGTTGCTGAGTCATGGCCCCCAGATCTTGTGCGAATTCCCTGAACACAGGCGTGAGGGCGGATTGGCAGTTTCAGGGTCCATTCAGAGGCAGTCCGCTCGGCTGCTCCCCCACAACCCCCTGCTCCCTGCCCCCGTCCCCCCCTCCTGTTGGCTCCCGTCCCTTCAGAACGCACGGTCCTCTGCGGGGTGAGGAACCCCCGCTCCGGGGTCCCCACGCCCGGCTCCTCCCGGGACAGACACCGGATCCGGGTGTCTGGTGACCGAGCACCCTCAGCTCTTCCCCGAGACCCGCAGGTGACCCGTGTCCGTCACACCCCGCCCACGCTGTTGGCGAGGCCGGGGCTGGGGGCTCCCTGCCCACCCTCTGCCCAGTAGTCCCCCTCCCCCAGCTCCAAGGGCCCCCCAGCTCCAAGGGCCCCCCAGCGGGAGGCGAGACCCCGTCACCACCTCCAGAGGCGGCCTCCGCACAGAAGTCCTGGCCCCGGCGGCTCCCAGTCCCCACCCCCCTCCGCCCCAGCTCACAAGACCGCTGAACTCCTCCTACTACGCTGCGGGGGGAGGGGGTTGAGGGATTTAGCTGGGACGGAGAAAAGGGAAACAGAGAGTCAATTCATCTGCAAAGGTCTTGGAAGCAAGGGCAGCAAGAAAGACAATGTGGCCCAGCCCACGTGGCTCAGTGGTTGAGCGTCGACCTATGACCCCGGAGGTCAAGGTTCGATTCCCGTCAAGGCACAGGCCCGGGTTGCGGGCTCCATCCCCAGTGGGGGGCGTGCAGGAGGCGGCCGATCCGTGATTCTCTCAACATGGATGTTTCTCTCTCTCTCCCTGCCTCTCTGACGTCAATAAAAACAAAAGGAAGATGAGGTGACCGGCCCCACGCTTTGGCTGGTAACACTCGGGGAGGGGGCGGGCGGGGGGGAGGCCCCGGCCACGGAGCTGAGCCCGGCTCTCCCGGGGCTGGGACCTGGGGAACAGGCGCCTCTGCAGTCGCCCCGGGGAGGAGGGTGTGGGTTACAGGAAATGGTCAGCTCGGGGCAGACCGACCCAGGGGGGTCAGGCGCACATCCGATCCCTTACTCCGTCCGGGCGGAGCGAGGACACAAAACAGAACGAGGCTCCGACAAGGCCGCGGGGTCGCAGTCCCCGGGAGGCACAGGAGCTGAGCTCACCAACCCGCGCCCGGCTCACCCGCCGCCCGGGCCCTGTGGACGCAACACTCCGTGAGGTCACACGGAGCAGGCTTGTCTGTGTTGTTTTTACTACGTTTCTACTGACGTCAGAGGAAGGGAGAGGGAGAGAGAAACACCATGGTGAGATCAGCTGCCTCCTGCATGCCCCCCACTGGGGATGGAGCCCGCATGTGCCCTGACCCGGACTGAACCCTGACCTCCTGGTTCCTAAGTCGATGCTCAACCACTGAGCCACGCTGGCCAGGCACATTGAACATCTTTAGATCAAGAGTCCTCTCATGCCAAAACCGGTGTGGCTCAGTGAATAGAGCGTCGGCCTGCGGACTGAAGGGTCCCGGGTTCAATTCCGGTCAAGGGCATGGACCTTGGTTGCGAGCACATCCCCAGTGGAAGGTGTGCAAGAGGCAGCTGATCGATGTTTCTCTCTCATCGATGTTTCTAACTCTCTGTCCCTCTCTCTTCCTCTCTGTAAAAAAAATCAATAAAATATATTTAAAAACAGAGTCTTCCCAGGCCGAATGGCATGCAGCCCTGCTGAGGGGAGCATGTGAGCACCCATGGATCTGACACTTAATGAAACCCAGCTGATGGCATCGCTTCCTCCCTGCCACCCCACGAGGCGGGCACTGTCACGGCTCCTGACTGTGAGGCACCGAGGTGGGAGGACAGCAGCTCAGACAGGGTGGCCGGCCCCATCCGGCTCCATCCGGCTCTCCGGAGCCAGGATCTGAATGCAGCGTGCCCTCCCCCTGAGCCGGTCCCCAGGGGCAGCGTCACCTGAGATGCACAGGAGCCAGCCGCCAAGGTGAAGGTGACTCATTCCCACGGAAGGGGCGGGGCTGGGGAGGCTGTCAGCCAGAGGTCAGCCGAGCCGGGGCCCAGGGGCCAGCACCCAAGCCAACACAGAGGAACTGGGTGTGGACAGCTTGTGTGTGTGTGCATGTGTGTGTCTACATGTGCATGTGTGTGCGTGTGCACGTGTGTGCGTGTGAAATACAGTGGCTCGTTCCGCTGGGACCGTCTCGGTGGAGGCGTGAGAGCTGCCAGAGTGGGCAGGACAGTGAGGCCCGAGCGCCCGCTGCTACGTTCTCAGGATGCTCAGGACACGCCAGCCCCGGCTCGGTGATCAGAGTATCGGCCCACGGACCGAAGGGTCTCAGGTCCGATTCCTGGTCAAAGGCCCGGGCAAGCGGTGACCCATCGATGTGGGTGTGGGTGTCTGTCCCTCTCACCTCTTCTCCGCTCTCTCTAGAAATCAATGGGGGGGGGGAGGGCGGGGGGAGATCCTCGGAGGAGGATGAAAAGAACAAGGAAAAGCCGGCCCCACGTCTCAGGTTTTTGTTATTCTTCCAGAACTCAGGCCAGGATGTTTACGTCGTAGGTAAGCAGATGACAATCTCTTTGTTCCTCCGGCTGCGGCAAACAGAGGCCTCTGGAAGGACCTTGGCTGCGAAATGACCTGACCACACGCGACCCACCGCGACCCCAGAGCGGACAGAGGGTCCCTTTCACAGACCCCCGGCTGCCGGAACCGGGGTCCGGGCCTCGCCTTCCAGAACCCACGCGCCCGCGTCCGCCCTCCCCTCCTTCAATCCCTCCACCCACCCCACCCCATCCCTGTTCCCCGGAGCCCGCCCAGGCCCAGGGGCCGGAGGGAGGAAGCAGGGGCGGCGTGAAGGCAGGTCTCAGAGGCCAGGAAAGGACTGCTGTTCTGCAGGAGCCATGCTATCATCCATTCACCCGTTCATTCATTCACTGGCTCATCCACCCATTCGTCCATCCATTCGCTCACTCATCCATCCATTCATCCATCCATTTGTCCATCCATCCACTCGTTCATTCACCCATTCACTCATTCATTCATTCACTCGCTCATTTATTCACTCACTCATCCACCCATTCGTCCATCCACTCGTTCACTCATCCATCCATCCATCCATCCATTCGTCCATCCATTCATTCGCTCGCTCGGGAGACACCACTGAGAACACAGTCTCCTGGGACCCGGCCCACTCAGGAAACAAAATCGGGCGTGGCCAGGAGGCGGCCACAGAGCCCGCGCGCGGAGTGGGAAGATAGGACGGGTTACTCAACACCCCTCATACGTCCAGAATTTAAAATGGAGAAGAGTCTCCAAGGGGTACACAGCTCTGAGAGCGCGTGACCAAGAGCCTGTCCTAGTCAGGGCCCCGAGGCAAGCTCCTGGGTGTGAGGTGGCCTGGAGGCTGCAGGATCCCGAGGAGGGAGGAGGAGGGAGGAGGGAGGAGGAAGAAGGGAAGAGGAGGAGGGATGTGGGAGGAGGAGGAAGAAGGAGGAGGGAGGATGGGAGAGGGAGTAGGAAGAGGGAGGAGGGAGAATGAGGGAGAAGAGAGGAGGAGGGAGAAGGAGGGAGGGTGGTGGAGGAAGGACGGTGGAGGGAGGAGGAGAAGGGAGGAAGAGGGAGGATGGTGGAGAAAGGAGGGAGGAAGGAGGAGGAGGGAGAAGAGAGGAGGAGGGAGGAGGGAAAAGGAAGGAGGAGGAGGGAGGGTGGTGGAAGGAGGAGGAGGAGGGAGAAGGAGGGAGGATGGTGGAGGGAGGAGGAAGAGGGAGGAGGGAGAATGAGGGAGAAGAGAGGAGGAGGGAGGAGAGAGGAGGAGGGAGGACGGAGAATGGTGGAGGGAGGAGGAGGAGGGAGGAGGAAGGATGGTAGAGGGAGGAGGAGGAGGAGGGAGAAGAGAGGAGGAGAAGGAGGGAGGGTGGTGGAAGGAGGAGGAGGAGGGAGAAGGAGGAGGGAGGAGACAATATTCCAGGAAGAGAATACCCCCAGAGTCCTGTGTGTCCTGGGAGAACGAGGCGGAGGGCTGGTTGGAGGGTGGGGGGAGGAAAACCGGCTGTACCCCTAACTCCTTCTTCAGTCCACATGGCCCCGAGGCTGCCAGCAGCCTGCACCCACCTGCCAGCAGCCTGGGCTGAGCGAGCCGCCCCCCATCTCCCCCTGCCTCAATGCCCGCCCCCTCCCTCCGGACACGCCCTGCTCCGTGTCCTCTGGAGGCCGCCCTGAGTGCCTTGCCCGTGGTCCCTCCCGCTGGGCACGGTGCCCTGGGCCCCCACCCCGTCTGCAGCAGAGCCGACCTCCGGCTGGAGGCAGTGTCCTGCGAGCGGGCACCCAGCACCCAGCACCCAGCACCCAGCACCAGGCCAAGGAAACGGCAGGACAGGGAGCCGTCACCTGGGGAAAGGTGCCCGGGGCCGACGGCTGGAAGGCAGGCCCGGCACGAGGGCACTGCGCTGGGCGAACCGCAGACCGGAGCCGGCGAGCTGCAGGTCCCGGGGTGGAGCCACTGAGAGCCCTGCAGGCCGGTCCCTTCCCCCCGACAGGCCCACACTGGCCTCCGGCAGCGGCTCCCGGCCTCTCGGGCTCTAGGCACAGGGAGGTCATCTCAGTGAGAAAGACACGTCTCCACCGTTTCCCACGAGCGATCCTAACACAAACCTCCACGCCGGGGACAGGCGGCGGGTCCAGCAGGGTGTGTGAGCGGAGGAGGCCCGTCCTCCCCGCTGCCTCTCAGGGTGCTGCTCGGACCCCGGCCCTGCCCAAGCCCGGCCCTCAACCAGAGGCAGCCTGCGCCCCAGCGGGCCCTCGGGAGTATCTGGACACATTCACGTGGGAGGGGCCCCTGGCGAGTCATGGGCGGGGCCAGGGCTGCAGCCGCACCTCCCACAGGGACGGGAAGCCACCCACCACTGAATCCACCCTCCCTTTGCCCCCCGCAGAGCCAGCAGGGCCCACGCCGGTGACCTCACGGCAGGTCTCGGCAAAGCGATCAGAGTGTGGGGCCATTTCAACGCAGTAAGGTTCTACCTGACCCAGCGGTATTCATGGGAACACGTGTGTGTGTGTGTGTGTGTGTGTGTGTGTGCACTCGAGAGCAAAGCGGACGCTTACCTGTGCATGTGCTCCATCCCGGTGACGACCATGATGCAGTAGGAAATCCCGCTCTGCACCAGGAAGTGCAAGGCGTACCTGCGGAGAGCGAGAGCGGTGAGACCGCACGGCACCACTCACGTTAGTGTCCGGTTCGGACAAGTTAGGCTGAAAAGTGCTGCGTGTAGCCCGGCCGGCTGGCTCAGGGGCTGAGCGTCCACCCAGGGACCAGGAGGCCAGGGTTCAAATCCCGGTCAGGGCACAGGCCCCAGATGCAGGCTCCATCCCCAGTGTGGGGCATACAGGAGACAGCTGGTCCATGATTCTCTCTCATCATTGATGCTTCTCTCTCTCCCCTCCTCTTGGAGATCAATAAATATATATATACTAGTGGCCCAGTGCATGGGGGGGGGGGGGCTGTCCCTCAGCCCGGCCTGCACTCTCTCCAACCTGAGACCCCTCAGGGATGGGGCCTAAACCGGCAGTCGGACATCCCTTTCGCAATCCAGGACCCCTGGGTCCTAACCACTCACCTGCCTGCCTACTTGATTGCCCCTAACCACTCTGCATGCCAGCTTGCCTGCCCCCAACTGCCCCCCCCCGCCCTCAATTGCCGCCCCCCCTCGCCAGCCTGCTTGCCCCAACTGCCCCCCACTGCCGACCTGCTTGCCCCCAACTGCCCACCCTGCTGGCCTGATCACCCCCAACTGCCCCCCCACTGCCGACCTGCTTGCCCCCAACTGCCCCCCTGCTGGCCTGATCACCCCCAACTGTCCCCCTGCTGGCCTGATCACCCCCAACTGTCCCCCTTGCTGGCCTGATCGCCCCCAAGTGCCCTGCCCCCCCCCGCTGGCCTGATCGCCCCCAACTGCCCCCCCCCTGCTGGCCTGATCGCCCCTAACCGCCTCTGCCTTGGCCCGACCACCATGGCTTTGTCCGGAAAGACATCGGGCAGGTCTCCCAGAGCGTCCCCCGGTCTAATTAGAATATCACCCTTGTATTAGTATAGATATACACACTAGTGCATACTTAAAGTGTTAAGCATAACACAGAACACCCCAGGTAAAAAACAGACTCAAACCTCCGAACCCGGGACCCCCGGGGGGAGGTTCACTGCCAGCCCCTGACGAGCCAGGAACATGAGAGCAAACCCCAGACGCACCCCGGGTGCCCACGTGCCCCACGTCTCCCAGCCACGTGCCAGCGCCGGGTGCCGTGGCCCCGGGCCCAGGACGGGGAGCAGGACTTCAGGAACGTCCGGAAGGGACATCAGCTGCTTGTTTTCCCAAACCAGCTCCTCCCAGGCAGCCCTGTGCTCTCCTCTTCGAGCACGACTCACGAGGCAGCAAGAGCATGCGCTATCGGCACTGACTAGAGCCGTGGTCGGCAAACTGCGGTTCACGAGCCACATGTGGCTCTTTGGCCCTGAGTGTGGCTCTTCCACAGAATACCGAGGCCTGGGCGAGTCTGTGTTGAAGGAGTGGCGTGAGAAGAAGTTTATGTTTAAAAACGTGGCTCTCCAAAGAAATGTCCGTCATTGTACCGTTGGCATCTGGCTCTGCGGATGGATGGGTTTGCCGACCGCTGGCCTAGGAGCAGGCACCCCAACCTGCTTGTTCTGAAACGGGGGGCGGGGGGGATGAGCTCCCTGTGGGGCCTCCGTGCAGGAACCCTGCACCCCCTCCGGCTGGTGGCAGCGGAGCCCGGCGATGAGAGAGTTCGCCCAGAGCCCTGCTCTCACCGCCTTCCGGCACAGCTCCGGGGTCTCTGCTGTGAAATCCACCCCACACCCCGGGGACCACATACACGTGTGCACACGTTCATTCTCCTTTCCCCGGGGCGGCACGGAAACTGGTTCAGATCATTGTACACGGCTTTAAAGGACCTCCGGTTAAAACCACCTTCAACCTCGTCGTCCTGGAGTAACAGGCACTCCAACCTGGACAGGATGCCTGCACTCTAACAAGTGCAGGAGGCAGCTGATCCAGGGTTCTCATTATTGGTGTTTCTGTCTCTCTCTCTCCCTTCCTCTCGGAAATCAATACAAATATATTTTTTAAAACATCCAGAAAAGCACTATGAAACGTCCTAAGTAAGCTTCTAGAGGCCCGATGCACGAAGATCTGTGCAAAAATGTAGCCGCCTCTCCACCTTCCCAGGCTGCCCAGAGGGCCAGAGTGGCTGGGGGGTGCAGGGCGCCCGCCTCCGGCCACTCGGCACCTCGTATGCAAATTAACCCACCATCTTTGTCGGGTCACTTTGCATACACACTCCTGATTGGCTTGTGGTCGTTGCGAAGGTCCGATCAATTCGAATCTTGCCCTTTTATTAGCGTAGGTAAGAGCACAGAACCTCTGTGTGTACCTTTCCACACACTCAACTCACAAGGACGTCAACACCTTCCCTCCCCGGGATCGACATACTTACCAGCCGAAGCAGAAAACCGCCAGGTACAGGCCCAAGAGCGTGGCCACGACATGCCTGACGAAAGAGCTAGTTTTGCTGGAGTGAAGGTAAGTTCGAAACCAGACCGCGGCGAGCAGGGCGAAGAGCTGGCACACCACGAAGTTGACCTGCGGAGGGAAGGTGCAGGCCCCGTGAGCAACTCGGCCCGGACTTCTCCCCTGCTGTCTCCCTCCCTCCCCCTCTCTGAAGTCGACCCCCGCCACCTGGGAGCGGGGGCCCGTTAGGACAGAGGCCAGGGGGAGGGGGCCTGCTCGCCGCACCCCCTCTCCCGCTGCACCCCCTCTCTCGCTGCACCCCCTCTCTCGCTGCACCCCCTCTCCCGCTGCTGCCTTCTGCACTGCGGGCCCCTGCTGGTTCCCCAGTTTCCAGACAAGCCCCTGAGCGCCAGGAATTAACACCATAACTGCCTCCCGACCCTGAGCCCTCTTGCCAGCTGCACCCCCTAAGGCAGGGGTGGGCAAACTTTTTGACTCGAGGGCCACAATGCGTTCTTAAACTGGACCGGAGGGCCGGAACAAAAGCAGCCTGACCGTGCTGGCACTCTCCTCTTGGGCTGCTGGTGAAGGAGCGGAGGGGAGAGCAAGAGAACCCTCCGCTCTTTCGGCTCCTCGGGCCGGACAGAACAGCCGGACGGGCCGGATCCGGCCCTCGGAGCCGTAGTTTGCCCATGGCTGCCCTAAGACGTGGCAGGCCAGCCAGGCCTTGCAGGAGAGGAAGCCTGTCGCACGTGGCCAGCCCGCAGCTGGACGGGGGCAGGAGGCAGGCGGCGCCCCGGGCTCGCGGGGACGGAGGTCAGGGTCACTCCCTGCCCCCAGCCCCTCTCCTCTCACCGCGCCCTGTGCCAGCGGGAAAGTCCTCGGCCCAGGAGGAGGCACGGAGGGCCAGCTGTCAGGAAGGTCCCCGCCGGCCACGGCCACTCGGCCACGTGCTGAAGCTCTGGGCAGGGCGGGCTGCTGGAATGGGGGAGCGGACAGTGAGCCACACCCCAACTGGCCCTCCGGGCACAAACGGGGGGGGGGGCCCGGCGGGGAGGACTGGGGGGGGGGCTGGTCTGCTGCCCGCTGCCTCGCTCCGCACACTTCCTCGGACACGTGACTGGCCGCGAGCTCATCCCTAAACAGGATAAAGGGGGATAAACAGGAAGGAGGAACCTGAGCCCCATTTTATCCAGAGGGTTTGGAGCTTGAGGCTGCTCTCGCGCGTGCGTGCGTGCGTGTGTGTGTGTGTGTGTGTGTGTGTGTGTGTGAGACTCGGCACCTGTCTCTCCCGCGGGGACACATAATGCCCCGAGGGGACACATAATGCCCCGGAAGGCCTGCCGAGGGCAGGGAGCAGAGCCTCGCTGGGACGACTGGGTGAGCCAGCGCTCACGTCCACGGGCCAGGACCCGGAGCAGCGAGGAGGGGCGGGCCGCCGGTCACACCGAGGCAGCCGCCCTCGCCACGGCCACCCGGCGGGGGAGGCCGCGGGGAAGAGGCGGCCCCGGCGGCCCCGCTCTCCCCATAGACTGCTGACAGGCAAACAAAGGGCAGGCCCGGGTTACCTGGGGACGCAGGGGAGGGAGAGGCAGGATCTGAAATAGCCTTAGACTTGTTTGCTGCTTATTAACATTGCTGCCAACATTTCACTCGCTCGCTCACTCACTCATTCACTCGCTCGCTCGTTCATTTCCATGGCGGTGATCCGAAGCATTAGCCCACGTAAGTATGGCGCTCCTGTCCTAATCTAACTTGAGAGCAGACCTACCCAGGCGATCCTGGGGGACAGCACCTGCCCCCCAAACAAACAAACCCCACCGAAGCCGACTCCGGCCCCCCTGTTAGCGGACAGGCTCCAGGTGTGGGAGACACCCATAGCTCGGGGCTGCCTCGCTGTCCTCAGACTCAGGTCGGTGCAGCACCCACTTGCCCACACGGTGGTTTGATTTTGAAGTTACACTGCCTCGCCCCGAAATAGTAACTCCCCCATAGAGAAAGCGTATTGATTTTTAGCGATCCGCCGGGACGTGAGACCCCTGCCTCGGAAACACTACCCAGCAAGCACTTAGAGAACACACGGCCCAGATGGAAGCGTTTAATTCCTCACGTTTTAGAGCATTGGTGAAGGTTTCAGACACTGCTGCCAAAAATAAAATAAAAAAAACACCACCATTAACTGCTATGCCTCTTGCTGCTGCGCCCTGTATGTAAACCACCCGACAGCAAGCCTTCCGAAGTCACTCCGGGAAGGCTCAGCTCACGGACAGAGGTCCTGGCCCATCGTGTGCGTTACCCTCCTTAGCCCCGCTCCGGGCCGAATGCAAGCGCGTGCTGCTCGGCGCGTGCACGCTCACGCAGAATGTGCCTTCCGGGTCAGCAGCCCCTGGCATCTTCTGGAGCCTGCCCTTCCCGTTGCTGGGGAGACGGCACGGTGCGCAGAGCGAGGAGGGGTCTGCGACAGAACCCACCGTGTCCGCACCCTGCACGGGACGGGGACCCTGTCACGTGGCTGTGCCGAGGAGCAGGTGTCAGCCACACGGCGGGGTACGGCGTCTCCATGGAAACGCTTACCCGTCTCCACGCCCGGCCCGGCCCGGAGGAAGCCACCACAGAGGCCATCTGTAGTCCCATGTCGTCAGACATTTACTCCGGCTCTGAGGGGACTGTCCATCGCCCCACACTGCCGGCAAAGCCACCACAGTGCAGCGTGCGAACCGCTGTTCACACACCAGTGGTTTTACGTTCGGTGTCCATCTCTGGACCGGGGGTCACAGTTCAACTCCTGGCCAGGGCACAGGCCCGGGTTGTGGGCTCGACCCCCAGGGTGGGGCGTGCAGGAGGCAGCCTATCAGCGGTCCTCTCTCATCACAGATGTTTCTTTCTCTCCCTCTCCCTTCCTCTCTGATGTCAATAAACCGAAACCGGTTTGACTCGGCGGATAGAGCGTCGGCCTGCGGACTGAAAGGTCCCTGGTTCGATTCTGGTCAAGGGCACGTGCCTTGGTTTCGGGCACATCCCCAGTGGGGGGCGTGCAGGAGGCAGCTGATGGATGTTTCTCATCGATATTTCTAACTGTCTATCTCTCTCCATTCCTCTCTGAAAAAAAAATCAATTATATATAAAGTCCAGTGATTTCATATATAGTTTCAGACTCAAGAAACCTCTCTCCCAAGGAAATAACAGGATGTGCACCAAGTGTGCAGAGGGGAGATCTCACTGGGAAATCGTGGTAGCAGAACATCACCCACGACCAAGGACACTCAGCAGCTACGCACCGAGGGCGGGCGATCACAGGCTGTGGAAAGCAGCGTCGTAGAAGGGGAAGTGGCTCTCCAAAGTACAGGCAAAGGGCACAAGAATCTTACATTCGGTGTGAGCCCAATTAAAACACACACACCCCCCACACACACACATACCACACACACACTCACACACACACACACACATACCACACACACACACTCACACACATACAACACTCACACACACACACACACAGGCACACACACTCACACACACCACACACACACTCACACACACACACTCATACAGACACACACTCATACACACACTCACCACACATAAGACGGGACTGGGAACTGGGACACGCCTCCGGGGACCGCAGGTCCATGGGGACCCCGCACTCGCCTGCACGTGTCTGCCGCTCGCTCTCCCGGTCACGGCTCCCGGCCTCGCCCGCCCGCCCTCCCCCGCGGGGACGCTGCTCAGCCACGCGCTCCGCCGAGCGTTCGAACGTCTTTAAGTCGGTGTTTTCCCGTTCACTGCTCTTCCCAGCTGCACTCCACACCCGGCATCCTGGGGGGAAATACGAGTAACCCCTCGTCCCGCCCCTTCCCCACGTGCCTCCCTCCCGGTACTCAGCCCTACGCCACCATTTGCCGTGGGTTTGAGGTCAAAAAGCCGGACACTATTCCCAGGCATCTCCAACATCCCTGGGTGTGTGGGGGCCGGGGACACGTGACAGCTCACCCCCATTTCGGAAGAGCACAGTGGCCCCAACCACACAGCCGTGCTTTATTCAGCCACGGTTCCCGTGGGACTGTTCACTGTCCGTGCTGGACAGGGAAGCTTCTCCACGTACCTCCAGTGACAGTCCCTACGTGCTTTATGTAACACCAGGAGAAACACACACACGTGGCTGTGACTGCAGGAGTAAAGCGAGACTGACGCTCACCAGAGCTCCGGGGAGGAGGACAGCGGGGCCGGGCTGGGTGCGGAGAAAGGGGTCGCTCCTGTGACGGCTTCAGGAAGAACCCCAAAGCCTTTGAGCCAGAGGCTCAGCGTTTTTAAGGTCAGAAAGAGGCCAGGCTGTGTTATAATCCCATGACTTGTAAAACGGCTCTCTGCACTAACCTGACCTTTAAGAACTGCGTTCCGTTTCCACGGCGTGCCAGGCAGCCGTGAGGAGTGGCCTTTTCCACGGAGGGCCCTGCGTGGGGATTCCACGTCCCTCATCGGCGCCGCGTCTCCACGCCACGCGAACAGCGCCCTAACCTCACCGCGGGAATCACATCGCCACGCACACGTCTTACCAACAATGGGCTGACATGCTAATCAAGGCCGGCCTTCCCAACGGCCCGTGGGCAGGGCCGCCAGGCATCGGGGCGAGGGCCCAGCCCCTGGTCGGCCTCTAGTTGTTTGTTTTTTAAATCTTAGACTCAGGACCCCTGAACCTTACCCACGGCACCAGCTCCTCAGCGCCAGCTGAGGGCAGCGCCGGGCCTGCCTTCACCCGCAGCTCTGCTCAGGCCCGCCTCGCCCATCCCGGGGTGTGGCGCTGGGGGTGGGGGGGCAGTGAGCGGAGACAGGGTGCGGGCCCCCATCAGGAAGGGGTGCTGACCCTCACAGGGGAGCAGGCTGCCGGTGAGCCGTGGACGCCACCCCTGGCCAGTTACCACGGCGGGGCACAGCGTGTGGCCAGAACTCAGCACGTACGCCCCAAACCGGAGCGCTGACGGGCGCGGGAGGCACAGGCCTCTCCAGACATGACGCTCCTCCCACCTGGACTTACTTTCCAAAACGCCACACTGCCCGACCCACCGGTGTGGCTCAGTGGATAGAGCGTCGGCCTGCGGACTGAAGGGTCCCGGGTTCGATCCCGGTCAGGGGCATGTACCTTGGTTGCGGGCACATCCCCAGTGGGAGGTGTGCAAGAGGCAGCTGGTCGATGATTCTCTCTCATCGATGTTTCTAGCTCTCCATCCCTCTCCCTTCCTCTCTGTAAAAACTCAATACGATATATTTAAAATAAAATAAAATAAAATGGCACCCCCCACGGAGAGCCCTCCCACCTCGGACCGGCGAGCACCGGCACAGAGGCCTGTGGGCGGAGGAGGCGGAGGAGGGGAGGGGGAGACCCCGACCTTGACCTTCCCCCGTGAACGGTATCACCTTTCCAGCCTCCTCCGAGACGTGACCCTCCGAGTGGAAAAACGAGTCAGACCAAATGTCACTGAAAATGCGACTGGCCTGGCGGAGGCCAGCGTGAAATTACTGAGCGATGAAACACAAGAAGCACGCCTTCGCCACGGGACGCCCTCCACCTGGCGTGGCCGTGCCGGGTCTGCGGACCCCCACCCCACCCCCCACACCCGACGGCTCAGACAGCGCCCTGCCCACCACCCACCACCCACCACACAGGAGCCGCCGCCTTCCCCTGGCCCATGAGCTGGGCCTGGCTCAGGCTCCAGGAAAGAAACAGGAAAAAACGCTTAGCCAAAATTCTTCCGTTCTTGTCACCGACCGTCCCAGAACCCCAGCTTCCCTGGAGAACCAGCTTCGGTGGCGTGGCAGAGGCGAGTGGGGGCTCCGCGGGGTCGGCTGCCCTCGGCCCGGGGGGTGGCTCTCTCTGGCTCGTGCCCCTCTGCCGGGCACCACCCCAGCATGGCATCGCTGCAGCTTTACCAAAGGCTGTGAGGCTTGGGGGCCAACGGGGTGGAGGCACGTGTGGCTCACCTGCTGGAAACGCTAACCGGCACTCCCCGCAAACCTGAATGGGACTGTGAGCTGCCAGCCCGCGCGGGGCACTATCGCCTCCTGTTGGCCAGACACTGAGCAGCTGTGGGCTCTTCCCCAAACTGACAGTGACTCTGCGAGCCCTTCGATGCCGTACCCTTCGAAGTGTGTGTCTCCACCTCGCCTTGGAACACCGTGTGTTTATAAAAGCAGGTCCTTGGTCATGGAGGGGAGCCTTCCAGCTCCCTCAGCTGAAGCCCCTCTGACCCCAGTGCCTCTCAAAACAATCTTTCCTCCACGGACGCCTTCCTAATCAGCTACATGCAGCCCTCTCTCCAGAACGCTGAGCCCTTTGTTTTGTTTGTTTGTTTGTTTGTTTTAAAAATATATATATTTTATTGATTTTACACAGAGAGGAATTGAGAGGGACAGAGAGTCAGAAAAGTCGATGAGAGAGAAACATTGACCAGCTGCCTCCTGCACACCCCCCACTGGGGATGTGCTCGCAACCAATGTACATGCCCTTGACCGGAATCGAACCCGGGACCTTTCAGTCCGCAGGCCGACAGTCTATCCACTGAGCCACACCGGCTTCGGCCGCTGAGCCCTCTGTAAGGCTGGGGGGAAAGAACCCCGGCACCCCTTGTCTTGGGCACTCCGGACATTTCTCTCCTTTTTTTATTAATATACTCATGTTATTTTATTACAAATCATTAATAAGTTATTATTAATTTATTAATACTAAAGTATTTTATTAATAATTTGTTAACTTAGTACGAGGAAGGGAGAGAGGGACAGGAGCCTCCGTGATGAGAGAGAATCACGGATCGGCTGCCTCCCGCACCCCCCACCCTGGGCACCAAGCCCGCACCCCGGGCCGGTGCCCCGAGCGGGAACCGGGCCGTGGCCTCCTGGGCCACAGGTGGACGCTCAGCCCCTGAGCCCCGCCGGCCGGCCGGGCAGTGTGGCGTTGTGCTGGTGCCGCCGGCTCAGCGCCACACCTCCCGTCAGCACAGCGCCGGCCGGTTCACCCGGCGAGCGCTGCTCTCGGGCCTTTGTCCGGCCGCTCATCTCCGGAGCTCCGCGCGGGCCTGGGCGTGCACCTTTGAAACGCACTATTGTTCCCCGAGACCCATGCAGCGCAACCCCCGTCTCCGGGGCAACCCGGGCAGGCGCGCTCGAGCCGGTGGCTTCTCAGACGGCGGAGCCTCTCCCTCCCCCCGGCGGCTCTCGCGGGTGTGACCCGGCCTGGGCGCAGCTTCCCGGAGACACGCAGGGAGCCGGGCTTCGTGGCTCGTGTGTGTGTGTGTGTGTGTGTGTGTGTGCAGAGAGCTGTTTTTAAACGTATGTATTTTATTGATTTTTTTACAGAGAGGAAGGGAGAGGGACAGAGAGCTAGAAACGTCGATGAGAGAGAAACACCGACCAGCTGCCTCCTAAACACCTGCCCTGGGGATGTGCCGGCAACCAAGGTACATGCCCTTGACCGGAATCGAACCCGGGACCCTTCAGTCCCCAGGCCAACGCTCCATCCACTGAGCCACACCGGTTTCGGCGAGAGCTACTATATATATATATATATATATATATATATATATATATATATATATATATACACACACACACACACACACACACACACACTTTATTGATGTCAGAGAGAGGGGGGGAGAGAAACAGAAACATCCATGATGAGAGAGAGAAATGGATCGGCTGCCTCCTGCACACCCCACACTGGGGATGGGGCCCAAAACCCAGGCCTGTGCCAGGAATGGAACCCTGACCTCCTGGTTCATAGATGGACACTCAGTCACGGAGCCCCGCCGGCCGGGGAACAGGGTCTGTGTTAACGCGCACGCAGCGAGTGACGGAACACGCCTAGGCCTGTCGGCTGCACCCTGGCCTTGCAGGAGCACGGGCGTGGCACAGAAAACCTGAAGGCCCCAGGAGGTCTCCGCGGGGCCACGGACTGCACAGAGGACGGCTCGTGGCCGTGCGAAGCCGGCGGAGGCCCGCCCGTGTGAGTCCGTCCACCTGGCCGGCATGGGGGGGGGGGTCCCCCGCTTCCTCACTCCACAGACCCTGGCCGCCCACGGAGGACCCGCGGGTGGCGCCTGCTGAGGGCCAAGGCCAGGCCTCCCGGACCGGCGGGGGCAGCGCCCCAAGGAGCCCTCCGGAGCCCCGTGGAGGGGAGGGCAGTGCCCAGGGGAGGGCAGGGGGCAGAGCCGGTAGAGGGGGAGGGCAGAGCCGGTGGAGGGCAGGGAATCAGGCAGAGCCCCGAGGAGGGGGAGGGCAGAGCCCAGGGGAGGGCAGGGGGAGGGCAGAGCCCCACGGAGGGGGAGGGCAGAGCGAGCAGAGGGCAGAGCCCAGGGGAGGGCAGGGGATCAGGCAGAGCCGGCGGGCCTGCTCTCTGCGGATAAAGGCGGCTCCTTTGCCCAGGGTCCTGATAATGGGCCAGTGAAGCTTCTCGCCAGCGCCCTTCGCCAGCCACCTAACAGCCACCGAGAGCACGGCCCTCAGCGTCTCCACTTCCTGTGGATCACCAGCCACGTCCCGCATCCCCAGGCTCTGCCCAGCGGGGGGCGGGTGGGCAGGCAGTGCCCAGCGGGGGGCAGGGGGCCGGCAGTGCCCAGCGGGGGGCAGGGGTGGGGGTGGGGCAGGCAGTGCCCAGCAGGGGGCAGGGGTGGGGGTGGGGCAGGCACGTCACGCTGATGTCACGTCACCGGGGAATGGACTCCCGCTGGGAAACGAGGGAACCACAAGGTTAAAGAAGAAGGAAACATGTCTCTAATCTGAGCTGAGTGTGTCCCCACTGCACAGCACGTACAGTGACAGGCCTGAACCCAGTGTCATGTCACATGTCCACGTCATGCCATTGTTCCGGGCCGCCCCACGCACACGGGACAGGGTCCGTCGGCAGGTGCTTCAAACGCGTGTTCTTGCGTGAAGGCAGCCTGCCATGTCCTGCGTGTCCTCACCGGGTGTCTGCACTTCGGGCTTTGCAACGGGAAAGAGCTGGTACATCCGTCTTTCCAACCCTGTCCCCCCCCCCCCGGAAAGGGAGAGGGAGGGGAAGGGGGAGGAGGGGCTGGAGGCTCAGGAACTCGGGGACGTGGGTCCATCCATTCGGCGGGACCAATGTGCTGGGTCAGGAAAACATGGGGAAAACTAGGCTGATCCGGGCGAGCAGGGATCCTCCCTCCTGTGCCCGCCTCGGGGTCTGTGAAAACTGGCCACATCAGCAGCTGAGGAAGAGCCAGGTAGGTCTGCGGATCGGATGTCTCCTCCGCACCTTCCGCCTCCGAGTCCGCCCTCCCTCAGCCCGAACCTGCCCAGAGCACCTCCACTGGCCCTCTGTCTGACCCCCCGGCCCTCCACTCTGACCCCCAGCCTCCATTCTGACCCCCTGGCCTCCACTCCGACCCCCGGTCCTTCAGTGCAGAAATAGAGCCCTCTGGAATGCAAAGCCTGAGGGCAGAAATGTCCTATTTTATTTTATTTTTTAAAAATATATTTTATTGATTTTTTTACAGAGAGGAAGGGAGAGAGATAGTTAGAAACATTGATGAGAGAGAAACATCGATCAGCTGCCTCCTGTACACCCCCCACTGGGGACGTGCCCACAACCAAGGTACATGCCCTTGACCGGAATCGAACCTGGGACCCTTCAGTCCCCAGGCCGACGCTCTACCCACTGAGCCAAACCGGTCATGTCACATGACCTATTTTAAAGCGTCACAGGCCTCCCTGGATACCGGCTTTCCTTTAGACGCAGGCCGGCCGAGCCCACGCCACGGTGGCCCAAGCACACCCAGGGTTACTCATCCGGGTCTCGGGTCTCGGTCGGATCCAGGGCTCCTTCCCCGGCCCGACCTCCTTCCTTATCAAACGTTCGTTTCCTGCTGCCCCTCCGACCTCGCCGCCCGGCTGCTCTCACACGGGGTGGGGCCGAGGTAGCTGACAGCTGTGAGCAGGCAGAGCCCAGAGCTTACGCTGGTGTGGTCACCGATTAGCCACCGCGCCCTTTCCCAGGTGAGCCCCGGCTACCTGCTTCTGCCCCACCCCGGGTTCCGGCGTACCACGGACTCCACCGGCCCGTGAACTGTGCGCCCCAGTGAGAAGGTTACACTGTTCTCCTGGCCCACGGCCCTTTCCCTTCCTCCGAGGTCAAGCCGCCGTGTTTCCAAAGCCCTGTTAATTAGCCCGTGCCAAATTAACACGCTGACAAGTTCCACTTCCACACCTCGCGCGTCCCGATTTAGGCCTTTTCCTGTGAAATCACATGGCTTGGTTACCACCAGCTCTTGAGCTTTCTCTAACGGGGACCCGGTTACTCACACGTTTCAAAAAGTTGCTTTCTACTTTGCTCCATTTTGAAACCATGGCTAACTGACTATTTTTTTTCATGCAATTTTACAATATGAGTTTTTAGTCATTCCTAGAGCTTTATTTTTTAAAAAGGCATCTCTTCCGTGCTGGCAACGATGTATTATCCCTATATAAAAGGTGAAGGCTTTTGTTGGCATTAATTCAATATTATTAAGACTTGGCTTTTAAAAAATAAAAATAAAAAAGCAATTTAAAAAATGGGCAGAGGCCCTCCGGACACACTTCTCCAGAGAGGACACACCGAGGCCGGTAGACGGGAAAAGATACTCGGCATCACTCGCCGCCGGAGGAATGCGAGCTAAAACCACCAGGAGACACCGCCTCCCGGAAGGGCTACCACCGGCAAGTGAGCGAGCAGGTGCCGGCGGGGCGGGGCGGGGCGGAGGAAGGAGCCCTCGGCGCTGCTGGTGGGAATGCCGCCGGGGCGGCCGCGGGGGACGTAGGACTCTCCCCGGAGCGTTCAGATGGAGCTGCCTCGTGCCCAGCGACCCCGCTCACCCACGGGGAACACACGGCCCGGTGTCCACCGCACCAGTAACGTACCCGAACCCAGATCCGGAAGCAGCCCCGGGCCCAGCAGGAGGGGAGGGGGTGGGAGCTCGGGGTGTGTGGGCCCCACGGAACACTCCTCGGCCACAAGAACGGAGCCTTCCCCCTGGCAACAGGGTGGGCGGGCCTAGAGGGTGTGATGCCAAGGGAGACACGTCGGTCAGAGAGACACGCACGCGCCAGTAGGGTTTCGCTCATAGGTGGGACCGATAAAGCAAGACAAACGCACACACCACACAGAAACGGGACTCCCGGACACGGAGAGCAGACTGACGAGGGTGCAGGGGGGCGGGACGTGGGGGGCGGGGTGAAGGGACGCAGGGGTGCCGTGTGGCAGCTGCAGAACCCTCACCGGGGTGCAGAGCACGGAGTAGGGAACGTCTACCTTCACAACAGCCTGAGCGACCCTCGACCGCGGGGCCGGAGGCTGTGACCGCACTGACCACCAGGGGGCAGGCGCCCGGTGCACAGGCATGGAGACAGGGAGCAGACTGATGGACCTCAGAGGGAAGCGGGGGCGGGGTGCACCCGTGGGGTCCCTCGGCCTGGCCTTCGGGATCGGGCCAAAACCGGCTCTCCGACACCCCCCCAGGGGTCCTGGATTGGGAGAGGGCACAGGCCAGGCCGTGGGACCCCCACCCTGATGCATGAATTCGTGCGCCGGGCCTCCATTGTAATAACAATGGATGGTGCCAGGAGGGTGCTGGAAAGAGGAGGGGGGTCATTTTTTGTTTGTTTTTTTAAAATATATTTTATTGATATTTTACGGAGAGGAAGGGAGAGAGATAGAGAGCCAGAAACGTTGATGAGAGAGATACATCGACCAGCCGCCTCCTGCACACCCCCCACCTGGGATGTGCCCGCAACCCAGGTACATGCCCTTGACCGGAATCGAACCCAGGACTTTCGGTCCGCAGGCCGACACTCTATCCACTGAGCCAAACCGGTTTCGGCAGGAGGGGGGGTCTCTTTGTAAAGTACACGTGCATCTACCTAACCACTGTGCTGCACCCCGGACACCAACACAACACAATTCGGAGGGCGGGGGGCGGGGGAGAGACGTGCACGGGAAAGACCACTCCACACCCTACACCAACGCCCACGTCTGTCCGCAGGGCCCCTCCGGCTGTGGGTGACAAGGAGAGTCGCGTCCTGGTCCCTCCCTCCACCGCCTCCCGGCTCCCCGCTTCCCTCAGGACCGAGGTCGCTCGCTCGCTCCGGGTGGCCGAGGCGGTTACAGCCGCTCATTAATATTCAATCGCCTTTCAAAGATAAGCTTCATATAAATTTAACGGTGTTAGCCCAGGGAGGACGAATGCCCTCCGTCACGGGGACAGGGAGGCAGCGGGAAGGTGAGTGCACCTTCCTCCCAGAATAAACCTCGCTCCTCATCAGCAAAAAAAAAAAAAAAAAAAAGCATCTGACCCGGTATCCGCCCTGCCTCCGCCGGCAGCAACCTACTTACCGGCGGGCGGGCGGCGTGCGCTCGGAAAGGTCACGGCCGTGCCGGGCTCGGGCGCGGCCTGCTCCGGGGAAGCCCGCGCGGCCAGCGCGCCCACAGGCGGACCACGGCTGTGTCACGGCCAAGACCACGCTCGCTCCTGGCGCCTCAGCCGGCCGGCAGCGGCCACCTCCGACCCGCTCGGGCCGGGCGCGGGGCAGGTGGTTCACTGGGAACCCAAAGGGGCGACCCAAATGCAAGAATTCCGAGCGGGCTGACCCGGTCAGGTTTGGACCCGAGGCAGAACTTTTTTATGCGCGGACACACTGAGCATCTTTAAAAAGCAAACAAGCAAGCACACACACACACACACACACACACACAGCCCCGGCCGGTGTGGCCCACTGGATAGAGCGCTGGCCTGGCCCGCAGACCCAAGGTCCCCGGGTTCGATTCCCGGCGAGGGCACACACCTCGGCCGCAGGCTCCTCCCCGGCGCGGGCCCTGGTCTGGGCTCGGGCAGGAGGCAGCCCATCGACCTGTGTCTCTCAGATGGAGGTTCCTCTCTGACTTGCCCTCTCTCTCCACTCTCCCTGAAAAGAAATCAATGGGGCAGCGTCCTCGGTGAGGATCACACACACACACACACACTCTCACATGCACACACACACACACACACACACACACACACACGGAGCCTCTGTGCCAGTGGCCCCCATCCCGCCATGACCGGAGCCGGGGACAGCGGGGCCCTGTATTGTAAGTGAGACCCCCATGGCATCCTGACACCTTCAGGAGGACCCTGGGCACTTGGGGAGCCCGTCCCTGGGAGACAACTCTGAGCCACACTCCCAGGTTCTCACCTCGGCCGGGCCGGGGCCGGGGCCAGCCGCTCCTGTCCACCCCGCCCGGCAGCCCCTCCCGGAGTCCCCGGTGACGGCCCGCCCGGCCCGGCGCCCTGTCCCCGTCCGCACGCGGACCCGTCGGCCTGTCTGCCCGCCGGAGGGGCGGCCGTGACCCGCCGCGGGGCCGGGGACCGGGGACCGGGGACCGGGACCGGGACGGGGGGCAGGCGGCCGGCTACAAGGTAGCAGCTCCCGGCCCGGACCCGCCGGGACACGGCCAACTCGCCGCGACTTTTCTCCGCGACCCCGGATCGGCCTCCCCCGCCGCCCCCCGCCCGCCCCGGCCGTCCCGTCCCCGTCCCCGTCCCGGTCCCCGCACACGCGCCCTCCGCTCCCTGTCCTCCGGCACGTTCCCGGGGACACGTCCCCCCCCCGGCCCCGGGGACCCGGGGTCCGCCCCGCGCGCCGCGCCCCCGCCTGGCAGGGGCTGCGGGGCCCGGTGGCCGCCGCGGGGCAGCGCGCACGCCGGCGCCCCCTCCCCTCCGGTCTCCCCTCCTCCCTCCCTCCCTCCCCGGAGGCCGGGCACGGACACGGACACGGGCACGGCGGGCGGGCGGGCGGCGCGGGGCGGACAATGCCCGCCGGCAGCCCCGGGCCGGGGGACGAGGCGTACCTGGTCCAGCGGCAGCCGCACGGCGTCGCTGAGGGGCTGCAGCAGCGTGGAGCCCGTGGCGCTGGGGGAGGCCATGCCGGCCGCTGCCGCCGCTCTGCCCGCCCGGCGCCGCCGAGGATGGGGATGCGGCGGCGGCGGCGGCGAGCCGGGCCCTGGCCGCCCGCGGTCCGGGCGGGGCGGGGCGGGCGGTCCGGTCCGGGCGGGGCGGTCCGGTCCGGTCCGGGCGGGGCGGGCGGCCCGGGGGCGGGAACCCGCTGGGCCCGCCCCCCGGCGCCCCTCCCACCCGCGCGCCCGACGGCCCCGCCGCCCAATCGGGGCGCAGCGCCCCGGCCGCGGCGGCCAATCAGAGGGCGCCTCCCGCCACGCGCGCTCCCGCCGGCCGGGCCGAGGGGCGGGGCCGGGGCGGCGGCGGGGCGGGGGCGGCCCGGGGGCGGCGGCCCGGGCGGGTGCCCGCTGCGCCCCCCGATCCCCGATCCCCGATCCCCGCCCCGATCCCCGCCCCCGATCCCCGCCCCGGGCCTCCGCCCCGGGGTCCGCGCCGCCCCGGCCCCTCCGCGAGGGACGCGGGCGACAAAGGGAGCGGGGCCGCAGACAAAGGCCGGCGTGCGGGCCGGGCCGGGAGGGGCCTTGGTCTGCGGGGCGCTGTGCGGCCGCCCCGCTGTGCCCCCCGCCCACCTGCCGGCGCCCAGGCCTCCGGGGGGTGAGGGGGACACGGCCGCCCCAGCGCCCCCAGGTCCCGCGGGCCACCCTGTCCCATCCACCTGCCCAAACCCAGACCTGAGCCCCTGGCAGAGGGGGAACTGGGGGGCTGGGGGGTTTGGGGGGCTGGAAACTCAAGGCCAGCAGCCTGAGCTTTGGGGGGCAATGGGGGACAGTGGAGGGAGGTGAACCACGGCCCTCATGCTTGGACGCTGTGCTCAGGGTGTGCCACCAGGTCACCCCGCCACCCTCACCCCCCGGGAGGCAGGGCTGCCACCACCTGACCCCGCAAAGCCATGGAGGCTAGGGCCGTGGCCGGCACACCGCGGCTCGGGAGCCACAGGCGGCTCTCTGGCCCCCGGAGTGCGGCTCTTCCACAAAACACCACGGCCCGGGCGAGTCTGTGTGGAAGAAGTGGCGCTGGAAGAAGTTTTAAGTTTTAAAAGACGGGGCTCTCCAAAGACACGTCCGTCGTTGGGCCGTTGATGTTCGGCCCTGTGGACGGATGAGTTTGCCCACCACGGGTCTGGGAACTCAGAACAGCCCAGCTAAGGAACAGGAGAGAGGATGACAGCCGAGGAATCCACCTTCCGTTCCCCTCTCCTCCCTCCAACCGAAACCCCGGCCGGAAACCCTCATCGGGACCAGGTGCCCAGCGCACCCCTGGGCCTGGGTCGTCCCCCTGCAGAGGAGGCGGTGAATGGGTGGGTCGCCTCAGCCTCCTCCGGCCTCACCGTCTTTGACCGGCCGGTTAACCTAACGCCTCGGTCTGGCCCTCGCTGGGTGAAGGGCAGAGGGCAGATCCGAAAACCGGGGCCTCGGGCTCCGGCGGTCGGTCGCCCGGGGCTGTGGTTGATTTTGCTATTGGAGCGTAACAGCGGCATAAATTACATTTCATAAACTATGACTGGAAAGAGAGCTCAGAGCCGCGCATGGTGACACTTAGCCTCTGTTAATCACCACCCGAGAAACATCGGGTGATTCTGAACACGGGCACTGCTTTTCTCACGTTAAAAATACCACGTGCCGGTGTCAGGGAAGACACGGAGACCCATAGTTTAAGGTAATCGCTCAGGGGCGATGGCGTGATTGTGATGCAGGCATCTGCTGATTAGATCAGAAGCCTTAAGCTGTGACGAAGGGAGAAAGAATTGAGCTAATTACACAGATTGCCTCCCTGTGCTACTTCTGATGGCATCCACCCCTGAAAGTGGCTCTCTCACACATGCCGAGTTCTTTTTTTTTTTTTCATATATTTTATTGATTTTTTTACAGTGAGGAAGGGAGAGGGACAGAGAGTTAGAAACGTCGATGAGAGAGAAGCATCCATCAGCTGCCTCCTGCACACCCCCCACTGGGGATGTGCCCGCAACCAAGGTACATGCCCTTGACCGGAATCGAACCCGGGACCTCTTGGTCCACAGGCCGACGCTTTATCCACTGAGCCAAACCAGTTTTGGCACATGCCAAGTTCTTCAAAAGCAAACACCAGCACGTGGTATAGTCAAGGAACGACTGAACGGGGTTCTATAAAGAGCAAAGTATGTTTTTTATCCGAAGGAGAAACACAAACAAGACAGAGAAAGGAAAGGGTGATCAGACTAGCATCTGTCAGGCCTGCCCAGCGTGGCTCGGCGGCTGCGCGTCCACCTAGGAACCAGGAGGTCGGGGTTTGATTCCTGGTCAGGTCACGTGCCCGGGTTGTGGGCTCCACACCCAGGGTGGGGCGTGCAGGAGCCGGCCCGTCTTATCATGGATGTTTCTATCTCTCTCTCTCTCTCCCTCTCTCTCCTCTCTAAAGTCAATAAAAATATTTTTTAAAGAACTATACCTATCGGGGTGATCACTTTAGAAGGTATATAGATGTTTAATCACTGTGTTGTCCACCTGAAACGAATAGGACATCGTATGTCACCGGTAATTGGAAAACGAATGCTTGAACAAAGGAAAGCATGGAATGAGGTCTTTTGTTAAACGTTAAAAGCGAAAGAACAATCCGGGAGAAAGTCAAAAGACCTGCATTTGGCCCTGACTTTTCCACTGAATAGCTGAGAACTTGAGAAATCTGCTTACCTTTAAGGATTACACACACACACACACACAGAGGAATCTGTGCACCGGGCCTCCATTGTAATAACTAGTAAACTAACTCCCCAAGGTCACTGCCCAGCCTCACAGGAGTGCGTACTGGTTACAAGCATGGCATTAACAGTAACTGAGTTGTTCTAAAGTACGTATGCTAGTAATATTAGTGTTAGAAATAGCCAGTAGAGAAGGAACTCTGACATCGCAGCCACATTTTAGTAAGTTCACGTACGCCAAACCCTAAGAGCACCGCGCAGCGCTCACGGGTATGAAATGACTGTCTGCCCGCGTTCTCACCCCCATGGCTCTCCCCTCCTGACGTGGCCGTGGTCACGAAAGACCGCTGCCGCGAAGGTGTCCCTCTGGAGCAGGGTGGCCAGCACCCCGGGCAGAAACGGCAGCCTTCGCTGTCCCCGGGACCCTGCTGGCTGGGGTTCTGTACGCACTGGCCCGCTAAAACAGTAGAAGGGTGAGTCTGATTTCCTGAACGTGTGTCTGCTCTCCCCAACGACTGGATCCTCCGCAGCTGGTGGTTTGAATATCACATCGATTGCGATCATTGATGGTTATCGAGGCGCATTCCTCTGCACCTGGGAGCACAAATTACCCGGAGTTGCCTCAATGACTACAGATAATGCGTTCCGGCTGACGCAGTGGCCCTGGAATCCGGACACCACACTTACTCTAAATCGCCCCCGTGGCTCCCGGTGATGCGTCTCTGTTGGCGCGGTGATCCGCGGGCCCAAAGCTACACCTACTCTGAACAGAGAGCTGACTTGCTCAGTTTCGCTCCTGTCACCGCTCTGGGCACACCAGGTTCCTCGCTCCGGACCCGGAGACAGACTCCGTGCCTTCGTGGTGTCCTGCCCATCGGAGCCAGGAGTGGCGAACCTTCCGGGGCTGCGAGGTCTGGGCGCTGTTGCCCCTCGCCGCCGCCGGCCTTTGAATAAACGCCTCCAGAATTTGACTTTCTGGGGCGTCCGCTGTGAGATTCGGGGTACACTGCCACACCTTCCCAACTTATTTTTAACTTTGGGCAAACCACTCAGAAGGAGTGCATGCTCTGCCAAGTTGCTTTTGTGTCCTAACGCGGTGTGTGTCGTGAAATTAGTGCGCTCCGGCAATGACTTTGCCTGCTGCGTGCGCTTGTGTCCTGGAATGACTCTGACGACCAAGGGCATTAATAAAAGCCTAGTATGCTGACCGACCCGTCGCTATGACACACACTGACCACCAGGGGGCCGATGCTTAACGGAGGAGCTGCCCCCCCAACCATTGAGGGTCTGCCCCTCAAGAAGGAGGCAACCGGCAGCAGTGATTGGGGGGCGGGAGCAGCCAGTGGGCAGCACCAGGCTGCTAACCAAGGCAGGTTCCAGCAGGGGGCCCCCCACCCTGGTCACCGCACAGATGGCCCTGGTCACCATCCAGGCCTAGGGACCCTCCCCTAGACATTGGGGACAGCCTCTTAGTGTAAACATTAAAACCTGCCGAGGCTGCTCTGCCGCTGAGAACGCAGGGTGATGCAGCGAGGACAGGCACGGACTCCGGCTCGCACATTCTGGGGTCAGCCCTGATCCGGACACTGATGGCTGTGTGACACCGCCAATGGCTTCACTTCTCTCTGCTTCGGTTTTCCCACCCAAAAGAAGGGGAGATGGTGCTGCTGCCCCAGAAGGGTCGTGTTATGTACCTTTTTTTATAATCAGGGCGAAAACGTCTACCTGCCCACACGACAGCAAGCTGCCTTTTCTCCTGTGTGAACAGTGTGGTCACTGGTGCAGGCAGCATTCTGGACTGCAGGAGGGATGTCTGGACTGCCAGTGTAGGCCTGCCATCCCCTGAGGGGTCCCGGATTGCAAGAGGGACCCCCATCCCTGTGCGTGAATTCCGTGCACCAGGCCTCTGGTCCACGTCATAACAGCCCCGGGCGGCTGGCCATCCCCCGTGAGCGCTCACAGGCTAACTCCAGCCGGAGACCAGACACTGGCATTCAGAAAGTCGTCCTTTAGGGCCTGACACAGCTGGGGGGGGGGGCACCCCAAAGTAGTCGGAACAAGACAGCGCACACAGGAAGCCACAGCAGGCCCACTCGGAGCCCCGCCTCCGGGCGACGGCACCTCACTTCACCTTCCCTGTCCACCCATCCGGAGACTCCAAAACTCAGTGGCCACGACTTCCTAGAATTTCGATTCCCCCAAACTTCTAGAACTTTCTTCCCGGACCCACCTTGGGTCTAGGGTTACTTGTCAGAGAGATGGGAACAGAACGGGTGCGGGCTCGTCGATGGGAGAACTGCCTTGTCTCCCGGTCGCTCCGTCGGCTCCAGGGCCGCCTCTGACGGGTGGCTCCGGAGAAGGCCGTCACTCCGGAGGCCGGGACGCTGCCTGGGCGCTGGTCCAGGCATTGCCTTTCCCTCCTGCCTTCCCTGGGCTTTTCCACCTGTACAGGCCCAGGTCAGTCTCAGGGGGAAGGTCCCCCGTCCCCCCCGTCCCCCCCGTCCCCCCGGCCCCCCGGCCCCCCGGCCCCCCGGCCCCCCGGCCCTTACGGAGTCTGAGGGAGCCACTCGAGCCCCTCTGGCCTCCAGGTACAGAAAAACAAAGTGCAGCCTGGCTGGGGTGGCTCAGTGGGTGGCTCAGTGGGCGAGCGTCAGCCTAGGAACCAGGAGGTCACGGTTCGTTCGATCCGGGTCAGGGCACAGGCCCGGATTGTGGGCTCGACATCCAGCGTGGGGCGTGCAGGAGGCAGCCGATCCATGATTCCCTCTCATCATGGATGCTTCTCTCTCTCTGCCTGTCCCTTCCTCTCTGACATCCATAAACATGTATTAAAGAGAAAGAAAGCACCAACTCCCGTGCATCCACACGCCTGCATGAAGGCATTTGTGTTCCAGTCATGAAGCATCTGAAATGTAAGCCGCCACCGCACCCGAGACGCTCCGTCCGCCCGCCTCGGCTCCCCGCGGCCTCGGCTCCCAGTCCTGCCTCCACGCCCCGGCCCCGTCTGTTCCCTGTGATTACAGAATGGCTCCCTCCCGTCCACGGGCCGACTGCCACGCGCTGCCGACCTTCCGGTCTGGCGAGTTGGGAGTCACCCCCTCCAGAAGCCGGCTCTGCGACAGAGAGGACTGGGGGTGCCCGGCCCCCGGAGTCCCGTGGGGTCCCCAGAGCCCGTGGCCGCCAGGGGATTTCCTGTCTGTGGGTAAGCGTGTCGGGAAGCTCGCCTGGGGCAGGTGCCTGCTGCTAAGCCCTCCCCCGGCTGCCTGCTCGGGGCCCCGGGCCCCGGGACGGGGTTTGTGAGAGGCCTGAGCCCGAGGCGGCGCCCCCGGACTGGGAGCGGGGACCCTCCTCCCTCACGTGTCAGGCCTGGGGCGACCACGTCTAACCCAGATCCCCGCCAAGACCTGCTGTCCCGGACAGGTGACTTCTGGTTACACCTGAGCGGCCTGCCAAGAAGTGTCCTTCTCATCAGATAATGGCTTGGTTTCGATTTCATCAAATTACCTCTTAATTTCACCCCATTGGAAAGCAGATAGCTCTTCTCCCGGATGTGGGTTTCTTCTGGATGCCAGTTCTGACCCGGGCTTAAAAGCTGCTCGCACAGCCCAGTGTGGATGGAATCACGGCACATGGGCAGTCTGTGACGAGAGACAGCTAAGGTCCCCGAGGTCGCTCACACACACACACACACACACACACACACACACACATACACCCGCATTATTCGATTCGTAAACAATGGCTGCTGCTTCCACAAAGAGGAGAGCCCCTTTCTCAGATTCTTTTTAAAATATATATATTTTATTGATTTTTTACAGAGAGGAAAGGAGAGGGACAGAGAGTTAGAAACATCGATGAGAGAGAATCATCGATCAGCTGCCTCCTGCACACCCTCTACCGGGGATGTGCCCGCAACTAAGGTACATGCCCTTGACCGGAATCGAACCTGGGACCCTTCAGTCCACAGGCCGACGCTCTAGCCACTGAGCCACACCGGTTTCGGCCTTTCTCAGATTCTTCATGTGAACTAGGACCCCGACTTTCTTGAGGCTTGGGGGCTGGGGTTGGGGTTGGGTGGGGGAGGGGGCATCAAATGGCCCAGGGAAGGCCGACCATCGTGGCTCAGTGGTTGAGCATCAGCCTATGAACCAGGAGGTCGTGCGGTTCCATTCCCGGTCAGGACACAGGCCAGGGTGTGGGCTGCATCCTCTGAGTGGGGCTCGCGGGAGGAAATTCTCGCTCATCCCTGACTTTATTTTTTTTATCTTTCCCGTCCCCTCCCCCCCCCACTCCCTTCCTCTCTGAAATCAATAAAAAACATATTTTTTTTAAGTGTCAGGTAAAATGCCGAAACTGGTTTGGCTCAGTGGATAGAGCATCGACCTATGGACTCAAGGGTCCCAGGTTCGATTCCGGTCAAAGGCATGTACCTTGGTTGTGGGCACATCCCCGGTGGGGTGTGTAGGAGGCAGCTGATGGATGTTTCTCTCTCACCAATGTTTTTAATTCTCTATCCCTTTCGCTCTCCCTTTCTCTCAGTAAAAAAAAAAAATCAATAACACATATATTTTTTTAAAAAAGAATTATCCCTCTGATCGGTGATTTTGGAAACTCCTCCTTCTGTGTGATGTTTCTTTGAAGGCCATCTCCGAATCCACACGTATTTGTCCTCTCTCTCTCTCTCTCTCTCTGTCTCTCTCTCTCTCTCTAATTTCCGGCCCATGTCCCTCTGGTGACCAGGGAATCAAGTTCATGTTATTCCAGGCCCGGAGCCAGGAAGGGGATCCCATTGCATAGAAGGCCGCCACCCGCCTCCGGGTCAGACCATCCCGCCGCCGACCCCGCGTGCTTC
Source organism: Vespertilio murinus (assembly GCA_963924515.1). Taxonomy (NCBI): domain Eukaryota; kingdom Metazoa; phylum Chordata; class Mammalia; order Chiroptera; family Vespertilionidae; genus Vespertilio; species Vespertilio murinus. The sequence goes on along the minus strand of OZ004713.1, from coordinate 69,010,500 downwards.
CCGGAGCACGCGGAGCCGTTCCTCCCGACTGCCAGTCCCTCCCGGGCTGCCGGCGAGTCGCTGAGAAACCAGCTGAAGGGAGGAAGATGGGCTCGGGTCTGTGTGGCACAGCCACGCCGTCTCCGTGGCCTCTGCAGGAGCCCCCGGCCGGCACGTCTCACCCAGCACACCTGCTTAAAACCCCGATTCCCGGGCAACACCAAACACACAGAGACGCTAGTCCGCCGGTGGGCTCAGTGGTGAGGGTCAACCTATGAACCCAGAGGTCACGGGTCAATTCCCGGTCAGAGCACAGGCCTGGGTTGCAGGCTCGATCCCCAGTGTGGGGGTGCAGGAGGCAGCTGACCCATGATTCTCTCTCATCATGGATGTCTCTCTCTCTCCCCCTTCCCCTCTGAACTCAGTAAAAATATATATATTCTTTAAATAATCAGAATTTGAATAAGAAAAAGGAACATGGGCATTGTCTGCAGTTATTTTTCTCATCCCCGCTCAGACTCCTCAAAATCCTAAAAAATAAATACATAAACAAAGAAAGAAAGAGGAAGGAGGAAGAGGAGGAGAAGGGTTATTTCTAGGCCGGGCCCGGGAATCTGCATTTTCCCCACATCCCTGGGGGAACTCTTAGGCACACACGGAAGCTCGGGAACCAACACTCCAGGCTCTCGCTTTGTGAAGAACGTTGTCTTAAAGAACGTTATAACCCGATGAATAAGAAGACAGAGAGGGAGACAGTGAAGCATCGAACAGACTGACAACTAACCGCACCGGGGACCCCGCCGGGGATGTCCTGCCGGCGGGGGCAGCCCTCAGCCGGCAGCCAGACACCCCCGCGGAGCCCCAGACGTGAGGGGCTCGGGCTGGGCTGAGAGGCACCCCACCCCGTGCACCCCAGACTGTGGGGCACCAGGCTCCGGTTCTATTGTACGTCCCCACGGAGCTGCTAAGAGACGCCGCTCCAGTTCCTGATTCTTGTATGGACCTGCTGGGGGTTTCCTTCCTTCTCTGAGGGTGTCTGGGCACTCTCCTTATCACCGATGCCCTGCAACGTCCATGGCGAGTCCCCTCCTCACGGCCGGGCATCCTGCGGCCCCTTCTGGATGCACGGGCCTCCCAACCGGGGAAATTGTCTGTTTCTTCGAGAACCTCCCTGCCTTCGCGTCCTCTGTTCTCTCCTGACAGAATTCTTTTTTTTAATAAATATATTTTTTATTGATATTTTACTGAGAGGAAGGGGTAGAATAGAGAGCTAGAAACGTCGATGAGAGAGAAACATCGATCAGCTGCCTCCTGCACACCCCCCACTGGGGATGTGCCCACAACCAAGGTCCATGCCCTTGACTGGAATCGAACCCGGGACCTTTCAGTCCGCAGACCGACGCTCCATCCACTGAGCCACACCGGTTTCGGCTCCTGACGGAATTCTCATTTGTAAGGGGCCGGCTTCCTGGATGGAGCCCCTAATTTAATTTTTTCCTCCGTGTTCCAGCTGTCTTTTTCTCCTGGGAGACTTTCTCAGCTTCATCTTCCAGCCTTCTCCTGATTTACTGACTTTTTTCCCTTCAATTGTTTCCATCAGATCATTCTCACACAGCCATTGTATCCGCTTCCTCGTTGAAAATGATGAAAATAACAAAATCACAGTGAGAAGTGTCTGGCCCGTTTAAAAACGCCCGAGCTGAGAGCCAGGGAGGGTGCACCCCCAGGGGCGGCGGCGGGCGCTCGGCACGCGCCCACGCGGGTGTGCGCCCACGCAGCGCGCCCACCCGCCGGCTCCCGGGCGGCACCGTCGCCACCGCCCTCGCCCGCCCGCCCGCTTGTGAAATCTGCTCGGTGAGGACATGAAGAAACGCCAGACCCACCTCACGTCCCTGCGTTGCACAATCCCGGGGCCCGGCCCCTCAGAGCCACCCGCCACCCCGACCGACAGCCAGGAGTTTCCGGAGCGAAAAGGCAAACCGCCCCCACAGCCGGCCCGGCAGGTTCGGCCGCCGGCACGTGCGGGGCTAACTGCCTTTCTCGCCGGGAGATCCGGCCTCTCAGAGGGAAGCGAGTGAGTCACACTGATAGTAAGACAGTGCGAGGCACCAAGAACACGGAGCACTCAGCACCCCGGGGAAGCCCACACACAGGACAGCCTCGGTGGGGCCCGTGTTCTCATGGAATTGAGTGCCCATGAAATCACCCCACGTTCACACCTTAAGACAGTGTTTCCCAAAGTGTGGTGTGCATGCCCCCGGGGGTACGGGGAGAGTCTGGTGGGGGTACGCGTTGCACCGGAGTTTGGTGGGGATGTGCACTGCACCGTGCTTAGCTGCGCCTGATTCTATGTTCTCATGAGTCAAGTCAAGACAGCCTTGTGAGGCGTGAGATGGTCCGGTGTGCAAATACATGTTATTTATAATGTAACTTTTATTTACATTTTATGATGAACAATTTTATTTTTCGTGTATTATTATTTCATGTATGTACCAAAAAAAAAGAAAAAATAAATATATTTTGATTGTTATTAAAATACATCCTTTTTTTTTTTTTTACAAAGGGTACTCAGCGTTACAAAAATTATAGAAGGGGTACCCATACGTCAGAAGTTTGGGAAACACTGCCCTAAGACATGACGCTGTGTCTGCCTATGGACTCACACACCAGACGTGTTCCGAGGCCCAGAATGCACTTCACGATGTAAAATGTGTCGTGTGGCACATGAACAACCTTCAGCTCTAAGTTGTTTGTTTTTTTAAAAATATATTTTTATTAATATTTTACAGAGAGGAAGGGAGAGGGAGACAGAGGTAGAAACATCAATGAGAGAGAAATATTGATCAGCTGCCTCCTGCACACCCCCCACTGGGGATGTGCCCACAACCAAGGTGCATGCCCTTGACCGGAATCAAACCGGGGACCCTTGAGTCCGCAGGCCGATGCTCTACCCACTGAGCAACACCAGTTTCGGCTCACTCAGGCTTTTATAGAGAGAGATGTACACCATCCTATACAATAGAAGCCTAAGATGCAAATCTACTGAATGACAGAACCACCAGCAGAATGACTGGTCGCTATGACACACACTGATCACCAGGGGGCAGACGCTCAATGCAGGAGCCGCCCCCAGCCCACAGGCCCCAGGCCAGCAGCCCCCCCCCAATCACCCCACTGTTTGGCCCTTAGATGGGCCCTGATCACTGGCCAGGACTAGGAACCCTACCCGTGCACGGGTTTTGTGCACCAGGCCTCTAGTCTCCTAACACTCCCCCTGGACTTCCGGGTGGAAGTGCATCTTGGAATTCTGGAGAAGACACGTGTCCTACTCGAAAGGGAGCGGGCGAGGCACACACTCACGGACGCAGCGGGAACCCAGGCGTGTTTTAAAAGCCAGCTCGGCTCCCGGAGGTGTGGGCGAGTATCATCACAATAGGGACGTGAACTTCACACCCTGTCACCTCCCCCTTCCCACACCGGCAGAGAGGGGCTCTGACCTCAGGCAGTGGTCTCATCCGATGGCCCGGGCAGTGGTCTCATCCGATGGCCCGGGCAGTGGTCTCATCCGATGGCCCGGGCAGTGCCTTTGAAGGCGCCCACGACATCATATTCACAAAGCCCAAAGAGACGGTTCTCTCTACAGAAGTCAGAGTGACATAGCCAGGTAAGGTTTTGCTGCTGATAAGGCGGAGATTCCAAACAATATTTGGTGCCGGTCAGCACTATGCAGTTACCACCGGCCTTCCAGATGGAGCAGCGGGAGAGGGGGAGGCAGCAAGGCCAATCGGAGGAAGGGGCCCCCTGTCTGCGGGGGATTCGTGCCGAGGCTACCGGTAGGCCCAGGAGCCTCGGGCGGCACCGGACCCTGTGCAGGCCGTGTTTCCTCCCAATTTATAAACTGGGCAGCGCCAGAGATGAACGACAAAAGCGAATGATAAAATAGCCAGTGATCACAATATCCTGTGACAAGAGTTGTGTGGCTGTGGTCTCGCTCTCTCTCTCTCTTTCTCTCTCTCTCTCTGATGATCAGTCTCACGGGAGACGCTGAACAGAGCCATATCCTGGGCGAGAAGGAGGAGGACACTTGAAACGTACAAATTGTTTATTTCTGGAATGTTCCATGAGTTTTTTTTCAGACCACAGTTTATGTTCACTGGAACCACAAAAAAAGTGAAAGCACAGTTAAGGGGGGTGGATGCTGCCGCACCCCAATATGAGGCCAGGGAGGCGACAGAGGAAAGGCCAGCACGCCAAGGTGGCACAGCGGACGCAGGAGAAGCCTCTGAGGTCGCGACTGAGCCAAGTGGCGGCCCGTGCTCCCGTCCGGGAACCCCACACCCGCGTCAGCCGTCCGGGGAGGCACCGCTGGCCTGACTGGCCCCAGCATTAGACTAGGAGCTCCACGTTGGCCTTTTGAGATGTATATATTGGTGTTGATTTCAGAGAGGAAGGAACAGGGAGAGGGAGCGATAGAAACATCTGTGATGAGAGGAGAATCATGGATCGGCTGCCTCCTGCTCGCCCCCTCCTGGGGATCAAGCCCACAACCCAGGCATGGGCCCCTGACTGGACTCGAACCCAGGACCCTCCAGTCCCCAGGCTGACGCTCCATCCACTGAGCCACACCAGCCAGGGCTCCCCTGTTGCCCTTAAAACGTGCCCGGGTGACCCGACCCCGCGGAGCCCCCTCGCTGGTGTAAGGGGGCAGCTGGCCAGTCTCTCTGAGAACGCTGAGACGCCGAGGAGGGGCCCGGAATCAGCGTTTCCTCCAGCGTCCGCGTCTTCACCACGGGCTGTGCTCACGGGAAGAGTGAGCAACGCGTGGGGACGGCGAACCCGAAGCACCTCCGGGCGCACAGACCCCTTCACTCGGTTCCGGTGCCCACCCCGGGGCGCCGGCCACAGAGCACACGCTCCTCACACGTCACCTCTGTGCGGAAACTCGGTGCCCTCATACAGTGAAGCGTAAAGGACTCTTGGTTTCTGTCTAAAAGCAGCTGGCCCCCTTTTAAAAATATATTTTATTGATTTTTTACAGAGAGGATGGGAGAGGGATAGAGAGCTAGAAACATCGATGGGAGAGAATCATCGACCAGCTGCCTCCTGCACACCTCCCACTGGGGACGTGCCCACAACCAAGGTCCATGCCCTTGACCGGAACTGAACCCGGGCCCCTCCAGTCTGCAGGACGACGCTCTATCCACTGAGCCAAACCAGCTGGCCCCTTTAAAGTGTGACATCCAACAGCAGATCCAGATTTAGAGAGACCTGCCCCGGGCAGAGATCAAATTAAGGGCGAGAACTTGCTTCAGTCAATAAAGCACGGGGACCCCTGTGAGTCTTCCCGGAACAAAACACGTACGTGAACGAGACCCCCGAGAGCGTGGTCTGAGGACGGAGCCACTGTGGAGGCAAGCAGAGAGAAGGCTGACACTCTTCCGAAGCATCAGCGTCGATGACAGAGGGAAATGGAGCCCTAGCCGGTGTGGCTCAGTGGATAGAGCGTCGGCCTGCAGACTGGAGGGTCCGGGGTTCAATTCCGGTCAAGGGCACGTACCTTGGTTGCTGGTCAATGTCTCTCTCCCATCATCGATGTTTCTATATCTCTCTCTTTCCCTTCCTCTCTGAAATCAATAAAAATATATATTTTTTAAATAAAGAAAAATGAAATGAAGACGACCACTCGGACTTCAAACGTCTGAGGCCCCAGCAAGCTTATCGCCTCCCCCATGTCCCCGGGGGGCGGTTTCCTCACCACAGGGCGGCCGGGGGTGGTGTGGAGAGATTGGCATAAAACCAACGTAACTGCCGAAAAGCGCCCTCCGGCGCCGGGGGCAGGGCTCCGCTCCCGTAGCCACAGCCCTGCCGTGGCACCGGGGCAGGAAAGGGCCGCCAGGATCCCCGTGCGGCTCCCCCCGCGGCTCAGGAGGTCGTGTGAGGGGCTGGGGGCCGAGTTACCGCGTTGTCGTTCTGGCTCCGTGCCCCCGGCAAAGCACCGCTGTCACTCCCCGTCTCCACGGGGGACCCACCAGCAAGTTACACCCGAAGTCACCGGGAGAGCGTCCGTGCTGGCATTCTCCGCCCGAGGAGGCTGGGTCTGTGCACCCCATTTTATTTATTATATATATATATATATATATATATATATAATAAATATATATATATTTTTAAGACCTTTTTAAAAATATATTTTATTGTTTTTTTACAGGGAGGAAGAGAGAGGGATAGAGAGTTAGAAACATCGATCAGCTGCCTCTTACACACCTCCTACTGGGGATGTGCCCACAACCAAGGTACATGCCCTTGACTGGAATGGAACCTGGGACTTTCAGTCCGCAGACCAAAGCTCTATCCACTGAGCCAAACTGGTTTCGGCTATTTTTAATATACTTTATTGATTTTTTTTTTTTACAGAGAGGAAGGGAGAGGGATAGAGAGCTAGAAACATCCATGAGAGAGAATCATCGATCAGCTGCCTCCTGTACATCCCTGACCCGGGATGTGCCCGCAACCAAGGTGCACGCCCTTGACCGGAATCGAACCCAGGACCCTTCAGTCCGCAGGCCGACGCTCTATCCACTGAGCCACAACAGTTAGGGCTGTGCACCCCATTTTAGACGTGGCCTCCTCCAGGCACAGAGCCCGCCCCGTCTCTCGGGGTAAAATAACAGGACTGTGTAACCAGCTCGGACCTCACAACAGGGCCAGGGTCTCCTCGAAAGGCTCGCCCCCAGCGCCCCAGGAGCCGTGGGCCCTCTGCACCCCCTGGGCCGGCTCTCCCTGAGCCTTTCCCCAGACTGCTGGCCATTCGGTAACCTCCGCAGCCCTCCCGCGCATCGACCAAGTGAAACAACAGAGCTTTTCTCAGCCAAAGAGGAGGGGAAGGGAAGGAGGAGGAGGAGGAGGAGGAGGAGGAGAGGAGGAAGAGGAAGAGGAGGAGGGGAGGAGGAAGAGGAGGAGGAAGAGGAGGAAGAGGAGGAGGAGGGGAGGAGGAGGAGGAGGGGAGGGGAAGGAGGAGGAAGAGGAGGAGGAGGAAGAGGAGGAAGAAGAGGAGGGGAGGAGGAGGAGGAGGGGAGGGGGAGGAAGAGGAAGAGGAGGAGGAAGAGGAGGAGGAAGAGGAGGAGGAAGAGGAGGGGGGGAAGGAGGAGGAAGAGGAGGAGGAGAGGAGGGGAGGAGGAGGAGGAGAGGAGGAGGAAAAGGAGGAGGAGAGGAGGGGAGGAGGAGGAGGAGCAGAAGATAGGGAGGAGGGGGAGGAGAGGAGGAAGAAGAGGAGGAGGTGGGGAAGAGGAGAAGGAAGAAGAAGAGGAGGAGGATCTCTTTGCGACCTCTGCCCTAGGCCTGCACCGGTTTTCATTGCGTGGCACATAAACGAACTCCGAAAAGCCTGTGGCACGTGAAAATATATGTCTGTGTGTCAATCTGACAAAAAAAAAAACACAAAAAACTAGGTCTGATTTTTTTTTAATTAATTGGCACCGAATGGCCGTCGCTGTGCCGGCTGCTGTCACGTTTCCGGGACAGCTTCAGGGACAGAGGTCGGCGCCCCGACAAACAGTCCGGGGCCGCCTGTTCTCGGCCCGGGGTCAGCAAACTCCTCCGTCCACGGAGCCCAATACCAACAGCACAACGACGGACGTTTCTTCGGAGAGCCACGTTTTTTAAATGTAAACGTCTTCTCACGCCACTTCTTCCACACAGACTTCCACCCAGGCCGTGGCGTTTTGTGGAAGAGCCACACTCCAGGGGCCACAGAGCCGCCTGTGGCTCTCGGGCCACGGTGTGCCGACCACGGGTCTAAAGCATCCCTGCGGGCACGTGCCCTGGGCCGGGAACGGAACCCGGACCCTCCAGTCCGCCGGCCGACGCTCTATCCACTGAGCCACACTGGCCAGGGCTGTCTCACTGGCCTCCCGGTGAAAGGAGCAGTTTCCCCTCCGGTCAGAGGGACAGGAAAGCCGTGACCTGGTGCCAAGAGGACAGTGGGGTCGCGGACCTGGGCACGCCGGGAGTACCGCCTCGGAACATCGTGATCCGGCAGAGCGACGGCGCCACAGGCGAGCACGCCCAGGGCACCCGGAGGCCAGTGCCACCGGGAGGGCGGGCACCGTGCCACGGACGTGGTCCCACGTCCAAGGGCAGCACACCTCCCCAGGACGCGCTGTTCCCGAGAGCTCCTCCGTCTCCAGGGGGCACGGGGACGCCGGAGGGAGGCCTTTGGACCCCGGCATCTCACACGTGTTTGCCGTCAGCGCCCCCACCTCCCGGCTCCTCCCGGCCGGCGGCCGAGATGCCCCTCCTCCCTCCCTCCCTCCCTCCCGCTGGGCCGGAACCAGCACCCGCGCCCTGGCAGGGTCCTCTCTGCCACGGTCCCGGCTCTCCTGTCTCTGCGGCCAGAGGGGAACGCGTTCACCTAATCAGGGGCTCGGTCAAACCACCCTCCCCGCCGGCTGACTCCGCGGATAGAGCGTCGGCCGGCGGACTGAGGGTCCGGGTTCGATTCCCAGCCCGTGCCCTGTGGCGGGCTCGATCCCCAGTGGGTGTGCGTGTGTGAGTGTGTGTGTGTGTGTGCGTGTGCGTGTGTGTGTGTGTGTGTGTGTGTGTGTGTGCAGGAGGCAGCCGGTCCACGATTCTCTCTCATCACGGACGATTCTCCCTCTCCCTTCCTCTCTGACATCAACTTAGAAACACAACCGCATCTGGCAGAGTGCACTCCGGCCGCTTGCAGGGCCGTGGGGTTTGCAGAGAAGGTGGGGACTGCCTTATCGGGCCTTCCAGAACCTCGGCCCCTGAAGAAGGAGGGGACAGGGAGAGAAGGGGGGCGAGGAGGGAGGGGCGCTGTCAGGACACCCCGAGCCGCCCCGCGCTCACAGAGACGCTGAGTCACTCTGATGATAGCGCTGAGTCACTCTGATAGCATGGTAACCGCGGGTTACTCATTCACAGCCACGGGGCAAAGGTGAGGCCAGAGGGGCCGGGCGCCCCGAAGCCGGTTCCCCTCCTCCAGGCCGCTCCCCGCGGGCAGGCAGACCACGGGGAGGGGACGAGGCCTGGGGGAGGCGGGCGCCGCTCCCCACCCTGCACCTGCAGGGAGCCGCCATCCAGGGGCCTTTTCACGGTTAAGCTGGGGGCAAAGGGCGCGTCTGCTCTGAGCACGCACCCCTGGCTCTCCCGGGCGGGCGGGGGGCACCCCCCGGACCCGCCCGGGTGGACCCAGCCCCCCGAGCTCGTAGACAGGACCGGCTGGCGCCGCCAGCTCCGCCCCGCACAGAGGACGCCGAGCCCAGCTCCGGTCCACTCCTCCCGCCGGACTCTGGGAACCAGGAAATCTGACACAGGCATAGCCGTCCCCGGCCCCCCTGGGGTCTGAGAGCACCCTCCTTCCCAAGGTCTCGTGAGAACCCCACTCCACCAGCAGCCAAGGAAACCCCTCACACCCTCAGTGCAATCCTCTGATCATTCTAAACCACAGGGGCTGAGCATCCACATACAAACCAGGAGGTCAGGGTTCGAGTCCCGGTCAGGGCACAGGCCTGAGCTGCAGGCTCGATCCCCAATGAGGGGCGTGCAGGAGGCAGCCGGTCCGTGATTATCTCTCATCGTGGATGTTTCTCTCTCTCTCTCCCCCTCTCCCTTCCTCTCTGAAAGCGATGAAAACACTTTTAAAATAAATACATATCCGAGTGAGGATGAGAAAGCCGGAGAGAGAGCAGCGGGCGTGTGGGCCGGCCCATCCCGGGCCCTCCACCCTCTCCGCCTCCCCTCCCTGAGCGCCACGCCGCCCCCTGTGGGTCAGAACCGGCGCTGCAGGTCAGACTTAGCCTCGTCACTGGGCTCAGAGAAGATTTTAAAACCTGAGAGACACACTGAGCTCAGGGGGGGGGGGAGCAGCTGGGGGTGTGAAGGGAGGATTTTCCTTCTAAAGCCGGTTCCTAACGGCGGGCTCTTAGGGGGAAGGCGGCTGAGACACGGAGCGGTGCCGGAACCTGCCGGCAACGAACCCACCTGATTGAGGGGGTGAGGCTAAGAAAAAAGACAGGCAAGAACAGAAGGGCGTCGGGAGGGCTCAGACCCGAGGTCTGCAGCAGCGAATTTTATTTTTCCAACCTTTAAACACAATTCTGAAGGAGGAAATATTTATTTCAAGCAATCATGCAGGTGACCGTTTCTCCTAACCTGATGAGTTCCTGGATAGATAATTTCTTCAGCACCTGACCTATTACAACCACCTGGCCTTTACGACCACCTATCTTCCTCTTATCTCGCAGCTCCTAAAGCAAAGACCTCTGCAGTGAGCAGCATTCCTAGGGGTGATAAGTTTCCACTTAGGCGGAAAGGGGGCACGTGAGAGCTGTGTCCTGCACCCACGCCTGCATTCGGGCATGTAGGACCCCTGCATTCAGGGCAGCTCCCCACAGAGTGGACGACTGGTTCCCTCCTGTGGCTGTGCCGTGGACACGCCGAGGCCGGGCCTGGGCACACGGCCGTGCTCTCCCCGTGCGTCCCCCCGCCGACACGCCGTCCCAGGAGCTGAGTGGCAGGGTTCTTGTGGCCCCACGGCCTCTCCCCCGTGAGCGGGCTCCCGTGGAGGAGGAGCGAGAGAGCCCGGGGCAGGGGGGGGCTCCCGGCACTGCTGTCCTCCGGAGCCAGGGCAGCTCCCGCCCGCGGGTGAGTGTCTGGACCGAACGTTGTAAAGCAAAGAACTGCCCTGAGGTCAGGAGAGCGTGAGTGAGTGTGTAAGTGTGTGAGTGTGTGTGAGTGAATTGAGTGTGTAAGTGTATGAGTATTATGTGAGTGAATGTGAGTGTCAGTCAGTGAGTGTGAGTATAAGTGTGTGAGTGTGAGTGAATGTGAGTGTGAATGAGTGTGAGTGTGTAAGTTAAGTGTGTGAGTATATGAATATTGTGTGAGTGAATGTGAGTGTGAGAGAATGTGAGTGTGTGAGTGTATGAGTATTGTGAGTGAATGTGAGTGTGAGTGAGTGTGTAATTGCGTGAGTATTGTGTGAGTGTGAGTGAGTGTGTGAGTGAATGTGAGTGAGTGTGAGTGTAGTGTGTGCCCACACAAGCTCCCGCCCCACCCCTAGCCTCCCCACCAGCCCTCGTCCTCTGTACCAGTCTGAGGCCGCGGAGGAGCTGGGTCCTCTCCCTCCTCCTCCCCCCCCCCGCTCCTCTTCCCCCTCCCCCTACTCCCCCTCCTCCCCTCCCCCTCCCTCCTCCTCCTCCCCCTCTGATGTGAGAGCCAACAGCTCCAGCAGAGCAGGATGAGAGGACGGAGTATTCACGGGGAAAACGGCTCCTGTGTCCGGCCCGGCCCGTCAGGGGAGCCCAAGCCTGCCCCCCCGTGTCCCCCCCCCCCCTCCCGGCGTCTGGAGGGAGGTGCGACGTTTGTCCTTTTTTGTTTTCTAGGCGACGGGGCTGTCTGGCCAGGGAATCGAGTGTCTGCCCTATTTTTAGCCGCTCGCTCGGCACATCCAGGCTGCGGGCCGGTGGGCCGAAAATAACGGCCACGGTTAACGGAGCCGCTCCGTGCCGGAGGCCTCGCCGAGAGACCGGGAGCGTCACCACCGCAGGGAGACCCGGGAGCCATCACCCCCCACACACACACGCAGGAGGCCACGCCATGAGACCGGGAGCGTCACCCCCGCAGGGAGACCGGGGAGCCATCACCGCCCCCCCACGCAGGAGGCCACGCCATGAGACCGGGAGCGTCACCCCCACAGGGAGACCGGGGAGCCATCACCGCCCCCCCACGCAGGAGGCCACGCCATGAGACCGGGAGCGTCACCCCCACAGGGAGACCCGGGAGCGTCACCCCCGCAGGGAGCTCCGGGCCCGCCGCCCGCCCAGGCCCAGGCGAGGCTGCCTCCGCTGGCCGGCCAGCCCGGCGCTGCCCGTCGTGGGAGTCACACGGGGGGAGTGGGGGGCTTCTCTGGGACGTGGCTGTGACCACAGGACGGTGAGCTTGTGGGAGGGGCGGAGGCCACGCTCCCCACGCGGTCTCCTCCCAAAGCCGAGCCGTCCCGGGAAGGGGCCTTTGGCGGGAGCGGGCGTAATCCCCGCGTCTTCACCCCAACCTTCTCTTCACGCCCACGAGTCTCCCCGCCGCTGGCCATGAGGGAACACGCCCGCGTGGGGCCCCAGGACCACACAGAGGGCTGCCGCCGGCTCTGCGTTGGGCGTCCAGGGGCTGAGCGTCCACCGAGGAGCAGGCGGTCAGGGTTCCACCCCGGGGAGGGCGCAGGCCGGGCTGTGGGCTCCATCCCCCTCGTGGGGCGTGCGGGAGGCGGCCGGCCCGCGGTTCTCCCTCCTGTGAGTGTTTCCCTCCTCCGGTGCCGCCTCATGAGCTCGTGCTTGCCCCAGTGCTCCAGGGAGGCGAGCGAAGACAGGCTGTGCCGGGAACACGCGTGTGGCCCCGTGATCGCCGGTGAGTGAGGGAGCCCATCCCGGGCCCAGCGTGCACACGGCCTCTCCCTCCCGGAGGGAGTCGACACCGCGGGTGATTTCCTGACGTGGAGACGGGAATAAACGGAACACTCCCCCGGCCACGGGGGCTCCGTGGCTGAGCGTCGACCCAGGAGCCAGAGGGCCACGGTTTGATTCCCGCTCAGGGCACAGGCCCGGGGTGTGGGCTCTATTCCCAGCGTGGGGCCTGCAGGAGGCATCGGATCCATGGTTCTCTCTCATCATTGATGTTTCTATCTCTCCCTCCCTCTCCCTTCCTCTCTGAAATCAATAAAAAATTACACACACACACACACACACATATACACACATAACTGAGTGGCCAGATGATGGTGATCTCTGAACGCATAATAATCTGGCCACTCCATGTCTGTCCTATAGAATGAAAAGGCTAGTATGCAAATTGTCCCCTCGACGGAGTTTGACCAGCAGGCAGGCCGGCCGACCGCCCATGTCCCCTCCCCCTGGCCAGGCTGGCCGGACCCACCCAGGCCCGAATGCATGCACTGGGCCTCTAGTGTGTGTGTGTGTGTATCTAGTGTGTGTATGTATACACACACACACACACACACACACTAGAGGCCCAGTGCTGGAATTCGTGCATTGGGGCGGGGGGGGGGGTCCCCCAGCCCGGCCTGCACCCTCTTCACTCCGGGACCCCCGGGAGATGTCCGCCGGCCTGTTTAGGCCGATCCCCCAGGGACAGTGGCAGGAGGGGTGTCTGCCCTTTCCCCCGAGGGAGCCCTGTCCCTGTGGTGCTTCCCCCACGCCGTCCGGAGCTCGGCGGCCGAAACCCCGTGTGGCACCGCCACACCCCCTCGAGGGCCCTCGCCGCCTGCAGGCCTGAGAGGGGCAGAGGGGCCGGCAGGCAGCGCCCAGCCTGCTTGGCATTCTGGGGACGGAGCGGCGGCCGCATCCTCGGCTGACCCTGCCTGGCCGCCGGGGCCGGGCGGGCGCTTGGCAGGGAGGCCGGAAGCCGCCGGAAGGAGTCGGAGGCAGGGCCGCCGCCCCCAGGGGCCCGGCCGCACTCCCTCCCGTAAGTAGGCCAGTGGGGGGCACCACACCGGGGTGCAGCACCCGTCCTTCCCTGGGCCCCAACACCCCCCCTCGCCCGGGGCAGGAGCAGGTGCTGGAACCCCGGGGTGAGAGGAGGAGCCGGGGGAGGCATGGGGAGGCAGGAGGGGCAGTGACCCCGAGTGGGACCCCCCTCCCTCGTCCCAAATAGGGGGTCCTCTTCGGCTGTTCCCGACACCCACTGGGAGCGGCCCCGGGAGCCCAGGACGCCCAGGGCAGCCGGGGGCAGGGGGGGGCCAGGCCCCCACTTCAGACACCTGGCCGCCAGCCCTCCTGTCGCCACGGCGGAGGACGCCCCGCGTCAGGAATGCCAGGCGGCTTCCTGCTCGCAGGCGGGCGGGTGGCTGCCTGGGGCGGGGGCTGGAGAGCGAGTGTCAGGGACGGGCTGTTTCTAGAGCGTCAGCCTGAGCCCCTCCCGCTCCTCCCGCCGCTGGGAGCATGTGTGCATGTGTGTATGTGTGTGTGTGTGTGTGTGTGTGTGTGTGCGCGCGAGAGCGAGCACGCACACATGTGTGCGTACCTGTGGTGGGTGGGTGTGCGCGTGTTAGCGTGTGCATGTGCGTGTGTTAGCGTGTGCATGTGCGTGTGTGCATATGTGTGTTAGTGTGTGCACACATGTGTGTGTGCACATGTGTGCCTGTGCACACGCTAAGCCGGGCGCTGCCCTGGTGCGTGAGCGTGTGGAGTGGAGTCCTCCTGAGGACGAGAGGAGGGAAACCCTCGGCGAGTGAGTCCGCGTGTCTGAGGCCACAGGGAGGGGCCGGCGGGGCTGGACGGAGCCCAGGCAGAGCCCAGGCGGGCACTGGTCATTCTAATCACACGTACACACACACACACAGGTACACATGTGCGCACATACGCCACCTTGGGCCTCTTCCCGCCACGCCTCCGTGCACCGCCCGCCGTCCAGACTGCCTGCCCCTGGTCTGATCGGAAAGCTCCTACGCATCCTTCAAACCCGGCCGGCACGCCTCGTGGGGGACCCTTCCCACCCCCACGTGCCCGAACCCCCTTCTCTGTCTGGCCGGTGGTCATTACATCGGCAAGGAGTGCGGTGACTTCGGTGATGGGAGGGAATCACGGACCCGCCGCCTCCCGCACGCCCCACGCTGGGGATGGAGCCCGCAACCCGGGCCTGTGCCCGGACCGGAACCGAACCCTGACCTCCTGGTTCCTAGGCCGACGCTCAACCACGGAGGCCGCCGGCCGGGCTGTAAATACTTTTCTTTTGGTGACTCTCTATTCTGATCTTTACAGCTCGCGGAGAGTCTGTTGTCGTAGCACAGCCGTGCCGGGGAGGAATCGGTGGCCGCTTTCTGTTTGCAGGGACAGAGCCGAGCCTGTCCCGGCCCGGGTCCCACCGCCGGCCAGGGCGGAGCCAGAACTCACAGCCCAGGGGTCTCCGGGGGTCTCCGGCTCCCTCCGCCTCGAGGCCGTGAGGGTGTCAGGGGCCCTGTCTCATCACATCCGCTGGTGTCGCTCCCCCTGCACAGCCAGCGGGGAGCCAGGCGTGCTGGTGCAGGCCCACGCGGGTGCCTCTGCGCCGGGGCGGGTGGGGCGGGGGAGGCGGAGAGGGGTCTGAGGCTGGAGGCCCGGCCTGGGGGGGAGGCTGGAGGCCCAGCCTGGGGGGAGGCTGGAGGAGGCCAGGGTGCCGCTCAGAAGGAAGGCCTTGGCCTTCCTGGGTGCAGTGCTCGTGCTCACCAGCAGGTGGTGCTGCTGCCGCACCGTTCAGGGACCGTCTCCTCCCACAGTGGGGGGGAGGCTGTGGGGTCTGAGGCTGTGGTCTTCCGAATCTGTACAAAGTTCAGAGTTCACGGAGGAAGGAGCGAATGTGCAGGTGGCAGATACAAATACAGGGAGCGTGGCCGTGGTACGGAGGCCTCCCCCTCCTCTCGCGGGAGAAATATCCTCCTTGCGTGGTCCCAGTCGGCGTGCCGGTTCTCCCAGGGACTCCGCGTGCTATGCCCTCTTGTTGCAAAAAATAATAAAATAAAATATAATAATAATAATAATAATAATAATAATATAAATAAATAATAAAATAAATAATAAAATAATAAAATAAATAATAAAATAAATAAAAATAAAATAAAATAAAAATAAATAATAATAAAATAATAAAATAAAATAAAACAATAAAATAAATAATAAAATAAATAAAATAAAATAATAAAATAACTAAAGTAAAATAAAACAATTAAATAAATAAATAAATAAATAAACTAGTAAAATAAAATAAAAAGTGCCAATCGTGTAGCATTTAACCTCGAACAACACACAGTCCCCTCCAAGCAAGCCTTCATCCCCGTGCCGTGCTGCTGACATCCTATACGCTGAAAGCCTAATCACTAAGTGTCCAGTCGTCTGTCAGCTGTTCAATCAACCAAAGCGTGATATGTTAATGATGTGCTGAGGATGCTCAACCTCCCTCCATGACGTGCACTGACCACCAGGGGGCAGACGCTCCAGCTGATAGTTTAGCTTGCTGCTGGGGCCCACCTGACCCGGACTGAGTGAGACGGGGCCAGACACGCCCTGGAGCCCTCCCCGGCCCCGATCGCGCCCCGGTGGGGCCCCTCGGTCTGGCCTGCGCCCTCTCACCATCCAGGACCCCTTGGGGGATGTCGGAGAACAAGTTCCTGCCCAATCCCGCAGGCCAGACTGAGGGACCCCACGCACCAGCCTCCAGTCTATATCTATAAAAGCCTAAACGACTGAACAACAGAACAACCGGTCAACCGGCCGCTATGACGCACACTGACCACCAGGGGGGCAGACGCTCAATGCACAGGATCCGGCTCCCTCCTGTCTGGGTCGGGTCTGCGGGGACCAGGCTGAAACCGGCTACTCCACATCCTTCAAGGGGTCCAGGGTTGCGAGAGGGCAGGGGCCAGGCCGAGGGACCCCCACACACACAGACCCGGCCCCGGGCCCCTAGTACACAATGTTTACATCTTCCCAGCCCAGGTTTGCCACTGGCCCAGCAAAGCATCCTAGAGGCTCCCCTTCCTGGGAGTGCAGCTGGGCCGAGGACGTGGGGACCGTGAGCAGGTGTGGGGGGCCCAGGGTCCAGGGCAGGGGTGTGAGGCTGGCCACTGGCAATGGGGGGTGGGCTGAGCCCTCACAGAACCTCCTCTTCCGAAAGGCTCGCCCCGGGGCCAGAGCAAAGCCCTCTCTCTCCCTGCGTCTGATGCTCCCCCCGCCAAAACCCCCTCCCTCTCTCCCTTGCACCCTCTCCTTGGCACTCTCCTCCAAGGTCACGGCCTTTTGTATCTGATAAAGCCACTTCCTCCCGGCCGGCGTGGCTCAGGGGTTGAGCGTCAACCTATGAGGTCACAGATCTATTCCGGTCAAGGGCACAGGCCTGAGATGAAGGCTTGATCCCCAGGAGGGGGCGTGCAGGAGGCAGCGGATCCATGACTCTCTCTCATCATTGATGTTTCTCTCTCTCTCTCTCTCTCTCTCTCTCTCTCTCTCTTCCTCTCTGAAAGCAATACAAATATTTTAAAAACTATTGTAATAATAAAGATTCTCCGGAGGCACCATTACCCACCACACACACATAAAACAAACACACGGGCGACGCGTGGTGCTTAGCCAGATCTACACGTGCCACGAGGTCGCATAGCACTGGCCGCTCACAGGACACATGGCCCTGGCCAAGTCTAAGTCCTGCAGACGGGGCCGGCACACGTGTTAACAGGCGTGACGCTGGATGGGGCATGTGGACCCGACTGTACATTTTTTCCAACTTCCTGTGGATCTGTAATAATTTTAAAGTTGT
The DNA here is from genome assembly GCA_963924515.1 of Vespertilio murinus. Taxonomy (NCBI): domain Eukaryota; kingdom Metazoa; phylum Chordata; class Mammalia; order Chiroptera; family Vespertilionidae; genus Vespertilio; species Vespertilio murinus. The sequence goes on along the minus strand of OZ004713.1, from coordinate 68,993,202 downwards.
TTTTTTTTTTAAGTGTCCAGCCTACACTTCTGTCCTGAGCTCCGGGCTTATGTTCCCCGACGCAGACGCCCCTGCTTTCTCAAACTAGTGTGGCCTGAGGAACCCCATCACCTCCCCCTCTCCCCCCCACTAGCTGCCCCGGGTTCCAGGGCTCCCCCTGCCCCAGGCCTGGCCCCGCCTGCAGCTTCCTAAGCCTTTTCACACAAAGGCGGGCCGGCCCATCATTCCGTCCTCGGGGCTGGGGGTGGGGGAGGCAGGGGGGCTATGTGGAGGGGGGGGATTCACAGGCTGTGCCCGCTCTCCCCTCCCCCTGCCTCTGAGGCTGGGCTTTGACCTTGGGGTCCGTCCTGGTCCCTCGGCCTGCATTGCGGTTCCGGCAGGAATTCCCTCCCCCCACTCCGATCAAATTCCTCATTTCCCACCCCACCCCACCCCCAGCAGGAATCCTGCCAGAGCAGTCCCACAGCCCCGCCCTGACCCCTGACCCTGACCCCTGACCCCTGCAGGTCCCGGGGCGTTTCCCCTCCCGTGCCCTCCTAGTGGCAGGCCCGCTCTCCCCGGGTAGGTGGCTCTCGGACGGAGCCCGCCGGCCCCGAGTCCCTTCCCCGCGCTGGTTCCCGGGACAGTCCGCTCCCTGCTGCCCACGGCCGGGCTCTCCGACGGCAGCCACCCACCTCCTTCCGGGAACGTGCGTCCGGAGGCCGGGAGCCCGGGCAGAGCGAGGGCCGGGAGGCAGGGCAGTGACTGCGGGGGAGACACGCGGCCTCTCGTTCCAGAGCCGGGGGCTCCAGAGAGCGCTGCCCTCTGTCTGTCCGAGGTCCGCGGTCAGCAGTGAGCGGTCCACAGTACGCGCAGCCTATGCCTCCTGCGGGACTCGGTCACTTTACGGCTCGAGCTTAATTGAATGAGCTTCGGCAGCCATTGGGGAAGCATTGCATCTGATGGGCCTTCCCCGGGGGCCTGGCTCCGGCCGCTTTGGGGGAGTGAGTGGGGGGGGGGGGGGCAGAGCGGAAGCAGCCGGCTCGGCCTCCGTGGCGCCGGCTCCCGGGGACTTTCCAGAAGACCCACACGGAGCGGAGCAGGCGTGATCCGCCGCCGCCAGGCCTCGGCCCGGGCGCGGGCGGGGGGCGAAGCGTGTCCGTGGTCACAGACTCACAGCCCGGTGCACAGACAGGCGGACACTGAACATGCAGAGCGGGAAGGGGTGGGGGGAGCCCAAGGAGGCAAAGAACAACAACCACCATCGGGGTGAAGAGAGGGGCCCCAGGAGACCCCAGAGGAGGCCCCCCAAGAGGGGCGTGTGCTCCCCGACAGGCTGGTCTGCGGTGCGGAGGGTGAGGGTCCGGGCACGTGGTGTGTGATTCGTGGCCTTGGGGACATGCAGGCCGGCCCTCCCGGCTCCTGTTTGCCCCGTCTGCCTCTGTTGTCTCCTCCTCACAGGGAGGGCTCGGTGCTGAGCCCGTGTGCTGGAGAGCTGCCCCTCCGAAAAGACTCTGGAGCTCCCAGTGAAACCCTGAGCCTGGCCGGCACGGCTCAGCGGCTGAGCGTCGGCCTCTGAACCGGGAGGTCCCAGTTCAATTCCCAGTCAGGACAGAGGCCCGGGCTGTGGGCTCCATCCCAGGTGTGGGGTGTGCAGGAGGCAGCCAGTCCGTGATTCTCTCTCATCACAGGTGTTTCTATCTCCCTCTCCCTCTCCCTTCCTCTCTGACATCAATCTGTATAACAAAAGCCTAAGCCTCCGTTACAGCAAAATGACCAGAACGACTGGTCGCTATGATGCACCCTGACCACCAGGGAGCAGACGCTCATGGCAGGAGCTGCCCCTGGTGGCCAGTGTGTCCCCACAGGGGGAGCGCCGCTCAGCCAGAAGCCTCCGCAGCAGCAGCAGCAGCAGCGCCGAGGAGCAGTGGGCCCAGCTGTAAGGAGTAGCAGGCAGGTGGGCGGGGAGGGAGGGGTCCCGGACTGTGGGAGGGATGTCCGACTGCCGGCTTAGGCCCGGTCCCCGCAGGCAGACATCCCCCAAGGGGTCCCGCATGTGAGAGGACTCAGGCCAGCCTAAGGGACCCCCCCCAACACACACACACACACACACACACACACACCACACACACACCCACACACACACACACACACACACACCACACACCACACACCACACACACATCATACACACATACACCAAACACCACACACACACACCACACACACACACACACACACCACACACCACACACACACATCATACACACATACACCAAACACCACACACACACACACACACACACACACACACATACACACACACACAGTGCATGAATTTTGTGCACCGGGCCTCTAATAAAAATATATTTAAAAAGGAAGGAAGGAGGAAAGGAGGGAGGGAGGGAGGGAGGGAGGGAGGGAGGGAGGGAGGGAAGAAAGTCTACAATGAGTCCCTGTAGGAGCACACGGGCCCCAGGCAGAGCAGGAGGAGGTGGCTCGGCTGCCCCCAGCAGCCCCGTCACAGGGCTGCCCCGTTCCATACGTCCAGACGCCGTTCCCGTCGGAGACCCGGCTGTGGCGAGCGGCTCTCCCAGGGCTGGGGTCCCCGGGAGGCCTGCGCGGAGATTCCAAAACACCACGTGAGCCCCAGGCGCGGCTGCCTCCCCCGCGGCGGCGGCTGCAGACTGAAGGGCCTTTGTTCCTGCCCAGTGACTCATGAGTGCCCTTTAAGAGAGCGGGAACAGCCGTGTTCTGATGGGGAAATACAGAAGGAATGCGGGGCCTTTTCCCAAACAGCCCCGGGGCGTCTGATTTAGGCCGAGGGGGCGAGGGCTGACCTTCCCCGCGAGGCCCGGCCGTGGGCATGGGCGAGGGCCGAGCTGATGGCCAGCTCTCCCGGCTGCCAGCCCTCCGTGTGGAGAGAGGTTTCCGCTTCCAGAAGGTGCTTCTCCTTCTCCGGGGCCGCTCCCCGCAGCGGGGCACGTCTGAGGCGGGAGAAGGCGGCGTGCATCTGCCCGGTGCCGGCGCGCTGGCTGGGCTGCCTGCAGACGCTCCTTTCCTCCGAAGGGTGGACACAGAGAGGCTCGGCCGCCTGCCCGAGGTCACAGGGCACCGCTGGAGTGCACGCCCGTGGTGGTGGTGGGATCCCGCTCTCCCCTCCCCCCCTGAGGGCTCCAGGCCCTGCCGTCCTGCTCTGCACCTTCAGGGCGAGCCCCCCTCAACCCCCCGCCCCCCAAGTTACAGGAGCAGCCCTTGGCGTGGGCCCTCGTCGGCATGAGCCGGAAAACACACAGTGCCTGCAGATTAAAATTCCTAGTTCAGCCGAAACCGGTGTGGCTCAGCGGATAGAGCGTCGGCCTGCGGACTGAAGGGTCCCGGGTTCGATTCCCGGTCAAGGGCATGTACCTTGGTTGCAGGCACATCCCCAGTACGGGGTGTGCAGGAGAGGCAGCTGATGGATGATTCTCTCTCATGGATGTTTCTAACTCTCTATCCCTCTCCCTTCCTCTCTGTGAAAAATCAATAAAATGTATTTTTAAGAACATTTTTTAAAAACCGGTGGACGGTGGAGGGCATTTAATGGCTGTGTGGCTGTCGGGTGAGGACCTCGGGATCGTCCCAGGATCCGCTTAAGGAAAAGGCAGTGCGTGTGGGGCCTGGAGGATGGGAGCCAAGAGAGACATCCAGGATGAGTGAGAACCATGGATCGGCTGCCTCCTGCACGCCCCTCCTGGGAATCGTGCCCTGAGCAGGAATCGAACCCTGACCTCCGGGTTCCCAGGTCGCGGCCCGGCCCCAGAGCCCCGCCGGCCGCCGGGCTGAGAGGGGCTTTGAGAGCACAGTGAGCTTGGACTGCAGGGACCCAGCCCGCGGGCATCAGCACACGGGCCTGAGCCAGCACCGCGACGGCACCGCCAGCGCTCAGACCAGTCTCCTAACGGGTTTCCTGTCCTGCACCCGTGCTGAGGCCGGCGCCGGCGGCCAGGAGCCCGGGAGGGCACAGCCCAGACCCGCTCTCTGGATCAGTCTCAGCCTGAACGCAGGTGCGGGGTCACGGTGCCCCTCCCCGCCCTGCCCCGGGGGGAGGCCTTTCTGTCGCAGGCGCCGCTGTGGTGGCGGGCACGCCTGAGCGCCGGGCCTGGGGAGCCAGTCCTCTGCCGCTCCGGCTGCCGCCCCGGGGGTGCGGCACGTTCTGTCCCCGGGGAGACAGCGTCAGACTCCGCTTCGCTCTGGATGTAGTCTGCCCGTCCGAGGCCCTGCCGGTGTGTGCCGGAGTGTGCCGAAACAGTGCCAGTGCAGTGCCAGTGAGTGCCGGAGCAGTGCCAGCCTCAGTGGCCTCGGAAATGGCCAGCCTGGCTCCAGCCCAGTCCCAACACCATGTCCCCCCGGACGCCATCGCCCGCCTGGAGTCACCCAGCGAGGTCTCTGCTGCCTCTCACCCCGGAAACCTGTGGGCAGCCCCTGCGCCTGCCGTGTCTCCCCAGGAGAGATGGGGCCCCTGGCGGGCGGGGGGGCCAGGCTGGAAGCCCCATCCACCGCAGCTTCCAGCTCACTCGGCACAGCGGGCTCCGTGCGGGGGACAGGACGGAGTCAGGGGACAGTTCCAGGTGTGACGGGGTGTGGGCCGGTCAGGGTCACAGCACCCAGCCTCGCCCCCGCGGCGACAAGGGGAACGAAGGGGTGGCTGTGAGCCAGGGAAACCCACAACACTCACGTTTCAGGTTCGTGTCGTCCTCACGGGCCACCAGTCGCTTCTGTTGGTTTGGTTCAGCCTCGGGGAACACGCCAGCGTCATTCTCAGTGGAAACTAGGGTCTTGGGCCTCCGGGCCACAGTTCGCTGACCCTGGGCGGAGCGAGGAGGAGAAGCAGCCGTGAAGGCAGCTGGGGGAGCGGGACAGAGGGGGCTGGACCCAGGACGTGAGAGATGCCGGGCCGCTCATGAGCTAGGCCACACCTGTTAGCAGAGGGCCCCGGAACCACTCTCTGCTTCTCCCTGGGAGGACTGCACCCCACCTGCACCCTGTCTGCACCCCTGCCTGCACTCCCTGTTATCCGGGCGCCTGACAGAGCACACGGCGTGTTCTCAATGAGCCCGAGGTCGTTGCGAGGCCGCTCAGACTCTGTGTGCAGAGTCCACCGTGCGGAGGCTCCGTTCCGCCCGGGCCTTACCCAGGAGCCTGGCTCAGAGCCAGAGGCCTCCGCCCGCCCCCGGGAGGGCGGGGAGGGGGTACCCCCCACAGCGGGCAGTAAATGTTTAACCGCCTGCTCCCTGAAGACGGCGTGGGCAAACACAGGTCTGTTCTACATTAACTTCCTTCTCTACAGGAGGTACGGCAGCCCCTTTATACCCACAGTTACACACTGTTTGTTTTCTGTATTCCAGAGAGGAAGGAGCGATAGAAACATCGATGATGCCAGAGAATCACTGATCAGCTGCCCCCTGCACTCCTCCTCTGGGGGATGGAGTCTGCAACCCAGGCAGGTGCCCTTGACCGGAATCGAACCTGGGACCCTTCATCCCGAGGGCCAGCACTCTAGCCACTGGGCCACACACGCTAGGGCAGTGGTTGGCAAACTCATTAGTCCGCAGAGCCAAATGTCAACAGCACAACGATGGGAATTTCTTTGGAGGGCCACTTTTTTTAAACATAAACTTCTTCTCACGCCACGTCTTCAACACAGACTCGCCCAGGCCGTGGCGTTCTGTGGAAGAGCCACACTCCAGGGGCCAGAGAGCCGCCGGTGGCTCTTGAGCCGCAGTTTGCCGACCACGGCGCTAGGGCGATGGTCTGTTCTTTCTTGACATTCCATACGGCTAATTGCTTTCCCCAGGGTGCTCTCATTGATTTTTGCCGAGCTCTCGTATTCGTAGTCAATCGGTGTTTGCCTTTCAACCGCGATTTGACAAAATGAAACTATCAATCAATGCCTGCTTGCAATCCAGTGCATCAGAGAAGTGGCTCCCGCCACCGACACACAGGAGTGTCGCTCCGACGCGAACGTTGGGTGGTGCTTTGTTTACGTTAATGGGCGAGGTGAGAGTGAGGTTGTGAAATGGATGCTGCAAGTGTATTCCTCGGTCGGTCGGGGACATGAGCCGCCTCTTCGCTGAATCGCACGAGCCTGCAAATCCCGGCAGGACATCACCTCAGGTTCCTCCAGCTCACAAGGGAAAGGCCGCGGCCAGCACACAGCCAGCCTCAGCCCCGTTAGCATTTTCCCCGTCGCCGAGGTTTAGACAGGCCACACACCCATAAAACAAACAAAACTGTGCAGTTGAGCGCTTGCCAGTTTCTGTGGTGTAAAGACTCCCGACACCGACGATTTCAAGCTCCCAGAACGCCCGGCGGGGAAGAGGTGGGCACAGCACGTTACCATGGTAGCATTTCCAGCCGACGGGATTGCTCCACGGATCGCAAAACCCCTGACCATCCAACGTCGGTTTTCTGGCATCAGCTCCGGTCGGCTCTAGCAACACTGCAGATTACACCACCCTTTTCTAAGAACGCAGAGCGTCGCCCGTAGAATCTGCTTTGTTAAAACAAACAAAAATAAATAAACAGACCTCCGGTCCCTTATCGTGACGCCAGCAATAAATAAATCTGTCATCTGAATCTACCAGCTTTTTAAATTTTTTTAAATAATATTTTTATTGATTTTTTTACAGAGAGGAAGAGAGAGGGATAGAGAGTTAGAAACATTGATGAGAGAGAATCATCAATCAGCTGCCTCCTGCACATCCCTGACTGGGGATGTGCCCGCAACCAAGGTACATGCCCTTGACAGGAATCAAACCTGGAACCTTTCAGTCCGAAGGCTGATGCTCTATCCACTGAGCCAAACTGGTTTCGGCTACCAGCTTTAAAAAACAAACAAAAAAACTACAACAAAAAACGAGAGGCCCATTGCAGGAATTTTCCTGCAAGAATAGGGCCTCCTCAGGCCTGAGTGAAACAGAGAAGAGAGCAAAGCCCACTGCCTGGTTCCCTCCCCTCTCTGTTGCCTCGATCCCTTCTCCGCAGCTCCGCTCCCTTCTGCAGAGTTTGGCTTCTTTCACAGTGTCTTCACATATGCAAATTAATCACCACCTTTGTTGGGTTAATTTGCATCCTCGCTCTTGATTGGCTGGTGGGTATAGTGGAGGGACGGTCAATTTGCATGTTTCTCTTTTCTGAGTGTAGATGACAGCATTCTCCAATATTAGCTTTTTTGAGAATTAACTTTAAAAATGTCATCTAAAACGTCCTTGTTGTCAAGTTCCCCTGGGCCCCCTGGTTAGATCCTCAGAAGTAACAGGGCCCCTGTGCCCAAACTAAGGTACACGGTGGACCAGGCATCGCGGATGCCAGGGCCGGAAGGAGCCTGTGGAATCAGCGGGGGCCACGGTCTCTCGTTGGCGTCCAGAGAGGTTTGCTTACTTATCCAGAGTCACAGGTACGCGAGGCCGACAACTAAACCTAAACTCCCGTTTGTAAGGTAATTGCTGGTGTATTAACCACCCCTCCTTCCTCCCCTCAAAGTGCCAAGGGGAGGACCCCGTGGCAAAGGTGCTCAGATGTCTCTCACTCTGGGGAGGAGTCCCCTCGGCAGGTCTGTTTTGGGGGGAGTACCCGGGAAGCCGTGGAGAAGAAACTTCCGGTTCCACGGGCCTGCGTGCCTCAGGAGGGCTGTCCCGCTGTGGGTTTTTGTGGGCTTTGTTTTGCTTTTCTGTTTCATTTTCCGTTCCCCCTGGTTCTTTCCAGGCACAGATGTTTGTTCCCAGAGCAATCACTGACACCGAGCAGCAAGGGGCCTGGGCGGGGCGGGGGAAGCCCACCAGCCCTCAGGCACTTGTCAGAGGTGAGAACGGGTTTCTGTCTGGGGTTTCTGTCTGAGAGCGGGAAACTCCGGTTCACGAGGAGCATGGGAGGCAGAGCGCCCTTGGGAAGCGGGCTGCTGGCCAGTCCCCGGGGCCGCTGGGAAGTCCATCTCTGAGAGGAGATTTTCCCCCTCTCCCCGGAGGTGACTGGTCTGGAACACCAGGCTCCTTCCTTCCTTCCTTCCTTCCTTCCTTCTTCTTTTTTTAATTTTTATTCTCTCTCCTTAAAAAATAGTACAAGTTCACAACCTCTTATCCAAAACCCTCGGAGCCAGATGCGGGTGGCATTCAGAACGTTTCAGAGTTTTAAACAGGCCATTCAGCAAAAACACCAGGTAACCTGGCACCATCACCACCACCACCCCTTTTCTCCCTGCCATCCCCTCCCCACCCCCTCCCCCCCCCCGGCCTCCTGCACATTTGGGGTCTGGGGCAGGAGTCCATCGTCAGGCACATTTATATTGCGTAGGGAAACATAACTATGCGTGAGAAGTGGGGCACACGAGACGATAAATAGCCTCACGTCAGGGCATTCCGGGTCGAGCTCACCGCTGTGGGAGTTAATTTTTAAGCTTTAGATGGTTAAGGCGGGCGAGACCGCAATATTCTGGATAAGGGCGTAGGTGTGGGCCTGTCACAGTGTTATCGGCAGTATTCTTGCTATGCCTTAAAATGTGGTTTCTGTGTAATGTTTTTTTGGTCCATATTCAACTTCATTATTATTTCTTGGAAACTACTTGTTTGCGCTACATATATATGTGTACACACACACACACACACACACACACTAGTAGCCCTATGCACAAATCCATGCACCAGTAGCTTGCTGCCCCGCCCTACGGTAGCTCCCTCCTCACCACCCCTCCCCCCCATAGCTTGCAACCGATGTACATGCCCTTGACCGGAATCGAACCTGGGACCTTCCAGTCCTCAGACCGACGCTCTACCCCAGCCGTAGGCAAACTATGGCCCTCGGGCCAAATCCGGCCCGCTCGGCTGTTCTATCCAGCCCGCGGAGCCGAAAGAGCAGAGGGTTCTCTTGCTCTCCCCTCCGCTCCTTCACCAGCAGCCCAAGAGGAGAGAGCCAGCATGGTCAGGCTGCTTTTGTTCCGGCCCTCCGGTCCAGTGTAAGAACCCATGGTGGCCCTCAGGTCAAAAAGTTTGCCCACCCCTGCTCTATCCACGGAGCCACACCGGTTTCGGCAGTACGGTCTCTTCTGAGGTCCTCGGAGCCTGACAGACAGGAGCCCTCGTCAGACAGGACGTGGGCAGGCGCCGGGGCGGGCTGCGGTCAGGGAGCAGCAGCAGCAGCAGCGGCACCTGCGGCCGCAGACCCAGGAGGCAGGACGGTGCCCGCAGCGGGACAGGATGTGCTCGCGTAACTAATACGCACGGGCTGGCCTCGTAGCACACTGCAGAGAGGAAACCACCCCAGACAGTAAGGCGGGAGGTGGGGGGGGGGAGGGGGAGAACTACACATATAGGGAGGACACAAGAAGAAATGCTACAGGTTTTACTTTTAAATATATTTATTTTTATTTATTTATTTTTTTTACAGAGAGGAAGGGAAGGCAGAGTTAGAAACATCGATGAGAAACATCGATCAGTCGCCTCCTGCACACCTCCTGCTGGGGACGTGCCCACAACCCAGGTACATGCCCTTGACCGGCATCGAGCCTGGGACCCTTGGGTCCAAAGGCCAACGCTCTGTCCACGGAGCCAAACTGGTCAGGGCGAAACGGGACAGGTTTTAAAACGGTAACTTCTCGCCCAGCGGAGAAATAATAAAAGCTGCCCACTCACACGGCGACTTCGGGGAGCGGACCCTCACAGGCAGCGCCGCTGAAATGCCAGAGGCCATACATCACGTCTGCGCAGGGCGCCTCACGGAGCGCGTTCTCACGTGGAGCTGAAAGAGGGTGTTTGACTGGCCCCCTGTCCGCAGGGCGGCCGCGCGGGGCCTGGCTGGGTATTGAATTTCCAGCGTCTCTCTCACTTCCTCCCTTCCCGAGGCACAAAAGGTTTTTGTCAAGTTTCTCCTGGCTTTCTGGCTGGCAGCTTCAGGGGCCAGGCCCCAGCCCCGTGTGGAGTTATAGGGTGTGATTTTCTTCGGGGCTGTTGGGAGTCACCGGGAGAGCTGTTACAGGGACATCTGCAGGGGATGAGATTGCCCGCTGCTGCTGCACATTCTCTGGGAAACGGTGTGAGAAAGCCCGGTGATGCCGGCGCCTTACAGGGTGGGGACCGGCCCGGGACCCTAAAGCGAAGTAACCACACACCCCAGAACGCCCTCCACCCGCATTAGCTTAGGAACATGAATAGGCATTTGCTAGGAGGCCGTGAGCACCCTGAAGCCCTCGAATGTGTCAGGGGGAGGGGGACGTGGGTTTGAACCCCCTCTGGGCCCCTCACCAGGCGCTCTGGGGCCCTGGTCGTGTACATAACACAAACTCCCACCCCCTCCCTGGTCCTCGGCCTTGAGGACCCGGAGTGTACACTGAGTCTATGTTCCCTGCTTCTTCTTCTTTTCTTTCTTTTTTTTTTTTTTTAAGTTTCTTCTCTTTTAAAATATATTTTATTAATTTTTTTTTACAGAGGGGAAGGGAGAGGGATAGAGAGCTAGAAACGTCGAGGAGAGAGAAACATCCACCAGCTGCCTCCTGCACACCCCCCCCGGATGTGCCCGCAATCAAGGTCCGTGCCCTTGACGGGAATCGAACCCGGGACCCTCCAGTCCGCAGGCCGACGCTCCATCCACTGAGCCACACCATCCACTGAGCCGCACCGGCCAGGGCCACGGTCACTTCCGGTCACAGGCACAGAACCCGGGCAGCCGGGCAGGCGGCGGGCAGGGGGCAGGGGTCCCGCCAAGTGCGCGCCCGCGGCGGAGCGCACCGGCCGGCAGGGGGCGAGCGCCTCACACGTTCTCCCTGGCGGGCCGGGCCGGGCGGGGCGGGGGCGGAGGCCCCGGGGGTCAGAGGGGCTCCAGGCCCGGCCGGGCGGGGAGGGCCGAGGAGGGGCCGGGCCGGGCCTGGCCGGGGGGCCCAGCGCCTCCTGCGCGCCCTCCCGGAGCCTGAGGGGCGGGGGCGGCGCCCGGGACCTGCCCGCCCCGCCCGGCCCGCCGCCGCCCCTCCGGCCCTGCGGGCCGCGTCCTCGAACCCCAGCCCGCGGCGCGGAGCCCGAACGCCGATACTAAGCGGGGCGAGCGGGCGGCGGGCCGGGCTCCCGGCGGCTTCCTGCGGCCCGGCTCCCGGCGGCGGCGGCGGCGAGCGCGCGGATTGGCCGCCGGGCCCGTGGCCCCGCCCCCGCCCGCCGGGCCCCGCCCCCTCCGCCCCCGGGCCCCGCCCCCGCCGGGCCGCCCTGGGCCGGACGCTCGGGCCGCGGCTGGAGCGGCGCTTCCCGCGGGCTGCGCGCGTCCCCGCGGCTCCCGGCAGCGCAGGCGGCGGCGGCGGCGGCGGCGGACGGGCCGAGCTGCGCGGGCGGCGCCGCCCCTGCTCCCGCCGCCCGGGCCGCGCTGCTCGGGCCGGCGCCTCCTTTGTGCGCGCCCCGGGCGGGCGGCGGCGGCCGCGGCGATGCCGGACCAGATCTCCGTGTCGGAGTTCGTGGCCGAGACCCATGAGGACTACAAGGCGCCCACGGCCTCCAGCTTCACCACGCGCACGGCGCAGTGCCGCCACACGGTGGCCGCCATCGAGGAGGTAGGCAGGCGCGGGCCGCCGGCGGCGCCCCCCGCACCCCAAACCCCGCACCCCAAACCCGCGCCCCAAACCCCAAACCCCGCACCCGCCCCCCGAAACTTTCCCCCCTCCGGGCGCGCCCGCTCCCCGCGCCCGAACCGGGCCTTTGTTCGCGGAGGCGGCCGGGGCCGCGGCCGATGGCCACCTGGGCCTCTCCTAGGGGCCCCGCCCCGCCCGCTCCCCTCGGGGGACCCCGGCACCCCCGTTCCCCCATCCCCCCGAACCCCGATCCCCCCGATCTCCCGCCCCGCCCGCTCCCCTCGGGGGGTCCCCGGCACCCCGATCCCCGATCCCCTGTCCCCCCGCCCCGCCCCGCTGGGGCCCGCAGGCGGCGGTGAGCGGCCCGGGTCCCGCCCCCCCCGTTCCGGCTCGGGGAGCGCCGGCCCCGCGGGCAGGTGTGCGCCCCTCCGGCCGCCCCTCCGCCGCCCCGCCCGGGAGCCGCCCGGGAAGGCGCCCCTCCGCCGGGGAGGCCCGCGGGCCGCAGCGTGGAGGCCGCGCTCCCGGCCCCGAGGCCTGGGGTCTTGCCGCCGGCGCCCCTCCGTCCTCCTCCCCCCCTCCGTTCCCCGTTCCCGGGCCCCACCTGCCGCCCTCCCTCCCTCCCCGCCGGCCGCCTCCCTCCCTCCCCGCGGGCGGCCCGGCTCGTCCCGGGCGAAGTCGCCGCGCCCCCGGCCGCCCGCCACGTCCTGCGGGGACGCCGGGCGGGAGCGCCGGGGTGGGGAGGGCCGGTCCGGTTCGGGCAGCTTCCGCCCTCGCCGCCCTCAGCGCCCGGCGTCTCCGAGGCTCCAGCCCCGCGTCCTTCCGTCCGTCCTTCCCGGGCCGCGGGTCCGAGACCCCGGGGGTCAGGTTCCCGGCGCTGCGTGGCCGCCCGCCCCGTGGGCTCCCCGAGATGATGAAGCGTCTCTGGGCCGGAAGGCCAGGCGACAGCCCTCCGGGGGGATTGTAGGTGCTGGGTGCTAGCGGTTAGGAGAGGTCTGGGTGTCTGGGTGTCTGGGCGTCTGGGCGGGCGGGAGGGAGGGGAGGTCACCCCAGAGCCGTGAGTGAGCCCGTGGCATTCCTTTCTTTGGTCCCGGAACAAAGCCTTTGCTGTTAGGCATTGCTTGGGGTGGGAATCCAGAATGTTTCTCTTCGTGGAAATCTTTTTTTTTTCTCTCCCCCTTTGGAGACCCGGTCAATAACAGGCTAAGTCAGAAGTGACAGATTCAGCACTCTGAGTGTTTTACCGGCAGCTGGGGCGTCCTCCCAGCCTCCTCCCCGCTTTTTGCAGAGGAGACCTGCTTGCAAACCTCATTTGATCCCACTGAGTTCTGGGATCCCGCCTCACTGAATTCTGCTTGTATCAGCCAGGCTTAAAAAAATAATGCAGATGAGGCGGATGGGAGGGCCCCCGAAAGCCTCCACCCCCTTCCCCCCCTCCCCCAAGGGCTGGGCCAGAGAAACATGTTCTGGTGCTTTGAAAATACACCATTCATGATGTCCATGGAAGGATGGCAGCCCGGGAGGAGGCGGGCTGTTGAGGGAAGGGCGCGTGGTGCCCAGGCCTTCGGAGGCCTGGCCCGGCTGTGAGTCCTGTTTCTCTCCCCGGCGGCCGGGTGTCGGCCACATGTTCTTCCCGGCGCCGGATGTGGGGATGTGGGGAGCCGTCGGGTAGGCACGGCTCTGGAAGCGGGCACAGCCTCTCCGAGTGCCATCCCAAAGCGCCGTTCGCACGGCCTGTCCTGGAGCTCGGGGCCTGAGCCGGCGGGGTCCGGGCACCGTGTGAAAGGCACGCGTGCTCCGTGTTGGTCCCGGAGCCCGAATCCGTGGAGGTCTCTGGGGTGAGGAGGGCGAACTCGTGGGGGGCTGCACCCTGGGACGGCGGCCGTGGGAGCGTGCGTTTCCGAGCGCGAGGTCCGCACGGGTCCGCCAGCCTCCTGAGCGGCGTCCCCGAGGGCGAGGTTAAATGATGCCCTTACCGGGTATTTACCCAAAACCTGGCCCGCCGGCGGCTTTATTGCCCGCGGATGCCCACGCGCTGTGGTCTGGGACACGCAGCTACGCCGGCTGCTGGAGAGGCAGGAGGACGGGTATGGGACCAGACGTCACCGGGGTGACAGGCCTGCCTGAAGCCGGGCGGCCCCCGGGGCCTGTGGCCAAACCAGCGAGCCCTGGATGAGGAAGCAACGCCTTTTGAACCGCTTGACCTCTGTGGCCCCGGCACCTCCCCGGCCGGGCCTGCTGGAGCTCGTGTCCGGGGGGAGTGCGCTTTTTCACCTCTTCATGCACACCTGCCTCAGGGCTCTGGGGAGCTGCGGGTCCCCCCATATCCGTGGCCCGCACCCTCACCCCTGCTTTCTCCGCGAGGGAGGAAGCTCGCCGCTCCGGGTTACAGAGCTGGAGCTGGCGAGCCGGAGAGCCGGGATTTGGCCGGCGCTCCGTGCTGGTTTCAGAAACAGATGCCGCTTCCTGTTCCCGTGTGAGGCTGGGTTCTCTGAATGACTCCTTTGTCCGCCAGACCTGGGTTCAAGTTCGGAACCCACCCCTCGCCAGGTGTGTGGGCTCCGGGGCTACCCCAGGCTCCGCGCTCTCCTCCGCGCTCAGGCCTGGGCCTGGAGGCCGTGGGGAGGGTTTAGCGAGCGCACACACAGCGCCTGGCAGACACCCCGGCGATGAGTGCGACCGCTAACAGGTTGTGGTTAAGCCGCAGAACCCGCGGGGACGGCCCCCACGTGAGATTTGCATGAGGGAGGGGAGGACGCGGAGGGGGGAGGGAGAGACATGAGTGGCTCAAGGAGGAAGAGAATGAAAAGCCACCCCTGTAAACCCATGTCTTCGTTTGTTTTGTTTTTATTAAACCCGTGTTTATTTTTTTAAGCCGCTCTCTCGGCGACAGGTCACCACGTCGCTGTGCTTTACGTCTTTCCCTCCATCCCTTTCCCCGGGCGAAGTCATTACTTTCGCGCCGTCCCAGTGTGAGGTCCGGTTCTGCCCCGTGGAACACGCCCTGGGCTTTTGGAAATAGCGGGGAAAACACGCCTCGTGATGGCACACGTCTATCTGTAACGGCAGCTCTCCCCGGGCCCGGCGGGCCCCCGGGGCTGTCTGTGTTCTGAAGTCGGGACTTACGTGTTCCGAGATGTTTGAGTCACTGGAGGAAGGAGAGGTCTCCCGGTGTCCCCCCGCCATTTCACCCATTCCCCCCCCCCCCCTTTGTGAGTAACAGGAAGCGGTATCAGCCGGGGGCTCGGAGCCCTGCGAGCGAGCGAGGCGGGCATTGGCACGCCCGGGGAGGGAGCTCCGTTCTCGGGAAGGAGCCTGCAGCTCCGGGCGAGGGACACGGGTCCTGCACGCCCGCCGGTGCCATCGCCGCCCGGCCGCCCCAGGGCCCGGCCCCGCCCAGGGAGGGAGCGGCCAGGCCCCGGGCGGGGTTCGGAGGCCTGGTGGCGGCGGCGGCGTGTGGCTGGCACCGGAGCCAAGGGAGTGGCCCTGTGCTTTCGTCACCGAGGGCCCTCCCTGCTGTCGGTCACCACGGGTCCCTCCCGACGCGGTGGCCAGCTGGCCTTCCGGCTGGAATTTCCCAGCCGCCCACGCCGCGGAGGGTGCTCGGGGCAGGAGCTGGGAGCAGCCCCCCGAGGCTCCTCCTGCACCCCCATTCCTAGGCCCGGAGCCTTGCTTCGTGGGGCACAAGCACAGCGAGCCCCTTGCCCCGCGTGGGCGCCGGGAAGCCCGCGGAGTTCCTCGGCAGCACTGGCCGCGGTCAAGGGCCCCAGCACCCCAGCCTGTGTGGCTCAGTGGGTAGAGCGTCGGCCTGCCCACGGAAGGGTCCCGGGTTCCATTCTGGTCTAGGGCACGCACCTCAGTTTCGGGCTCAATCCCGGGCCCAGAGCAGACCTCTGTGTCTCTCTCACATCCACGCTTCTCTCTCTCTCTCTCTCTCTCTCTCTCTCTCTCTCTCTCTCTCTCTCTGCTTCTCCCTGCCCTCCCCCTCTCTCTACCCATCAGTGGGGAAATAGCCTCAGGTGAGGACCGGCAGGTGCTGGCCAGTGCCAGCATCCGCCCGGTGCTCAGACCGCGCCTGGTCCGAGCAGGGCCCCTCCCCCAGCCTGTTAGACATCAGCGTCTCCCCGCAGGCCTCTGAGTCAGAGCCCGTCCCGCCACATCCAGGTACACGCTGTGCACACGGATGGACATGGAGCCTGGCTGTGCACCCTGCCCCAGGCGGTGGAGCGGCATCTCAAGGCGGGGCTGCAGCTCCCACGGGGAAGGGGGGGGGGCGGGGGCCTGAGCTGTTTTCTTTTCTTTCTTTCTTTTTTTTTTTCCTTTGGCACCAAGAACTTAGGACTTCTCACGTGTCCCCAGGTTGTTGGAGCAGAGTCTCCATAGAGGGTTCTGCTTCCTCTCCCCCCCACATCCCGGAAAGCTGTGGTGGGCATGGCTGCTCCTGGGGAGAAACAGTGTCCGTTCACACCTGACAGGTGAGGGTTCCCGTGCCCCCCGTCGCTTTAAAACGTTCCCACGGGCCTCGCCCATTTGGGCAGAGAGTCCGCCTGTGGGCTGGAGGGTCCCGGGCTTGATTCCCAGGGGGGGGCACGCGCCGGGATTGCGGGCTCGATCCCCCGTGCGAGGGGCGTGCGCAGGCAGCAGCCGATCAGTGATTCTCATCACGATGTGTCTCTCTCCCTCACCCCTCCGCTCTGAGGTCAACAAGAATACGGTAAAGTTTAAAAGCCAGTTCCTGGGGCTGCCCAGTCCAGCTGAGCTCTCACAGTGCGGATCGGGGAGACAGCCTGCAGGCACGGGAGTTCTGGGGGGACCCGCGGTGTGCCGGGACCCGGGGCGGGGCTGGGTTTTCCCCTCTGTCTTTGCTCTCTGGCATTTACCAGCAGCCCCTGTGTGCCGGCCTGCTCTGATTTCCTTAGGCCCAACGGTGAACTGGTGTAAATCTTACCAAAACACCGGGAGGTGCAGACAGCCCGAGCGGCTCGGCCGAGGGCGCAGAGCCAGGGTGGGGCGGGTTCGGGCTCGGCGTGTTGGCACCAGAGCTGATCCGGCAGACCTCTGTGACCCCGTGACCCTGGTCCCCCTTGACCCGCACGGCTGTGGCCAGGGGCCTCTCTCTCGCTTCTGGAGTGGACGCTTCTGGACCGGCTCACTGCGGCCACTTCCTCTGGCGCCGCCGGCCTGGGCTGCGGAAACGCTTCCCGCCGCCGACACGCCCCGGGCTGGGGGCCCGGGCGGGCAGGGCCGCCTGCTAACGGGATCGCGGTGACGGCACGCCTGTTTGCCTGCTCAGCCGCTGCCAGGAGCCGGGGGCGGGGGGCAGTTCCCTCTGAGGATGAGGTCCCCGGTGCCCACAGAGCCCGTCCTGGGACGGCGGTGTGTGTGTGTCTGTCTGCAACTCGACCGCCAGAGCCTGGCAGTTCCGGGAGCCGCAGTCCGTTAGGGTAGCCGTCGGCAAACTCCGCCTGCAGAGCCAGCTATCAGCAGCACAGCAACCGACATGTCTCCTGAGAGCCACATTCTTTAAACTTAAACGTCTTCTCACGCCACGTCTTCAACACGGACTGGCCCAGGCCGCGGTGTATTGTGGAAGAGCCACACTCCAGGGGCCACAGCTGCCTGTGGCTCTTGAGCCGCAGTTTGCTGACCACTGCGTGGGGGGCTGTGCTGTGTTTGGAATCGGCTATCGAACCCAATGTGGGACCTGGCGTACCTCCGTTTCGTACGTAACGGAACCGGGGCTCAGACCAGTGACTACAGGTCCCTCGCCCGTGGTTCACATCCTCGAGTGTCCTTGGGGGTCCCCCTCCCGCTGGTGCCCCCCCCAATGGACCCCTGCCGTCGGCAGGCCAGACCGCGGCCGGCCGCTGAGATTGCCGGGGCCCCAAATGGCACAGGCGCCAGGCCCCGGGAGGTGCTTAGCAGCAGGTGCCTCTGAGCGACCGTCACGCCGCAGGAAGTGACCGACAGACCGGCTTCACAGGCGCCGCCCCAGGTCCCCCCGAAGCGGCCTCGCTGTCTGGGCTGCAGGCCTCGCCTCGATCGAGTCTTTGCTGGCCTGGTCTCGCTCGGGGAGAGCAGCGAGCTGGCCGTCCCAGGCTGTGGCCGGCGCACCCTTGGGCTGCCGAGCTTTGAGGAAACCCCGGCTCTCTGACACCGAGGTCCTAAGGGCCGTGCCCCCGGGTGGGGGAGCGGCGTCCTCGCCCGGAAGCTGTGGTTTCACACGGGCTCTGTGGGTTTGGCGGGATTTCTGTGGCGGAGGAGGAAGGGCGCGAGCCATGGAGTGAGGCGAGCTGGGCCCTCCCCTTGCCCTCGAATGACCTTGAGGCCCTGTGACCTTGAGCAGGTCGCCGCCCGGCACGTCTGGTGGGTCGGAAAGGCGTCTGGCTGGACGGAAAGGCGCGGTGGTTTGTGTCCAGAGACCCTGGTTCTTGGCATCCATCCCGTGGGTTGCGTTTGTCGGGGCTCTGAGGTCAGTGGTGGGGATAGGTCAGCGCGTCTGTAGCCCTGATAAGGAGGTGTCGTTCTGGATTGTATCTGGGAGTTGATTTAAAGAAAACAGACTGCCCGGGCGGCGTGGCTCAGCTTTGAAGGCTGACTTATGAACCAGGAGGTCAGGGTTCCATTCCCGGTCAGGGCACGTGCCGGCTACCGCTCGATCCCCGGTGTAGTGGCCCATGATTCTCTCTCATCATTGATCTCTCTCTCTCTCTCTTTTTCTCTCTCCCCCCCTCCTCCTTCCTCTCTCTGATCAATAAAAATATATTTTAAAAATCCCTTCCTATGGCTTCCTGAGACTCTTACGTTTGTTGTTGCTTTTGTTTTTTCGTTGGCAGCAGTCACATGCCACCCCAGTCACCCTTTCCACGGTGCCCAGGTCAGGACGATTTTCATATTTTCACAGGATTGTCCGGCCATCCCCGCATCCGGTTCCAGAGGTTTTTGTGATCACCTGGGAGGAGCCCTCCCCTTCCCCCGCCCCCCTCCCCCCCCCCCCCCCCCCGCCTTGTCTTCCGGTCCCAGTAGCTTCCCCAGTTCTGGACGATTCCCACCACGGAACTCCGGTCCTGGGGCCACACAGCGGGCGGCTGCATGGCCTGGCCTTTCACCCCAGGGCCTCCCCCCACTCCCTGTCTGTGTCCGCTCAGGGGCGCCCCCCACCCCCTGTCTGTGTCCGCTCTGGGGCCTCCCCCACCCCCTGTCTGTGTCCGCTCAGGGGCGCCCCAGCCGGCCCAGCAGCTCAGGCAGGTCCTGTCTCTGTCTCCGTCTCCGTCTCCGCTCCGGCCTCACCTGCGTGCACACCCTCCTCCCGACCGGTTGTGACTATTATAGTGTCCCGGCCTAATTTGCATATCATCTTTTATGTATAGGTATAGGTATATAGATACAGATATAGGTATATAGATATAGATAGATTCATTGGCTGCTGCTTGTACGTGTCCTGACCGCAGATCGAACCCACAGCCTCGGGGAATCGGGACAATGCACTAACAAACAGCTACCCCATCAGGGCTGCTGTGTTTTCTCTTTCTTTTTTCTTTTTTCCCCCGTGTGTTGTTTTATTTTTAAAAAATATTTTATTGATCTTTCACAGAGAGGAAGGGAGAGGGATAGAGAGTTAGAAACATCGATGAGAGAGAGAGATATATCGACCATCTGCCTCCTGCACACCCCGCACTGGGGATGTGCCCACAACCAATGCACATGCCCTTGACCAGAATCGAGCCCGGGACCTTTCAGTCTGCAGACAGACGCTCTATCCACTGAGCCACACCGGTTTCGGCCCGTGTGTTTTCTCTCAAAGGAAGTTATTCCAGAGCAGGCTGTGGCTGAGGGGGGGAGGGGGGCGGCTTGAGCATGGGACTCCGGGCCAGGCCTGCCCCTGCTTCCGTGTCCCTCCCAAAGCCGCAGCGTCGGCGGTGACGGCCTCTGTCTCCCAGACCCGGCGTGTAGGTCCCGGGAGCGCCATTTCTCACCTTTGGTAGCTGCCCCGGAGGCTCGGCGTTCGGCGGGCAGCCTGCCTTACTTACGGTCAGAGCCACGCCAGCCTGATGGATGTCTGTCAGGGCGCAGGGCCGTGGTCGTAGCTCAGAGGCAGTCCCTGGGGGCTCCCTCTTCATTTGCTCGTTTAATTTACGGGCTGGCTCCCTCCCTCCCTGCCTCCCTCCCTCTCTCCCTGCCTCCCTCCCTCTCTCCCTGCCTCCCTAGGCCTGCTCTACCCACAGCTGCTCTGATGTTTTGTGAGGTATTTGGTCTGAAAGAGGGAATGACGTTGCCGCAAAGGAGTGTTTCAGAAACTTGCTATGTTTTCCCATGAAACCCCACAGACGTTCTACTAGGCTGCATCAGCGGAGCCGCAAGCCAAGGGCGCTGGAACACGGAGGTAGAGAAAGGCCGGTAGCCGAAACTGGTTTGGCTCAGTGGTAGAGCGTCGGTCTGGGGACTGAAAGGTCCCGGTTCGATTCCAGTGAAGGGCATGTACATTGGTGGCGGGTACGTCCCTGGAAGGGGATGTGCAAGAGGCAGCTGGTCGATGTTTCTCTCTCATCAACGTTTCTAGCTCTCTATCTCTCTCTAAAATATCAATAAAATATATTAAAAAAAAAAAAAAAAAAAGAGAAAGGCCGGTGGGCAGAGAGTGGCAGCGAGGACGCCCGACTGGGTTCTCGTGGTGCCATGTGGCCCTCGGGGTCCTGGAAGTGGCCCCGGGCCCCGCCCGTGCGGCTCCGCCAGTGAGTGTCGTCCGGACACCAAAAGGTCACGGGTCCGATTCCGGCCTGGGCCCACGTACGCCCAGGTTGCGGTGTGTGTGGCAGGCAGCCGGTCAGTGCTTCTCTCTCTCCCTTTCCCTTCCTCTCGCTCCAAACCAGTAAGAGGGTTGACTTAGGGCTCCAGGTTCTCCACCTCATTGGGGAAGGATTTTTTTTTTTTTTTTAACACAGGGCCCCACAGCTAAGAGGAGCCGCCGAGGCGGGGCACGGCTGAGGCCGAGGAGGGAGGGGAGAGGACAGGGCTCTCGGGTCCCCAGGTAGCTGGGAGCCACAGCAGGGCCAGCAGGCGCGATTCTTGCTGTCTGCTTTGGTCCTCGGGACGCGTGGAGTCGAAGTGAGCGCCCCTGGCTGCCGTGGGCGGGGAGCCTGTCTTGGGGTGGGGGTGGGGGGCCGTGGAGAGGGGCTGTGCTTTCCCGGGGGGGTTGATGAGTTAGCTCACCGAGGGAGGTAACCATGTGGAATGCCTCCCGCCTGCAGTGTTGGCCCGAATGCCGCACGGGAGGCCCGGCGAGGCCAGCTGCCTGCGGGACCCTCGGATGGATGGACGGACGGCGGACATAGGGACAGAGTGCCGTTCCGGCCGCTGCTGAGGCAGGAGGGGCCCTGCGGTTTGTCCGCTGGCCTCAGCGAGTATATCAGGGCCTCCTCGGAGTTAGGGAGCTTCGGAACTCCACGTTCCCCGGGTGCCATTGTGTTCAGGGGACCCCTCCCGGCTGTGCCTGGGGCTGTGGGGGGCCTGGGGCAGGAATTCGTCTTCCTGTCTCCCATCCTCAGAGCCTGAGCATGCTGCCACACGTGAGTCTCCGGAAATGTGGAAGGTCAAGGTCTAGGTCATCTTAATTCTGTGATCTTCTGCCTCCCCCTTCAAGGCCACGGGGGAGGGCTAGCTGTGTGTGTAGAAATCGGCGTGTGCTGGGCAAAGTCAAGGCGGTCGTGGGTCCGAGGACCAGGAAAATCCGTTAAGAGCCACCAGGACCTCTGCTCTGTAACAGCCCGAGGCAGGTACCGCTCCCTCACGGAACAATGCATCCGCCCGCCTTCTCTTCTGCGACCTTGTTTCCCCCCACAGGCCCCCACAGGCCCCCACAGGCCCCGCCCACCAGAGCCACTTGCTCTCCTCCGCTCTTGGAGCAGCTAGTCCTGGCCCACCTTCCTTCCTCTCTCTCTAATCCGTCCATCCATTCATCCATCCATCCATCCATCCATCTGTCCATGGAGCCTTCAACCCTCTGATGGGTCCATTCGTTGGTCCATCTGTCTGTCCGGCCCCGGGGTGTCTGCCGCCCCCTTCTGTCCCTCCTTGTCAGCGCATGGCAGAGGGAGGCCGGGGTGGTGTGGGGCCGGACCCCGAGGCCCTCCCCTCCCCCCTGGCATTCGGGGATTGCGGTCTCCGTGGACCTGCTTCCTGTGTTTGTGCTCCTACTTCCTGCGGCCTCCCGAGAGCGGGGCCTTTGTCTAAGGAGCTGCTCCTCTCTTCGCACTCACACTGGGGAGCCTGTGGGGCAGAGGCAGCCGCCCGGGGTGGGGTGGGGGCTTTGCAAAGTAAGATCCTCGGTGGTCGCCCCGGGACCTGAGCCAGGAGCGCCCGGCTCTCGGCAGTGAGAAGCGAGCTGTTAGCCAGCGTCTGGGAGCCACCCAGCCACCGCTGGGTTGGGTCTTAAAGGTGCGGGCGGGCGGGGCACCTGTGGGCACCCGAGCCTGCGCTCAGCCCCTGTGCTGTGCAGCGTCTTTACTTCAAATGATAAAGTGTTGTTACTACGCTACTGTCTTTACTGGTATTTTACTAGCTTTTGAACATTTTTATTGATTACAGAGAGGGAGGGTGAGGAAGGCAGAGCTAGAATCATCCCTGATGAGAGAGAACCACAGATCGGCTGCCTTCTGCACGCCCCACACTGGGGATCCAGCCCACAACCCGGGCCTGTGCCTGACTGGGAATCAAACCCTGGCCCCCTGGTTCCTAGGTCTACGCCCACCGCGGAGCCACGCGGGCCGGGCTGTGTGGCTGGCTTTAGGAGGGGTGGAGGACAGGCCATTCGGAAACATTGCACTTTACCGCGGAGAGCTAACAGTTCCCGGCACCGTCCACACCTGTTCCAGGAAGGCGGTTTGTCCATAATCCCCAATGGCAGCGGCCTGGAGAGGAAGCCAGGGCGGGGCGGGGCGGGGGGTGGGGGTGGGGGGGCGGTGTAAGGACCCTCCCCCGGGGGAACCCTTAAGCCTCAGGCTCTACGAGCTCTGAGTCAGCGACAGGGCCACTCCCGCTCCCTCCCGAGCCAGCAGTGGGAGGTGCTCGTGGCCAGGTGACCTTGGAGTCTCAGTGTTGGTTAAAAATACATTTTTATTGATTTCAGAGGGAGAGGGAGGGAGAGGGACGGGCGGCAGGGTGGGGGGGACTTCAGTGAGAAGAGAGAACCATGGGTTGGCTGCCTCCTGCACGCCCCAGGCACGCGTCCTGACCAGGAAGGGGGGAACCCTGACCTCCCGGTTCCTAGGCCAACGCCCAACCCCTGAGCCCCGCCGTGGCTGCAGTCTTGTGGCGTTAACCGTGGAGTGGCGTGTCTGGGAGTCCTGGCTGCCTCCTAGTGTCCAGAGAGCCTGCCTCCACCCGCACCCTGGCCCACCTGGAGGAGGAGGACATGGGTCTCGGGTGGGAGCTAGGTGGGACCCCGCCTCACCCCGTGTTTACCACCTCAGTCCCTGGGTGGCTGTGCTTTGCGGTGTGATGTCAGGGCTCCCTGCGGGGCGGGGCGATCGGGTGCTGCAGGGGGCGAGCCCTTGGGGCTGAGAAGGGGGTGTCTGAGCTGTGGACAGAGCCAGCGCCCCTCTCCCGCCCCCCCCCCCGCCCTCCCCCTGAGTGGGTCCGTCTGTGAGGGGAGCGAATGGTCTCCTCCATCTGGCTGCCCCCTCTGCCGCCGGCAGCCTGGAGCCTGGGACCTGGGATTTCAGGATCTCCAGGGAAAGCAGCCTGGGAGTGTGCTCCGCACACCCGTATGCAAATGTTCCTATTGAAGCCTAATGTATGCAGATTTATGCGCTCGGTAGAGGAGACAGCGTGTGCTTCCTGAGTGCTGTGCATCTGGAGTGTTAGTTTTATGGGCGCAGTCATGTGTGTCTAGTCCTGTTTCCTGCTGCTTCCCAGAGACAGTTCCATCACCGCAGGCCCTCACCGCACCCCACAGGCCCTCACCGCACCCCAAAGGCCCTCACTGCACCCCACTGGCCCTCACTGTACCCCACAGGCCCTCACTGCACCCCAAAGGCCCTCACTGCACCCCACAGGCCATCACCGCACCCCAAAGGCCCTCACTGCACCCCAAAGGCCCTCACCACACCCCACAGGCCCTCACTGCACCCCACAGGCCCTCACCGCACCCCAAAGGCCCTCACTGCACCCCACAGGCCCTCACCACACCCCACAGGCCCTCACCGCACCCCCTTGGCCCTCACTGCACCCTGCAGGCCCTCACCGCACCCCAAAGACCCTCATCTTACCCCCTTGGCCCTCACAGTACCCCCAAACCCTCACCGCACCCCACAGGCCCTCACCGCTCCGGCCTGGCTTCCAGTCAAGAATCCCCAGCTCCAGGGGCTGCCCCACCAGAGGCTGTGCTCCCCTGTCTGGCGGGGGGGGGGGGGGGGGGAGGTCTCTGGACCGGCTGCCGCGGTGACGGCTCCTGTCCCCATTGCCTGGCTCTCCCTGGGGGGGGGGGGGGGGCAGCTTCCGCCACGGCCTGGGCTCTGGAGAGCCTCCATGCCACACGCAGTGCCCGCACCTCCTGAGCCGCCCCCCCCCCCAGCAAAGGGGGCGCCCCGCTTCCGTCTCAGCGGGACGCGGCGCCGGGGAAGGCGGGGCCGGCTCCCCGTGGAGGCCGGTTCGCAGGAGTGCGGCTGGTGTTCTAATCACTGCACACGCCTCCCCGGCAGACGGATGGCTCTGTGGGTTTTGTGGGAGGCAGCCGGGAAGGGGGGGGGCAGGCTGTCTGGGCACCGAGCGGGGGTGGTGGGGGTGGAGCCGGGGCGTGAGGGAGGCCCTTGGCTGGCTCACCTGGGCTGACGTCAGCTTCCCCTCCTGGCCACGCCGAGGGAGCTGCTCTCTGCTGCCACCGGCGCTGTGGCCGCGCTGGGCACTTTCCCTGCCACTTCCTCCCCTTTCTCCTCCCAGCAGCCCGGCCAGAGCTTCCCTTTCTGCCAGCCTGGGTGCCAGCCAAGTGCCCGCGGGGAAGGAAGGCGGCCTGGCTCTCGGGGCGGGGCGGGCCCTCTGCAGGGAGCCGACCCGGCGGTCCCCCTCTGACCCCTCGCCGCGTGGGCCTCGGCCAGGGCGGGCTCCGGACGCACAGGAAGTCCCGCCTGACGCGAGGCCCCTCTGGGCACCGTGAGGGGAGGGCCTGGGCATGTACCCACTTGGGTTGCGGTCAGAGTCCGGCCTGCCGCCTGCTTGGGGGGGGCCAGGAGCCGTGCGGGTTGTACTCAGAGCCGCCGCCTCCGGGAAGCCGGGCTCGCCGAGTGCCCGCCGGACACCGGGTGCCTGCGGGATTGTCAGAGCCGCGGTCCCACCCCCACCGCTGCCCGCGCCTGCCGCCTCCTGCCACCTCCTGCCCGTGCAGGCCGTGTTCTGCTCATGGACACCCCGCTGTCTCTGGTCCTGGGCGTCCCCCTGTCCTGGGCGTCCCCAGCCTGTGCCCTGTGTGACCCCCTGCCCTGGGCCACACCAGAGTGTGCCCCGTGACCCCCTGCAGGTTCTGTGGACCCGACCCTCCTCCCTCTGCCGTGCGCTCTTTGCAGACTTACCCACGTCAGCATCTCACTGGCCACCATTGGCCGGGAGGGCTGCTCTCCGGCCCCCAGAATGGGCCCGGCACACCGCACACACAGCGCACGCAGCACACACAACACACACACAACACACTCAACACACAGCAGGTGTTTGCTGAATGAATGACACTGACGCAGCCCTCGCTGAGAGTGCAGAGTGCAGCTTCCGGGGCTGGTGTGACTGGTTAACGGAAACTTTGTTTCTCTGGCCGCGGGTGGGACTGGTGTACAGAGACCTTGTTTCTCTGGCCGTAGAAGAGGCGCGATTCTTAGAGGAGGATGTTTGAGATTCTTAGAGGAGGAGGTTTGAGAAGCTGATCAGTGAGTGTGGACCCCTAAGGAAGCAGGGAGGAATTTGAGCGGCTGGTCGGTAGGAAGCCAGGGTGAGGGGGACAGGGTCAGGCCCCCAGGGCTGCTGGGTGAGGGACCCTGTCCCGGTGACCGTGATGACGGGCCGGTGTGCGGGGCGGGCGGGGAGGGGGCTTTGAAGAGCCGATCAGACAGCAGAGGGACGGAGACGCCGGTTCCCAGCTGCCCGGCACCGACTGCCCACGGGTCTTCCACGTGCAGTGTCTTGTGGGAATTTACTTACGTGTGCACGCTCAGGCCTCGAGGTAAACACGGAGACCAGGTCACAGAGCCACCTTGCTGAGAGGCAGTCATGCTGTGTGTGCTCACGTGCTGTGTGTGCTGTGTTCGCGTACGTGTGCATGCTGTGTGTGGGGGGGGGCTTATGCGCACACACTGTCTGCAGGCCCGCTCGGTCCCCGTGTTGGTCCTCTCTCTCAGAAGCAGGTTTTGTACATTCTTCATGCGTCCCTTTCGCTGGCGCGACTGGAGTGTGTGCGGCACCCGGGACCGCGTGCGGCTCGGGAAGAAAAGGATGATGGGAGGCGGGCTTCCCAGGAGGCGTCTGGGTGCCTCCTTCGCCCCGGGGTGGGAGGACCTCTGCTTTGGGAGCAGCTGGAGCCGGACTGGGACAGTGTTACCCGTCAGCACCCGCACGGCCGGGGCAGGTGAGCTGTTTACCTAACAGCCTCGTGCCACGCGCTTCCCTCCCTCTGCTCAACCGGAGTCACGTGTGCTTCGTCCCGTGGCGCCGTGGCAGGCGCCGTGTGGCCCGGTGTATAAAGCAGGCCTGTCAGCCCGGCCTGCCTCTTCTTTTTTTATTTTAATGTCTTTTCTTTAAAAAAAAAAAAATAAAAAATATATATATCTTTATTGACTTCAGAGAGGAAGAGAGGGATTGAGCGAAACATCAATGATGAGAGAGAATCATTGACCAGCTGCCTCCTGTACGCCCCCTACCGGGGATCAAGCCCACAACTTGGGCATGTGCCTTTGGCCACAATCGAACCTGGGACCCTTCAGTCTGCAGGAGGACGCTCTATCCACTGAGCCAAACCGGCTCGGGCTAATGTCTTTTTATTGATGTCAGAGAGGAAGGGGGAGAGAGAGAAACGTTAATGGTGAGAGGGAATACTTGACCGGCTGCCTCCTGCACCGTCCACTCCTGGGGATCGGACCCACAGCCCAGACCTGTGCCCTGAATCAAACCGTGACCTCCTGGTTCATAGGTCGATGCTCAACCACTGAGCCACACCAGCTGGGCCAGCCTGCTTTTCGTCACTGCTCGCTGGCCCTCAGCATCCTAACCTTGAGCTTCTAGAATCCGTCACTGACTGCCTGGGGACAGGGTTGGTGTGAGAATTAGGTGAGAAGATGGAGGGAGAGCACTGAGCCCGAGCCTGCGGCCTGCTGGGGGTGGTGGCAGCTGCTGCAGGTGGGGAGGAGGCTGGGAGTACACAGATGACACCAATTCAAGGTCAAGGGTGCCGAGTGGCCGTGACTGATCCTTCCTGCGGCCCCAGGAAGCCGGGGGGGGGGGGGGGGGGGGAGGAGCGTGACTCACCGGCTGTGACGCAGGCCCCGCCCACAAGCTGGGCGCTCAGCGGTAGAAAGCCCGGTTTGAGCAGCTGGGGGGCACGGGGGTGCGGAAGGTGGGTCTGCTCGGGTGCCCTGGTCCGTGGGGTGGACTCCGAGGAGCAGGGGGCGGGCTGCGGGCTGGCCACCCCTCTGGGCCGGACGTCCAGGCCCCGCAGAGCGCACTCCCGCCCACGGAGGCACTGAGCTCCGTGCTTGCCCCTTTGGTGCCCTCCCACACTTTCCTTCCAGCGGGTTCCAGAGACGCCTGGTTTCTGAGGCTCACTGATCAGAGGCATCCTGTTTGGGGAAGCGTGGAGGGAGGGGCTTGAGCGATGGGCACCCCCCCCCCCGCCCCCAAGCTGAGTGTCTCCAGGTGTTTTGCTGCACTGCCTAGACCCGTGGTTGGCAAACCCCGGCTCACGAGCCACATTCAGCCTTTGGCCCTTGAGGGTGGCTCTTCCACAGAACACCACGGCCTGGGCGAGTCTATGTGGAAGAAGTGGCGTGAGAAGTAAAGTTTAAAAAATGTGGCTCTCCAAAGAAATGCCAGTCGTTGTGCTGTTGACATTTGGCTCTGCGGACTAAGGAGTTTGCCAACCCCTGCCCTCGACCTCTGCGTGCCCCCAGCACGGCCCCTCCCTCCTGTGCTGTCGGCGGGGATGAGTGGGCAGCTCCGGACCGGCGGGATTGATCAGCTCAGACGTGGGGTCTGAGTTTCATTTATTCATTCATTTATTTTTTATTGGCTTTTAGAAAGAGAGGAATAGAGAGTTAGAAACACTCAGGAGAGAGGGACACCATCATGGAACCGCTGCCTCCTGCACGCCCCCTACTGGGGATTGACCCGGCCGCCCGGTGTGTGCCCTGACCTGGATCCGGCTGAACCAGTGACCTCTTGCTTCTGGGCCAGCGGACAGCCCCTGGCCTCGCCGGCCGGGCACCGATCCGAAGCCGAGTGGGCGGCCTTTGACCAGACAGCGCTGTCTCCGTGTGCCGGCGGCGGGTGCGCGGGGCCGGGCAGCCGGCCGCCTCGGGCAGGGGGTTCGGAGCCGACTGACCGTCCCGGGGCCCTTTGCTCGGCCGGGCCGTGTCCCCCCGGGCTGATGCTGTCGGGGGGCGGGGGGAGAGGGGGCCGGGGGTCACTCCTGGCCTGGCCTGTTCTGAGAGCTTCCTGCAGCCGCTGGCCTTGTGCAGGCCGGCCTCTTGGCAGCTGCAGGAAAGCGGCTGCATCTGCGACGGGAGGGAAACGGGAGACAAACCAGAGAGGGAGCCGGGGCGGGGAGGGCGGCCAGGGGAGGCCGTGTGGGCGCGGGTGCGAGAGGCCCGCAGAGCTGCGCCCAGCAGAGGGGGAGGGGGTGGTGAGGCCTGGCAGTCGCCCCCTGGGGTGTTGACCCGGCCCTGACCTTGAGCGTCTTCCCCCTGCCTGCCAGGGCGGTCCTGGTGCCGAGGGGAGGAGTGGGGAGGGGCGTGCCAGAAGCCGTGCTTCCTCCAGGGCGGGAGCCGAGGGTCCTGGCTCAGGCCTCACGGGGAGGTGGGGTCTGAGAGCTCCGGAGCTGCACCAGTGGGTCCTTAGCAACAACCCCCAGCGTTCCCCCTACCTCCCAATATTCCCCCCTACCCCTATCACCCCACCACCACCACCCGTTCTCCGCCCCCCTGGCTGGGGCCTCCTTGGGGTGCGTTTGATCCCCTACTGGCCCGATGTGCAGATGGACAGAGAACCCCTGGTGCTGGCAGGCAGCGGCTTAACGTACACTTTTCTGTACCAACGACTCTACATGAGTGTCTGTACAGAGAGGGAGGCTGAAGGGAAGTCCAAACATGGATGGGACTGAAGAAGTTAAAAGCAACCTGTCACCCATTAGTGTGTGTGTGTGTGTGTGTGTGTGTGTGTGTGTGTGTGTGTGGTGTGTATAATGTGTGTAGTGGTGTGTATGTGTAATGTGTGTGAAGTGGTGTGTATATGTGTAGGTGGTGTGGGTGTTGTATGTGTAGTGGGGTATATGTAGGGATGTGTCTGTGTGTGAAGTGGTGTGTGTGTATGTGTATGTGTGTGGTGGTGCTTGTATGTGCGTGGGTGGTTGTGTGGGTGTGTGTGTATTTAGTGTGTGTGTAGTAGGCTGTGTGTAGTGGTGTGTGTGGTAGGTATGTGTGGTGGGGTGTGTTGTAGTGGGGTGTGTGTATTTAGTGGTTGTGTGTGTGGTGTGTGTGTGTATTTAGTTGGGGGTGATGATGTGTGTGTGTATTTAGTGTGTATGTGGTGGGATGTGTGTGTGGTAGGGGTGTGTATGTATTTAGTGAGGGTGTGTGATGTGTAGTGGTGTGTGTATATTTAGTGTGTGTGTGCAGTGGGGTGTATGTGTGGTGGGGGTGTGTGTAGTGGGGTATGTGTATTTAGTGGTTGTGTGTGTATGTGTAGTGGTGTGTGTATATTTAGTGTGTGTGTGTGTGTGTGTGTAGTGGGGGTGTATTTAGTGGGGGGGTGATGGTATGTGTGTATTTAGTGTGTGTGTGGTGAGGTGTGTGTGTTTAATGGGTGTGTATGAAACACACACCACAGCCCTTTTGCTTCTAGAACAGCCTGCCTGCGGAGTGGAGAGCTGCAGCTTCGCCAGCACATTCTCATTCGTCTCCCCTCGACTTCCTTCCCCTCCTCCCTGCCCGGGCAGGTGTTTATTTATTAGCTGAGGCCGCACTGACTTCTGGGAATTTCCTCGCTAGCGTGCTGCCTGGGGCGGCTCGGGGGCTCTGAGGGGACGGACGGGACAGGCGCCCAGAGCCAGGCCCTGGAGAGGAGGGGGTGCGGGGCTCAGACAGGCCGGAGGGTGGCCTGGCAGGAGGGGGGGGGGAGGACCCTCTCGCAGAGGCAGGCGGGAGGGAGCCGGCTCCAGGCCTGGCTCTGGGCTGAGGAAGGGGGGGGGCCAGAAGACCCTGAGTCTGGCTGGGTGGGTGGGGTGTAAGGAAGGAAAGGCAGGGAGCCCCTGCTTCGTGGCCCCCTCGCTGAGGCTGCTCCGACTTGGCTTTGACGCGTGGAGATGGAGGTGTTTCGGCTTCCTTCCTGGTGCCTCGCACGTGGCCCCGCCCCTCTGGGGGGGGGGAGGGTAGGGGTAAGGAGGGGGAGTGAGGGAAGGGGGGAGCCTCGCTGGGCCCGTCTGCTGTGCCAGGGGAGGCTGGGCCCCGAGCACCAGGGCGGACGGTCGGGTCTGACCTAGGAAAGCGCACTGCGCACAGTAGGGCTGGCTGTGCTGCCTCGTGGGGAGAACCGGTAGACTGGTCGCCTCCCGCACAGGTAGACTCTGAACGTGTATTTATCCCAACGTGCACGGTCAGGTAAAGAAGTGACGGGCGACTGGCCAGTGTGGCTCAATGGATAGAGCCTCCACCTGCAGACTGAGGGATCCGGGTTCAATTCCCGGGCAGGGCACACGTCCGGGTTGCAGGCCACAGCGGGGCGGCGAGGAGCTGGTCTGGGCGGCGCTCACAGGTCTGCTCCCCGTGGGCCGCCGCGGTCCTCCACACGGATCCCGCGTGAACTGTGCACGTAAGCGGCACGCTCACGTCCCCGGTGCTGCCGGTGTGTGTTCTGCCGCCTCTGGCTCCATGGCCGAGCCCCTCCCTGTGCCGGCAGCCTCCGTGTCCCCCCTGGGAGCCCCAGCGCTAGGCCAGGGGAGGAGCCTGCAGCCTCGGTGATGACCCTCAGGGTCTGAAACCCGCGTCCGTCCGTCCGGGGTGTGCAGCCTAGGGGGCTGCAGCCCGAGTCTCCTCGCACCCCGTCCCCCTCCGGAAGAGGCTCTTGTCCCCGTGTTACCAAGAAGGCCTCCCTCCCGGGCCCCTGGGTTCCGAGGCGCAGATTCCCCGAGACGGGAAACCGCACGGCTTGTGTGTTTCAGGTCCAAGCCCAGCAGTGTGTGAGCCTGTGTGTGTGTGTGTGTGTGTAACTGTAATGTGTGTAAGCATGTGTGTGTGTAAGAGTGTGTGTAGCTGTAATGTGTGTAAGCATGTGTGTGTGTGAATTCCTTAGTGTTTCCTGCGTAGCTGGCCCTGTCCTCTGCGGCTGCGGCCGCCTCCTTCCTTCCGGTCCGCGAGCCTCTCCCCCTGCCCGGGCTCCCTGCGCCCGCAGCCCCGGGGAGGGGGCGGCGTTCCTGCCGGCGCTGACCTCTGACCTCCGGGCCAGCGCCTGGTGACCCAGGTGACCCAGTGACGTGCCTGCCTTTATCAGATGCCTCCCCGCTCCGGGCTGCGCGGTCTCCGTCATGTGTGGCTGCTTTTCCGCGTCACGGAAGCGGCCGGGGGCTTTCCGCGTGGGCCTGCTGACCGCTGAGTGACGTCTGGGTTCTCCTGTGCCGCCCGGGGGGGGGGGGGTGAGCAGAGGTTACGCCGTCTGCAGGTCCCGCTCTGCCGTCCCCCCGGAGCGGGCGGTGGTCCGGGCGCGCAGGGCTGCAGGTCCCGCTCTGCCGTCCCCCCGGATCGGGCGGTGGTCCGGGCGCAGGGCTGCAGGTCCCGCTCTGCCGTCCCCCCGGAGCGGACGGTGTCACGGCGTGCAGGACTGCAGGTCCCGCTCTGCCGTCCACCCGGAGCGGACGGTGGTCCGGGGGCGCAGGGCTGCCTCTGTGTCTGGTCGGTGTGTAGCTCCCTGCTGGCCTCCGGGCCATCACACTGTATTTTTAAAAATATTTTTATTGGTTTTTTTTTTTTTTTTTTACAGAGAGGGATAGAGAGTTAGAAACATCGATGAGAGAGAATCATCCATCAGCTGCCTCCTGCACACCCCCTACTGGGGATGTGCCCGCAACCAAGGTACATGCCCTTGACCGGAATCGAACCCGGGACCCTTCAATCTGCAGGTCGACTCTCTATCCACTGAGTCAAACTGGTTTCGGCGCGTCACTGTATTTTTTTTAAATATCTTTATTGATGTCAGAGAGGAAGGGAGAGGGAGAGAGAGAAACTCCAGTGATGGGAGAGAATCGTTGAGGTGCTGCCCCCTGCACGCCCCGCACTGGGGACTGAGCCCACAACCCGGGCCTGTGCCCCGACCGGAATGGGACCGGGACCTCCTGGTTCATGGTCGACACTCAGCCACGGAGCCCGCCGGCCGGCCGGGCACTTCATGGTGTTCTGAGCAGCGGGAAGGCCTGTGTGTGTGTGTGTGGGGGGGGGGGGGACAGGTGACAGACAGCAAGCCTAGCGGCCTCCCCCATATGCCAGACTCGCCGCCCGCCCGTGCGTCCTCTCCCGACAGCCCAGCGGCATCGGCTCGCTCCTGCCCCCCTCCTCCCAGCGAGGAGGCCGTGGTCCTCCTGGGGGGAGAGACGGGAGTTCCCCTCCGCCTGCCGTTAACTGGGCACCAGGCCGTGCCAACCGTGCAGCCCTCGGAGCTGGCACGGCCAGGGCACAGGCAGCGTCCTCGTGTGTGTGTGTGTGTGTGTGTGTGTGTGAGTGTGTGTGTGTGTGAAGGGAGGCCAGCGGGGTGTGCCTGCTGGAACGGAGCTTTACTGTCCCGCCGGCCCGGAGCTGGTGGGCGTGGCGCTGGCCGGCGGCCGGAGCGTGCTGGTGTGGCTCGCAGACAGGATCTGACCTGGCCCGGCCGCCCTCCGTCTGGCGGAGGCTGTCTGGCGCCTCGCCCGCAGCCCCGCACCCCGTGCTGACTCACGTTTGCTGAGCAAAGGTACTGAGGCCGAGGCAGCCGGCTGCGCCCCTCCCCTTCTTCCGGGCGGGCGGGCGGGCGGGCGGACGGGCGGACGGACCCTCGGGGCCGGGTGCTGCCCGGGCAGGGGCCGGCCTGCGCCTCCCCCGGAGGGAGCCTCTCGGGTCGGGTCCCGGTCGGTCAGACGGACGGAGGGAGGCTCCTCTCTGGAGCCTTTGGGGGAAGAGCCGGGGCGGGTGGCTGTCAGCAGGAGGGGACCCCGGGCCTGCGGCTCCTGGAAACCCGGACAGACGCCAGGAGGGACCCCGAAGCTGGCCCCGTCTCATCTCCGTCTCTGTTTTCTTTCCGGCTCCAACTTTTCTTTTTTTAAGTTAATGTTTTTGTTGATTTCCCCCCCTAAGATAGAGGAATGGAGAGGGTGAGGGAGAGGGAAGCATCCATGATGGGGAGGATCATGGACCCGCTGCCTCCTGCACGCCCCACACGGGGGAGGAGCCTGCACCCCCAGCCTGTGCCCTGGCCGGAATCGAGCCCTGACCTCCTGGCTCCCAGGTCAACGCTCAACCCTTTAGTCCCACCAGCCGGGTGTGGGGGCGGCTTTTGAATCTGGGGTCACTGTCAGGTGAGGCGGCCCCGTGGTCAGACCGTCAGGCGTGAGACTTGGCGTGCGTGCGTGCCGTGCATGGCGTGCGTTGGGAGCGTCCGCCCTGGCGTGCGTGGCGTGCACGTGACCGAGGCCGGGTGACAAACATGTTTCGCTCCGGAGCGTCGCTCGATCGCGCCTTCCCGGAGCGCGGGGCGCCGAGGCGTGGACGGGAGAAGGCGCGGGCGTGGACGGCGGCATGGTGCGGGGTCTGAGAACAGGCCGCCTCCGCGAGGCCGCGGGCCGGTGTTGAGGACGCGTTGTTGTTGGCGAGCACATCACCGCCGGCCCCGGAGCTCCGAGGGGGCAGGGACGGAACCGAGAAGGAGCGGTTCTGTTTGTGTGACGCACCTGCTTCCTGTGTGTCAGGCAGGCGGGTTCAATGAAAATGCTTCCGAGGCCTGACCGGTGGGTGCGGCTCAGTGGATAGAGCGTCCGCCTGCGGACTGAAAGGTCCCGGGTTCGATTCCGGTCAAGGGCATGCACCTTGGTTGCAGGCACATCCCCAGTAGGGGGCGTGCAGGAGGCAGCTGGTCGATGTTTCTCTTTGATGTTTCTAACTCTCCCTCTCCCTTCCTCTCTGTAAAAAATCAATAAAATATATTTAAAAATAATAAAATGCTTTCGAGAGCTAGTTCGCTGGGAGAATCGAGGGTAGACGGACCCCGTGTTGCGGGCAGGCAGGGGCTGGAGAAGGAGGCAGTTTCCGCCGAGAGAGGCAGGTGCGGGTCAGTCGTGACCGGGACGGACTCGGCAGGATGCACCTGCCCCGGACCCTGGGCCCGTGGCTCGCACCCGGACTTCCTCCTTCTCAGGCTCGTTGCTGAGAACTCCCCGGCCGGCCCTCCCCGGAGGCCGTGTGGTCCCCACGCGGGGAGGAGGTGCGCGTGGGCTCGTGGCGATGACCGAGGACCGGAAGCTTCCTTTGGGAAGTGGTGGGAGCATTCCTCTTGCTTCCTTCTTGGTCGTTGCTAGTCCTCCCCCGAGAAGATTTCCTGTGGGTTTTAGAGGGGAAGGGACGGCGAGAGACAAAGAGAAACGCTCATGTGGGTTGAGCCTGCAACCAAGGTGCTGCCCTGGACCGGGAGCGGAAACTGGCACCCTCCATTCTGAAGGCCGGTGCTCTGTCCGCTGAGCCACACCGGCCGGGCTGGAACATTTCTTTTGTATAAATTCACCAATGCAGATCTTTGTTTTGTTTGTTTTTTTTAAACATATTTTATTGTTTGTTTTTTTACAGAGAGGAAGGGAGTAGGATAGAGAGCTAGAAACATCGAGAGAAACAGTGATCAGCCGCCTCCTGCACACCCACCTCTGGGGATGTGCGCGCAACCCACACCCTTGACCAGAATCGAACCCGGGACCCTTCAGTCTGCAGGCCGACGCTCTATCCACTGAACCACACGGGCCAGGGCTAAAAATAGAGATTCCAGGCGCTCGGCCTGATGGCGAGCACTCGGAGCCCGGTCTGCCCGCGCTGGAGCGCCTGCTGGGAGCTTCCGGGGCACCGGCTGCCTGCACTCAGCACTGGGGAGGGAGGGGGGAGGGAGGGAGCAGCTGGGACCCTGGGTGAGGGTGGCCTCCCCGCTCCTCAGTTACCGAGGCTGACTTGCCCGTTGCCAGGGAGATGCCGTCTGGGGACGACTCCAGGTCCCCGGAGGCCCGGGAGGTCTCCCACCGCTCCGTCCCCACCAGCACCAGGCGGTCAGTGTCAGCTGTTCGCCTGCTTCACAGGATGTGGGCCTTGGACCTGGGTTTGGTTTTTTAAATGTATTTGTGTTGACTTCAGAGAGGAAGGAGGAGAGGTAGAAACATCTGTAATGAGAATCATGGATCGGCTGCCCCCTGCACGCCCCCCACTGGGGATCAAGCCTGTAATCCGGGCCTGTGTTCTGACCGGGAATCCTGCCGTGACCCCCTGGTTCATGGGTGGACGCCCAACCCCTGAGCCACGCCGGACCTTGCTTTTGATTGGAGTGCATCGGTGGACTCGCTGGTGCGCCGGTCACACGGAGTGCCGGGGTCCTGGTCCCAGCCTTACAGCGGGCTCAGCATTCTGGGGAAGGGGGCTGGTCATTTGGGGAGGCTTTGGGGGTCAGAGGAGCTTCAGCTGAAGGAACTGAAGGCTCCTCCCTCAACTCAAGACCCTTGCTTTTATTAACACCATTTGTCCCAAGGCGAGGTGGAGGTAATACACTTCAGCGGGTAGGGTATCAAAGGATGTTGTCGGATTGGGGAAGAGCCCACAGCTGCTCAGGGTTTGGCCAGCAGGAGGCGATAACGTGCCCTGAGCTGGCTGGCCGCTATCAGTCCTATTCGGGTTTGGGGGAAGTGCCGTTTCGCCGTTCCCAGCAGGTGAACGACGTTTGTGGCTCACCCACCCTTGTGGAGCCGCCCAAGCTTCACCAACCTTTTGGTGGAACTCTTGTAGTGATTACGTGCTGGAATCGGTTCCCGGCAAAGGTGTGTGAGGCCGTGTGTGAGGCCGGGTGGAGGAACAGGGATGGCCCTGGGTGCCTGTGGTCCAGGGTTCGAGTCCCACCCGTGCTGCTTACTGGCTCCTGCCTCTCTTGCCTAGGCGCCCCGGCCTCAGCATCCTCGTTTGAAATGTGGGGATGGTGCTGTCACCAAGTCACCAAGCCAGCCTGTCTCTCTCCTTCCTCTCCTCTTGGGCTCACGGCTCGGATCTGGGACACAGGCACTGTCTGGCCACAGCCCCACTCCCCTCCACACGCTGTAACCGCTGGTGGCCTCGTGGCGACGTGTCCCGGGCTCTTAGGCATCATCCGAGGCCTGATTTCGGCCACTCGCCGTCTGGACCCCATCCCGGAGCCGAGGTCGGCAGAGCAGCTGGCTCAGCGGCCCTGGAGTCCAGGCCCCATGGCCAAGTGGTAGCCGATGGGAAGGAGGGGCGGCTGGCGGCTGAGGGAACGGAGGCCGGCAGAGCGGGCTCTCGGCGTGGTGGCCAGGGCTCTGCATCCGTGCTGGCTGTCCAGGGCGTCACAGGTGCCCGCGGTGATCCGAGTGGCCAGGCGAGATGACCCTCACAACCTGTTGGAGAGAGCAGGGGCCTGGCCGGCGGCTCCCTGGGTGAGCGTCTCTCTCTGTCTCTCCCCTCCTCTCCCTGAAATCAGCAGAAACATTTACAAAGGAAGAAAGCAGCCTGTCTCCCACGTCTCTTCCCCCTGTGCCCGTCCCCGTGTGGCGTTCATGCGCTCGGGCCCGTTTCCTGGGGAAAGCGCCTGCGTCTGCCCCATTGTCTTCTGGGGCTGACCTCACTCCCGGCTGACGGTCACCTCCAGCCTCCGCGAGCCGCCGGGCCGCCCCTCCTCCTCCCGCTTCCTTCGGGGTGTGTGTGTGGGGGGGGGGGGCGAGGGAGCAGCTCCTGCTGCCAGGTCCCTGTTGTTTGTGATGGTCCGTCCCCCCCCCCCACCCTGAGAGGGCTGCTTCCTGCTCTGCGTCTGAGCTCCTCGCTCAGTCCCGGGGGCAGAGCCGGAGTGAGGAGGCGTCTGGGGACCCAGCTCCAGGGCGGCACTGGGGGGCTTCTGTGCTGCTGGTGCGTCCGCCTCCATTGTCGGCTCCCAGACCTGCCCCCCAACACCAGGGCGGGGCGTCTTTAGGAGCCTCAGTGCTGTCATCTGCTCCTGGTCTCGGGCGCTCACCGCTGCGGAGTGCAGGGGCGGGTCCGGGCGGGGGGTGGCACTGGGGCTGGACGTGGCGAGCCCGGAGGCTCCTGACCACACGGCCCCGTCACCCTCACCGCCTGCTCGCCCTCCGCCCGCCGGGGGCCCTGTCGTTGGCAGGCTGTTCCCCAGGTCGGGCATTTGGCTTCTGCCCCGTTGCTTCTCAGCGAAACAGAAGCAAGGCCACCTGCTTTGGCCCATTTAGGGCTCAGTGGGCGAGCGTCCACCTAGGAACCAGGAGGTCAGGGTTCGATTCCGGTCAGGGCACAGGCCCGGGTGGTGGGCTCCGTCCCCAGTGCAGGAGGCGGCCGATCTCGTTGTTGGTGATTCTTGTCACCAATTGGGTGATTCTCGTCATTGAAGTTTCTAATCTCTCTCTCCCTCTCCCTTCTCTGAAATCAATCAATTAATCTACCTATCATGCACTATATATATAAAAGCCTAATATGCAAATTGCCCCTGCGGGAGTTCAACCAGGAGACCAGGAGTTTGATCACTTGCTATGACATGCGCTGACCACCAGGGGGTGGTGCGGGATGAAGGAAGGCCCTGGCAGCCAGGGAAGGAAGGCCCCGATGGGCCCTGATCACTGGGCCTGTTTGCACTGGGCCTCTAGTGTGAGAGTGTGTGTGTGTGCGCGCGCGAGTGTGTGCAGTTGTGATAGAACCAGGACTTCAGTGCTGCCGGGTGTGGGCTCGGGAGGGACTCTGGAGCCCAGCGCCCGTGTCGGAGGTGGGGCGTCAGAGGTGGGGGCTCCGTTACAGGCGAGTGGCTCTGCAATACCTTACGGTCAAACCGCACGATGAGAAGTCGGCACTGCTGGCGAGTGTCTGCCGCGCCCGGAGACGCCGAGCTCTGCCCGCAGGGCGCCGTCTGGTCCGTCAGGAGCCCTGTGGTCGTGTCCCTGTCCCACAGTCACTGCGGCCTCCTCCCCGCACAGCCCAGAAGGGCCAGCCCGTGTCCTGGGCTAGCTGGGTGGAAGGCAGGCTCCCCGCCTCCTTCGCGGGCGCGGAGCTGTGGTGACCCTCCGAGCCGGCGTCACTGGGCACACCGTCATCAGGACCCGCCGGTGGCTGCTGAGTGTGAGGGACTGAGTGTGTCTGTGTCATCGCTCGCCCTGGCAAAGCGGGGCTTGTTCCCCCGCTCTGGGGAGGCGCTGAGGCCTGGCAGGGACGGGGAGCGTGTGCTGCCTTCCGAGCCAACCAGCGAGGACGTGTCCGGGCCTTCCTGTGCCCTGCTGCCCTGCTGCCCCTGGCCGGGGAGGGGGCGCCCTACAAGGTGGCGTCCTGGGTGGGGTGACGTGGCACGGGCCTCACTGCACGCCAGCCGCGCACCTGCCCACGGGTTCCCCGGAGCCCTGGCCCGGCGCTCTGCCAGTCCCCGGGGAACGGAGGGCCGGCCTGGAGTGGGCCCAGGGGACCGGTTCTCTGCGGA
This sequence comes from Vespertilio murinus, assembly GCA_963924515.1. Classification (NCBI taxonomy): domain Eukaryota; kingdom Metazoa; phylum Chordata; class Mammalia; order Chiroptera; family Vespertilionidae; genus Vespertilio; species Vespertilio murinus. Next base: position 68,954,729 of record OZ004713.1, on the reverse strand, counting down.
AGCCGATCCGGCGGGCGGCGTGTGCCCGGGCAGCTCCTGCGCTTCAGGGGCGAGGTACGGCGGGGGGGAGGGGGGGGGACGACACTGCATTGAGGGATTTGTGGGATTTGTCCCGCGAAGCGGCTGCGGCGGCCTCTGAGTGGCCCCGTAGCCCGACCCGCGCTGACCAGTCTGCCCTCTGCGTTCCAGGCCCTGGACGTGGACCGCACGGTGCTGTACAAGATGAAGAAGTCCGTGAAGGCCATCAACACCTCCGGGCTGGGTGAGTCCCCCCGCCGCTCCGCGCAGCACGCCCTGAGGCCGGCCCCGGCCCCGTGAGCGAGAGGGCCCCGGCCCCGGCCCCGTTAGTGAACAACCAAGTACATCTCCTTTTTCTTTTTCTTTTTTTAAATACATCTTTATTGCTGAAAGTATTACATGTGTCCCCTTTCGGCCCATTGACCTCCTCCAGCCCGCACCCCCACCCGGCCCTCACCCGCCGTGGCCTGGGCCATGGGTCATGCGTGTGTGCACACAGGGCCTTGGGCTGACGGAGTCTCCTCCTGGGCGTGCACTCACAGCGGTGAGCTGAGGTGTTGACGCTGTAGGTGTGTTTCTGAGGGAGTCAGTTCCACGGGGCACACGGTGGGTGTCGGCAGTGTGTGACGCAGACCGTCCTGGTTTCTCGAGAAGGAAGGGGAGGGGCCTGGAGCAGCCGGCTGTGTTTCTGCGGCCATTGAGCTAAGAATGGTGTTTACTGTGTGACCGGGGACCCACACGGCACCCACGTGTGCCCGTGCCTGCCTCAGAGCAGGGTCTGACCCGTCAGAGGACCCGGTGCCCGAGGCCCGCCCTCGGAGTTTGGGCTCAGTCGGTGCCGGACGGAGCCTGAGTGTGTGCTGGTCAGCTGCGTGCTTGGGTGGCCCTGAAGCTGCTGGCCGTTGAGAGTATAGCTGGGCCACACTTGCACATGTATGCACACACGTACACGAAAACACCCACTTGCATATGCACATGGGCACATGTGGGCACACGGGTGCATGTCTGCACATGCACACACACATGTAACACCCGGGTCTATGGACTGGACCGGAAACACCTCAGCAAGCCCCCTACATACAAAGCGACCGCTTTCTCACACGACCGCAGACCTGTTGTTTCCAAAGCAGTTACGACAGCTGATCGCCGAGAAACGGTGTCTCCCGTAATTGCCCCGATCACAGTGGACATCTGTCTGAGCCCGAGGAAAGAGCCAGTTCCTGTTTGTTCTGGAACTCGGGCTGGTCTAGGTCCCTGCGCTTAGCCCCAGCCCGGAGGTGCCCGCTGGCACCTGACGTGTGTCTGACGTGGGGGGGGGGGGATGTTTGTGTGTCTCTGGGAAGGTCCCCCCGTTGCTGACGCGGGAGAGGAACCTCGCATCCGAGAACTGAAAGCTCGCGTGGGAGGCCCTGGGGGCGGGTGCCGTGTGGGGTGCGGGAGAGTCATTTCTGGAGGCGGGGTGCCCGGACGAGGAAGTGAGCGGTCCCCGCTCTGAGGAAGTGGGGGCGGGAGCCTGGGCTCTGAGATGCGGTCGGAGATTCGGCCTGTCGCTCGTCCGCTGGTGAAGGGTGCCCATCGGAGTCCCGGTGGGTGGCTGGGTCCTATCACCCAGGACCTGTCAGTCACGGGAGGAAGCCGAGCTGGAGGCAACGCCCGGGTTGGAGCCGGAGCCCCAGGGTCAGCAGGGGCCGTGCTCGGGGTCCTCCTGGAACGTGGAGGGTCAGGCTGCTCCGGCTGGGCCTTTCTCACCGCCTGTGGGTCTGCGGCGGCCTCAGGAGTCTGCGCCCCAGACGTGGATGAGAGGTGATGCAAGCACGCCTTCCCGAGAGGCACCCAGCTCTGTCCGGTTGTGAGAGGTGTCCGTGACCACAGGGACTAGGAGCACAGGCAGCCGAGGCCTCAGGGGCCACCGTCCAGGGGGCTCACCTCGCTCTCGGGAGACGCCGGCGGCAGCAGGTGCCTCCAGCCTGTTTCCTCGCCCCCCAGTTGTCATCGAGATGCGGCTGTGCGCATGCGCGCGTGTGTGCTGTGTCCCGTGTCCATGCACGCCTGTCATCTGACTGCACACCAGGCGGAAGGAGGGTATCTTTGTCTTTTGTGCTGGCAGGTGCCATCGGCTGCAGAGGGAGCGGGTTCTGTGAGTCGCTCACACCGGCCTCCGCTGTCCTTTCCTGTCATTGACGCGGGATTGGACCAGAGAACATGGGGACAGACAGTGTTCACTCCCTCATAGGCGACCTCGCCGGCCCCATGGTGACGCATGCAGCCTGGAGACGGTCCCGTGGTGACCTCTGCGGTGACCTGTAGGGTCAGCGGTTTCAGGGTCCAGGGGGAAGGCCCAGGAGAGACGTGGAGGAGATCAGCGAGTTGGAATGGAGGTTGGGAAGTAGGAAGAGCACGGCATTGGGGAGGGGAGTGCAGGAAGTGCAGGTGCCACAGGCCGTGTGGCAGGACCGGGTTGCAGGGTCCCCGTCAGTCACCAGCGGCCCCCTCACCACCCCCTGCACCTGGTCAGGGGTCACCAGCTGCCCATTCACCTTTCACACAGCATGTTCCCGGGTCGGCTCCTCCCTGTTCTGCTCCTCTGGGAACTCCTGCCTGACGTTGGAGCCTCCGCTCAGGTGCCCCCTCTCGGCACCCCCGGGCCCAAGCACCCAGCACACGTGGCTCTGAGTGACGGTTGGCCAGCGACATGGCCAGCTTGTCTCGCCCTGGACGGTGACGCATGTGACTGAGTCCCGCAGGGCAGCCACCCTGCGGCGAGGGGGGTGATGAGAGAGGGTGCAGGTGGTTGCATTGCTGTGGGTCCCGTCCGGCCCCGGCAGCGCTGGGCGGCGGCCTGCTTCTGCCGTGGCCTGTTGAGTTCTGGTTGGTCCAGTGGCGTTTGCTGAACTACAGGCTCTGGGCATGTCCTCGGTGTTCGTGTTTGCACATGACAATCAGATAAACTGAGGAGCACACGGCCCAGCCGGCCAGCGGGCTCCTGGGTCCCTGTGAGGGCATCTCTCCCCGACCCCCCAGTGGGCGGCAGGACGGGGCTCTGTGTGTGAGGTGCGTGCCAGGAAGGCCGCCGGCTTCCATGGGGAAGAGCCGGGTTTACCCGTGGTCTCGGGGACTCTGGCCCGCTCTCCCCACTGGAGCTCCCGGTCTGGCTCACTGGGGAATCCGGGTTACAGGCGTGTCTGAGCGGGAGCGGGAGCGGGAGCCGGTTTTAGAACAGCCTTCACGGCCATAAATAAAGCCGAGGCCAGGCTGGGCGCTCTCCAGAACCTCCCTCCAGGCTGCTTATTTTAGGTCCTGTTTTAAACTCGGTTTTGGCCGAAGAAGAAGACCGGCGCTCCGGGAGGGAAGTCTGCGGCGGGGTGTGGGTGGGGGGACGGCGGGGGAGGGGCTGGAGAGCGGTCAGGAGTCCCGGACCACGGCGGTGGGGGTGCCGTGTGGGTTGTGGCTCTCGTGGCCCCAAAATAAAAATCCCCGCACAGACTCCGGGCTGCGGTCTGTGTTAAAAACCTTCACGTTTATTTGCAAGAAGAGAAATTTGTGTTCCAAATCTCAACTAGAGTCCGAGCTGGTTTGGCTCAGTGGATAGAGCATCGGCCTGAAGGGTCCCAGGTTCGATTCTGGTCAAGGGCACTTATTTAGGCTACTGGCTTGATCCCGGCCCTGGTCAGGGTGCAAGCAGGAGGCAAACAATTGATGTGTCTCTCTCACGTCGATGTTTCTCTCTCTGTGTGTCTCTCCCCCTCCCTTCAATCTATTAAAAAAAAAATCAATGGAAAAATGTCCTCAGGTGAGGATTAAAAAATAAAAATCCCTCCGCTAGATCACCATGGAAGGTTCCCCTGGCCGAGGCTGGGACAGCTCGAGCTTCGGGAAATGATGGAAACGCTTTAATATAAACACGTGAGGTCATCGGGATGCTGAGGGGATGATGACGATATCACATTACATGAGATGATGGTGAGATTACGTTACATATGATGGTCATGATGAGATCATGTCACATGAGATGGTGAGGTCATGTTACGTGAGATGAGATAATGAATTCATCTTGACACATGAGATGATCAGGAGATCATCGTGATACATGTGTGATGATCCTGATACATGAGCTGGTGGTGATCATGAGATGATGGGATCGTGTTCCATGAGCTGGTGATCAGGAGATGACACATGAGCTGGCGAGATCGCGTTACATGAGATGAGATGGTGGTGCAATCATGTTCCATGAGCTGGTGATGATCATGAGATGATGTGATTGTGTTACATGAGCTGGCGATCATGAGATGACACACGAGCTGACACATGGTGAGATCATGTTACATGAGATAAGATAATGGTACGATTGTGTTCCATGAGCTGGTGGTGATCATGTGGTGATGGGCTCGTGTTCCATGAGCTGGCGATCATGAGGTGGCACATGAGCTGACACATGGTGAGATCATGTTACATGAGATAAGATAATGGTATGATTGTGTTCCATGAGCTGGTGGTGATCATGAGGTGATGGGCTCGTGTTCCATGAGCTGGTGATCAGGAGATGACGCATGAGCTGGTGAGATCACTTTACATGGGATGAGCTGGTGGTGCGATCGTGCTCCATGAGCTGGTGGTGATCGTGAGGTCATCGTGGCACCTGAACCAGTGACCGGGAGGATGACGCCAGCGAGCCGGAAAGCCGCCTTGACCACCATTGGCGTTGCCGGGGCAGCACGTTACTGCGGAGCTTCTAGGGGAGACTTCGTTGTGATGTAACGGCAGCGGTGGGGAAGCCCAGGAGGGACAGAGGACGTCTGTCCGTCCGTCCGTCCGTCCTTGGTGCCGGAGGGGAAGCTTTGCTGATGCTCATGCGCCGGGTCGGCCGACGCCGGGAGAGAAGGCAGGCTCCTGCCCAGGGCCGGGTGGGCGGAGGGGGATGGCGCCCGTCCCCGCCTCTTCCCAGCGGTGTGGCCTGGGGACCTCTGAGCACCACTCGCTCAAGGGTAAAGGGGGCACTCCAGGGCCTCGGGGGCCAGGGTACGTGGACCCGAGGTGACAGGCCGCCTGACAGGCGGAGAGCGATTCCCCGCCCCCCCCCCCCCCCCGGGGGTTCCCGTAGAGCAGAATGGACGTCTGGGCACCATTTTTGTTTGTTTATTTGTTTTTTATTATATATTTTTACTGATTTCAGAGAGGAAAGGAGAAGGGGAGAGAGATAGAAACATCAGTGATGAGAAAGAATCATGGGTCAGCTGCCTCCTGCACGCCCCACACTGGGGATCGAGCCTGCAACCCGGGCCTGTGCCCTGACCGGGAATCGAACCGTGATCTCCTGGTTCCTAGGTCGGTGCTCAGCCCCTGAGCCAGACCGGCCGGGCCAGGCCCCAGTTTGAAGGCTCCACGTGGCTCCCCAGGGACTGTGGCCGCTGCAATGCCTCCCCCGTTCCCTGGTGCAGTGACATCACCGTGTGGGCCTGTGGCTGTCGCTCCCGTAACCACCCTGGTCGGCCCCGGCCTGGCCGCCGGTTTTGAAATAGTTCAGACAGCTTGTGGTTGGGAGGAGCTGCCCGCCCCCAACTGACCCCCGGGCCCAGGACGAAGAGGGGAGTGGAGTGAAGAGAGTTTTGTTGTTCTTCCCCTTTCTTGGTTTCTGAGAGAGAGGGGGGAGGGAAGCGTCATTGGTCGGCTGCCTCCTGCACGCCCCCAACTGGGGACCAAATCTGCAACCAGGAGTCGAACCGTGACCTCCTGGTTCCTAGGCCGACACTCAACCACCGAGCCACGCCGGCCGGGCCGAAATGCAGCTTTTGAAATCCAAAGCTCAGCCTGGCCAGCATGGCTCAGCGGTTGAGCGTGGACCTAGGAACCAGGAGGTCACAGGTTCGATTCCCGGCCAGGGCACATGCCTGGGTTTCAGACTCCATCCCCAGTGGGGGCTGTGCAGGATTCTCTCTCATCACTGATGTTTCTCTCTCCCTCTCCCTTCCTCTCTGACGTCTATAAAAACATATTTAAAGCAATAATAAATAAAATCCAGAGCTCAGGCCCCGGGGGTCTGGCCAGGCGCGTAAGGGGCAGAGCAGCAGAAGTGGCTCCGGGGCAGAAGCCCTGGGCTCGGCCCCGTCCGGCTGCTCTGGCTGTTTCCAGCTCAGGCCCTTTGACTTTTTGAGCCGTGATGCCCCTTAGCGTGAGACAGGATGCCCGTCGCGGGAAGCGGCTGTGGCTCTGAGAAGCCTTTCTGGCCGGGGCCGCCGGGGCTGTGGGTGTGGCCACAGGCTGGGCTCCAGGTCCCTGCTCTGTCCCGTGACCGGTGGGAGCCTCACCCCCTGAGTCTCACGCCCGCCGGGCCCAGGTGTTGATTCTGCCGAGGGCTCCTGGGGGCGGCTGGGAGGCCCGCGCTAACCGCCCCCTCCCCGCCCCGCCAGCGCACGTGGAGAACGAGGAGCAGTACACGCAGGCGCTGGAGAAGTTCGGCGGCAACTGCGTGTGCAGAGACGACCCGGACCTGGGCAGCGCCTTCCTCAAGTTCTCTGTGTTCACCAAGGAGCTGACGGCCCTTTTCAAGAACCTGGTGAGTGCCCGGCCTGCACCCTCGGAGTGGGTGTGTGTGTGTGTGTGTGAGTGTGTGTGGAGCGGGAACGCGGGGCTCGGCCGGCCTGCTGGCTGGACGGAGGCGGGTGCAGAGCTCACAGCGTCCCCATGGGTGATCTGCTCTGTGCACCCCAGACCCCTTGGGGGCGCCCCTGAGAGCTGTACCAGAAACAAGACTCAGTTCGGCGTTGTAGCTGCGCACAGCTGGGGGACAGAGTGCGTTCATCTTCAGGGCCTCTGACTTCCATTCTCCTCGTGTGTGTGTGTGTGTGTGTGTGTGTGTGTGTGTGTGTATGCGTACGGTGGCCCTGGCTGGGGTGGCCCGGTGGTTAGAGCCTCGGCCTGCGTCCTGAAGGGTCCGGGTTCGGTTCTAAGTCAGGGGCACGTGCCCGGGTTGCAGGCTCCATCCCTGGCGTAGGGGGCGGGCAGGAAGCAGGCGATCCATGATTCTCTCATCGTCGATGATTCTCTCTCTCTCTTTCCCTCTCCCTTCCTCCCTGAAATCAATTTTAAAAATGTTTTACAAAAAAGGAGATGTACAATGAAAAGCCTATGAGAAGGGTTGGAGTGGAAGAAATGTCTCGGAAAATAGATGGAAAAGACACACACACACATACACACACACACACACACACACACAGCATCTTCGTGTCGGTACCGGGCTGGCTGGCCTCTCAGAACGAGAGCCCAGAGGACAGAGGGGCGGGGGGGGGGGGTGGGCACGGACACCCCAGCACCGAGGTATGTCCCTCGAGGACTCGCCACGTCCAGCCTCCCCCCCCCATCTCCGTGGGAAACAACAGACCAGACGCTCCCCAGAGGCCAGGACCGGGGGCCTCATGGCCTGGGCTGCTCGGCGGAAACACTGGGAACTTGGAGGTCTGGCACGAGGCCCCCGAGTCCCTGGGGGACAGCGTCGTACCCCGAGTCCTACCCGGGCAGCGGGGAGGCCGTCACCCCCACTCCCGTTGGAGGGGAGAGGGGTCACCGCCACCTGCCCGCTCGGCGCCGGGAAAGAATGTTCCGGAAGCAGCCCAGCGCCTCGGAGGGAGGGAGACGGCAGCCGAGCCTGAGGGAGGTGGGCTCCTCGGGGAGGAGAGTCCCCCCTTTTAGAAAGTCTGGGGTCTTCTGTGCGTCGTGCAGGGGGGAGGCGGTGGGACTGCGTGCAGAGCCGTGTCTGGCCCGAGGATGTGAGCGCCCTGGGCAGCGGGGCTGGGAGTGCCTTTTCTTATTTCTTTTTGGTCAGTCCTTACCCGAGGCTGTTTTTTCCACTGATTTTTTTTTTTTTTTTAGTTTATTTTTTTAGAAAGAGTGGAAGGGAGGGAGGGGGAGAGAGGCAGAGAGAAACATCGATGTGCGAGAAACACGTGGATTGGTTGCCTCCCACACACGCCCTGACCCGGCTGGGGGTGGCTTGTTTTGAGAAAGAGGAAGGGGACACTCCACCCACCACAGGCTCTGCGGGCGAGGGGCTGCCGTGGGTCCTCCATGCGGGGGTCAGGTCAGGGCGGGGCCGAGCCCCCCCCCCCCCCCCCCCCGCCGTGGGACTAACAGGTGGGCAGGAGCACCGCCCAGCTCCCTGCTTCTGTTACCAAGGCTCCTTCCTTCCTGCTCAGCTCGGGGTCCTCCTCCCAGAGGGGGCACCCCCCCCCCCGACTCCCCGCCGTGTTCCCACAAACTTCCCTTCAGCCTCTTCTACGGAAAATGCCGTATATTTTTATGTTTTCAACCTTTTTTAAACAACATGTTTTTATTGACTTTAGAGCCAGAGGAAGGGAGAGGGGGAGATGAAAACATCCATGGGAGAGAAACACCATCGGCAACCGGCTGCCTCCTGCACGCCCCCTGCTGGGGACCGAGCCACAACCCAGGCATGCTCCCTGACCGGGAATTGAGCCCCCCTCCCTCTCCCCCTCTCCCTCTCTCTTTCTCCCTCTCCCTCCCTCCCTTCCTCCTCCCTCCCTCTCCCTCTCCCTCTCTCCCTCTCTCCTTCTCTCTCACTGCTGGTCCCTAAAAGTGGGGCTGCAGCGCACCAGTCCAATCTCGGGCCGGCTTCCAGCGCGTCCTGGGGCGAGACGCCGTGGGAACGCAGGCTGTCTCTGGCCCAAGTCAGGGAGAGGCCGCGCCCGGCCCCAGGGCTGAGCTCCCAGCAGCAGTGCTGACCAGTGACCAGAGCTGAGGGGCCAGCCAGACAGTGCACTGGCCGAGATTTGAAATGGGTATGAAAGCGCGTGGGGGCGTGGCTCGGGGGCTGAGCATCGACCTGAGAACCAGGCCCGGGTGGTGGGCTCCGTCCCGGTGTGGGGCCGGTGGAGGGCGGCCGCAGCGTGGGGACGGGTCGAAGCCTCGGACTGAAGAGAGGGCACAGTCCTCCCGTGGCAGAGTCACGGGCACGTCCTGGCGTGGAGGGCAGAGCCTCCGGCACAGTGACAGCCAGCAGCTGGGGTTGTGAGCGTGAGCCTGTTGTCCGAACACTGGCCCCACGTGCCTGAGTGACGTGGGCTTGAGAGCTCAGGTGCACGCAGCTAGCAGACAGGAACGCTATTAACGTCTCGGCCACGCCCTCCCTGCGCCTCGTGGCACCGGCTTTCTTGTCGTTTCTAAATCCTTCACACACACACACACACACACACACACACACACACACACACACACACACACACCCGCCGTCCACCCCTGGCCGTGCGGGCGCCGCACAGGGCGTGCAGGAGGCAGCCGGTCCGTGATTCTCTCTCCTCATTGATGTTTCTCTCTCTCCTTCCCATTCCTCTCTGAAATCAATGGAAATATTAAAAAAAGAAAAAAGAGTATAAAAGTGACAAAGCCAGAGGCAAGGCATGCCAACCCCAAAGTCTTCTGGGAAGACGGCATCGGCTGGCTCTGCCCCCACCCCTCTCCCCCCCGTGGTCCGGCTCTCCGGCTCTGGTTGCTCACCAGCCGTGGCATCAGCGCAGCCGGGTGGTCCTCCGTCTCCGGTGGCCCCGTCTGCCCCCCCCCCCCAGTCACCTGCGTCCCCCGTGGGACTACAGACCCTGACTGCTGAGGCTCATCCTGTCAGACGGACGGACGGACGGACGCAGGCGCACCGGGGCCGAGCCGGCAGGGGAGGGGCCGAGGCGGGCTGTCCCTGTAAAGACGGCGGTTTGCCGATGGCATTCGGTCCACGGCGAAAGGCACGGTTAAGAGGAGTAATTGGTGCTCACAGCGCCTGGGCTGTTGGCAAAGCCGCTGGCTGGATGAGCTCGTTCGGAGGAAGCCGCAACACGGGAAAGCCCGGGGCTTGCTTGGCGCGGAGGAAAACGTCCCTGGGTTTGCTCAGGGATAACTTACTTCTCCCCCGAGACCATCGAGCTTTCAGCACTCGTAACCGGCCCGGGGCGCAGGCCTCTCGGGCTGTGGTCGTCTCCGGGCCAGAATGGGAGGCTCCAGCGGCTGCCCGGCCGACACCCCCGTCCGGGAAGGTGCAGAGCGGAGCGGCTTCACACCCCGGGCGGACCGTCTGGGCTCCTGGGCTCTCGGTCTCAGCCGGCCCGAGGCAGCCGGTCCCGGGGCCTCACCGGACTCGGCACGCGTGTGTGCGGGGAGCGTGTGTGCGGGGAGCGTGTGTGCGGGGAGCGTGTGTGCGGGGAGCGTGGGATGTGGGGGCAGACGGGCCGGTGCCCAATAGGTTGAGGGGGATCTGTTTATTTTGTAATAATTATTTTTTTATTTTTTCATTAAGGTATTATATGTGTACATAGCTTACCATTGCCCCCCCCCCCCAATTCTTTATTTTTAAATCGGGCTCCCTCTGCTTCCTTTTTAAAAATATATTCTTATTTTTTAAAAATAGGTTTTTGATTTCAGAGAGGAAGGGGGTACAGAGAAAGAGGGGGGGGGTAGAGGGAGAGAAACACATCCATGAGGAGAGAGCATCCTGGATCGGCTGCCTCCTGCATGCCCAGGGACCGAGCCCGAAACCCGGGCATGCGCCCTTGACCGGGAATCAAACCCTGACCTCCCGGCTCCCAGGTCCAGGCTCAGCCGCTGAGCCCTGCCGGCCAGGCATTCTTACTTATTTTAAAGAGAGAGGACGGGAGAGGAAGAGCGATGAGAGAAGCATCCATCAGTTGCCGTCTGCACACGGATCTGGGGATTGACCTCCCAGCCCCGGGCTGTGTCCTGACCGGGATTGAATCGGTGACCTTCAGTGCATGGATCGAACCTCAGCCACCAACGCAGCCACTCTGGCCGGGGCTGTAACCAATTTCTCCTAAAAAGCCGGCTTTGTCGAGGTGCATTTTGCATGTCGTAAAATTCCCCCATTCCCGGGGTGTAGGTCAGTGCTGGGGCGGCCGCATCCTCAATTAGTTTGGGGACATTTCCTTCCGCCCAGGGAGTCCCTCACGTCCTCTGGGGTTAACCCTCTTTCTCGCTTCCTGGCCCCCCCCCCCCCAGCCCGAGGAAACTGCTAATCTACTTTCTGTTCCTCTTGTGACCATTGAGCTAATTGCCTCCTGAGGAGAGAAGTAACAGTCTCCCGCTGTAGCTCACTGAGCGGCTCCAGAAAGCAGAGAGGCCGGGGTGGGGGCCAGAGCCCCTTCGCCCCAGGGTGGCCGCCGGACCTCCCTGTGCGAGGGAGGCCGTGGCCTGCGCTTCTCCGCCCTGCTCCTTTTCTTCTTCAAATGTTTGTTTTTTTGCTTTTTAGGGGGGGGGGAAAGGAGGATAGAGAGGGAGAAACATCGATGAGAGAGAAATGTGCCTCGCCGGCACGGCCAAGGGTGAGCCTGGGGGTGGTGAGGGATGGAGAGAAGACAGAGAAGAAAGGGGGTCTGGGTGGGACGCTGTCCTCTCTGACGGAGACACAGCGACAGCGCCACGGGCCACACGCCGTGTCTCCATGTTACAGCCGGTGCCATGAGGCACAGTGAGGGCGGGCCAAGGTGTTTACAACCTTCTTGTGGGTTTCGATCCTCCTCAACCACGTGCACCTGAGCTCTCAAGCCCACGTCACTCAGGCACGTGGGGCCCGTGTTCAGACCACAGGCTCACGCTCACAACCACAGCTGCTGGCTGTCACTGTGCCGGGAGGCCCTGCCCTCCACGCCAGGACGTGCACGTGACTCTGCCACGGGAGGACTGTGCCCTCTCTTCAGTCCGAGGCTGGAACCCGTCCCCACGCTGTGGCCGCCCTCCACAGAAACATCATAGATCGGCTGCCTCCTGCACACCCCCCCCAGGGGGTCGAGCCCTCAGCCTGGGCCTGGGCCCCAACTGGGAGTCAAACCGGCGGCCTCAAGGGTCCTGGGTCGATACTCAACCACTGAGCCACACCGGCCAGGCCCCACTGTTCCTCTTCCTGCCTGGACGCCCTCCACCCCTCCTGCAGGACAGACTCCCCTCTCTGCAGTCTTTTCACGTAACGCAACCAGCAGAGGTTTCCCTGGTGTCCAGACTGCGTCATTCCTCGCCTGGGAGTCCCGGGTCCTGTTCCGGCTCCGGAGGGTTCGGGCCGTTTTCCCCACGGCGTGCTCCACCTCCCCCACTCGCCGTGGGTTCCGGAAGCCGGGGTCCGTCTCGTCCGTCTTTGTCTCCTAACACCCCCACCACCACCACCCCCCGGTCCCCCCTGAGGGTCTGCAGCGTCATCTCCGCCCCGCCGAGGGCCGCCTGCCTCGCCCCCTTCTTCACAGCGGGGCCGGCTGATTATACGTCTCCCCGCGGGCGCGGCCCTGTCACCGGATCTGACACAGCTTTCCCCTCTCCCCTGTGGCAACACTTCCCTCGATCCCGACTCCGAGCCTAACTCCTCGAACCCGGGCCTGCTGTTTGCTGTGGAAACCGGGGTGCCCGCCGATGCCTCCAGCACGGCTGCTTCCCGGCCTGCGTTCCTTCCAGTCGCCATGAGCCCACGCCCCACTCGGTTCCACGCTCCCCCACGGGGCCCCACGCGGTTCCTCAGGGTTGAGACGTTCCGCTCCCCAGCTGGTCCGGCGGTCGGAGCCGGTGCCGCTGCCCCGGGAGCAGGGCCGGGGGGTGGCAGACGCTGATGTCGGAGCAGGACACGCGTGACCCCAGCCCAGGCCTTCCCAGGGGTCACGGGCCCGGCGGATTGGCGGCAGTGCGGGCGTCGGTCCGCCCCTGGCCCGGAGCTTTCCGGTAGCGTGCTCTCTGCATCCGCCTCTCCGGGCGCTGACCCGTGTGTAGCCCCAAAGCCACGCCTGTCTCACAGCCCGGCATGCCCGGTGCTCACGAAACAGAAAGGTGTTCTTCGCCGATCGTGAGCGTGTGAGGTCCCCAGTTCTGTCCCGTCTTCCCTTCACAGCCCGTAACCGGGTGCGGGACCCCCAGTGACACATGCCCCGGCCCCTCACCCCCACCATCCCTCATCCCCACCCGCCCCGGCGGCACCGAGGGCAGCTGAGTGACTCACGGGGTGGTGCTCGGGGGGCGGGAGAAAGTGGACCCCGACGTACGCAATCCTCCGGGCTGGACCTCTGCAGGCTCTGAACCCCGAGTCTGTAAGCCGTGTCCCTCACTTCCCAGGAGTCTGCGGGGGGGGGGGAGGGGAGCCCTTGTCTGCCCGCCCCCACCCCCTGTTGGGAGCCCTGCTGGGGAGGGGGGGCTCGGGGGCCAGAACTGAGCCCCGACAGCCAGGCCTTGGCCCGGTGGGAGCGGCTCCTTCTCCGGAGCCCGAGGGGGGCGCTCACGCTGCGGCCGGAAGGGCTTGTCTCCCGGCAGTGATAGCTCTCCCCACGCGATCGCTTAGCTGTAGGAAGTGGCCGCCGCGGAGGCGGGAAGGCGGCCGCGGAGCCGGCCTGTGGGGAGCGGACCGGGTCGCCCTCGGTCGCCCTCGCAGCCCGGCCGCGGGAAGGCGCCGGCCCTCGGCTCACCCTCGCCGTGCTGCCGGGCCTGAGCCGCCCCCTGTCTTGCCTTTCAGATCCAGAACATGAACAACATCATCTCCTTCCCGCTGGACAGCCTGCTGAAGGGCGACCTGAAGGGCGTGAAGGGGGTACGGACGGCGGGGGGGGGGGGGGGCGCCTCTCTGGGTGGCCCCAGGTGCTCGGGGCGTGGGGGGGGGGGCCTGCAGGGAAGGGGACTGAGAAGCCGGGGTGATGTAGGCGCACCTCTGGGTCTCCAGCCGCCGTGTCCCCGCCGACCCCGGGAGCAGGCCCCCGCAGGGACGGAGTCTCCGGTGGGGAACTGGCCTCGGGGCTCCGCTGCCTCTGCCCGTCGTGAGGGAGGCCGCCACCACAGACACGTGACTCCTTTCGGGGCGGGAGAGGCGGGCCGGGCTCAGGGGCGAGGGTCCCCCTGCTGAGCACGGCACACGGGGCCGAGGGGCCGGGAGGAAGGGCAGGACGGGCTCGGGGTGGAGGGAGGACGGGCAGGAAGGGTCCTGGGCGGAGGGAGGGTTGGAGGGTGCAGAGGGCGGGCAGGAGGCTTCAGTGTCGCCTGAGCCGGCGTCGGGGAGTCGGGTGGGCTGGGGCGGCCAGGCCGCACAGGGCCTTGGGGGCCGGGCTGGAGCCGAGTCCTGCCAGGAGGCCAGCGGAGAGCCGGAACGTAAAATCACGCTCACCTGTGGAAGGCCATCCTCTCCCGAACGACCCCGCTGGGCGGCACGTGACCCCGGCTGCTGGTGGGGTCCCAGGGCTCGGGCCCCTCGAGCCAGACCTTCGTTCCGAGTGCGGGCCCAGCGCCAGGCAGAGCGTGGAGGGGTGTGGGGGGCCGGCTTCTCCGTCGTGGCCCGAGCAGCCTGTTTCAGCGATGCCTCCGTTACAGGATCTGAAAAAGCCTTTTGACAAAGCCTGGAAGGACTACGAAACCAAAATGTGAGTGTTTCCGCCTAAAACGCACCACAGGTGGGGCATTTCAGAGTCCCACTCACCCAGCTTTCCCGGCGTAAAGGGCTTAGCTAGCCGCGGTTTGCCGACCACGGGGCTAACCAGCCCGCCCAGGAGTGCATCCACCTGGCACACCTGGTGTCAGAGCGCCGCCCTGCTGGCCCCTGTATGCCAGGGTTTCCGGTCAAAGGGTGAGGGTGGGACTTCCGGGGAAGTTCGTGGACGGAAGTCACCTTCCCGAGGTGCCTCTTCCCTCCCCCGTGTCATCCCTGTTGCCCCCCACCCCCCGTCTTCCTGGGGATCTGTGGGTCCCCTTAGCGTGGGTCATGTTTCTCTGCCTCACCGGGCCCCTTGGTTTCAGGAGAGGAGAGAGGAGAGGTGGTGGGGGCACGAATCCCCGCCCCGTCAGCCTCATCTGGCTGCCGCCTCTGCCCGGGCCGTGGGGGCCGTGGGGGCCGTGGGGTCTGAGGGGAGGTGGGTGGAGTAAATGCTGGACCAGAGGCCAAGGTCGGCGTTCCTGTGGCCACGGGCAGTTCCTCTGCGGTACGTTAGGGGGCGGCCCTGCCAGTCAGAGGCCCGGGGGTGCAGGGATTCGTGTCCCGGCCGGGCCGTGGGCTGAGTGCAGCCGCTCACCCCTGCCCGTGCCGCCGCCGCAGCACCAAGATCGAGAAGGAGAAGAAGGAGCACGCCAGGCTGCACGGCATGATCCGCACGGAGATCAGCGGCGCCGAGATCGCCGAGGAGATGGAGAAGGAGCGGCGCTTCTTCCAGCTGCAGATGTGCGAGGTGAGGGCCGGGCGTCCGGAGCCTGACCCCGCGGCCTCGGGGGCTCCCTCTCTCCTCCTCCTCGGTCCTCCTGCAGCCGGAGCGGACATTCTCCTCTTCGCGGTCACGGCACGGGCCAAGGACTCGGGGTCCTTGCACTTAGTGCAGCGCAGTCGCCTGCCTGTCGGGGCGCTCGTGTGGCAGCAAAGGGCGAGGGGCACCGAGCGAGCGTGACCTCTGGGGCTGCGGCGCCTCTGCCGTGAGCTCCCGCCCGCCCCCGGAGGAGAAATGGGCGGGTGGTCTGCCCAGCTCCGGCTGAGCCCGGGCCGCCCCTGCCTGACGCCCTCTCTGGTGCTTTCCGTGTTCACAGTACCTGCTGAAGGTCAACGAAATCAAGATCAAGAAGGGAGTGGATTTGCTTCAGAACCTGATCAAGTATTTTCACGCCCAGTGCAAGTAAGTTCTCACCCTGGCTGGTCTGGCTCAATGGGTAGAGCATCAGCCTGGGAATGGAAGGGTCCTGGGTTCAATTCCCGTCAAGGGCACATAAAAAAAAAAAAAAGACTATTAGATCCAATGCAGGTAAGTTCTCCGTGCTTATCACGGGGTCACGGCAGGTCTGTGTGTCTCTCTGGCACGTCCTGGTCGATTGATATCAGCGGTTCAGCCTTCTCCGTCTCCTGGCACCAGGAGGTGGAGCGTCTGTGGCACGCCCAGAAACGCGCCCTGGTTTTTGCCCATCTGGCAGAAATAGGCGTGCTTCCGGTCCCTTTGTGCCTGTGTGTGCTTTGCGGCTGTGTGTGCTGGCTGTAGTCACCGTTTACGTGTCCCTGGCTGCACAGGCGGGAGGTGTGGGCCCAGGGAGACCCCGGAGGCACACGGCCACCCCAGGAGGCTTGCCTTTCCCGCGGCAGCCCCCCACGACTCACCTCTGCCCCGTACATCGCCTCGTCCCCCAGAATTCCCTAGCCCCCGCCCCTCCCCCGGCCTCGCCCAGACGGAGCTGCTCCTTGGAAGTCCGTCTGCCCGGGGCCCAGTGCAATGACGTCCCTTCCTGCGTCTCCATGGCAACATCCTTCCTGTTGTGCGGCGCCTCCCCCTGACCTGTACACTCTCTAAAAAAACGTTTTGTTGATTTTGGAGAGAGAAGAAGGGAGGGCGGGGCGGGGGGGAGAGAGAAATGTTGATGTGAGAAACATCGATCAGCTGCCTCCCACGCCCCAGCCGGGGATGGAGCCCGCCACCTGGGCATGTGCCCTGACCGGGAATCCACCCGGTGACCTTTTGGTGCACGGCACGAGGCTCCCGCCACCTGAGCCACCCCGGGCAGGGCTGACGACGCGCTCGTGAGGAATCGGGCCACGGCGGTGACCTTGTCTGGAGCACGCCGCGCGTTCACCTGTGAATGGTTGCCACGGTGACCCCTGTGGAACGGAGCCGAGCTTGTCTCCGGAGGCCGAGGCCACTCCTCGGAGGGGGCAGGACGGGCAGCGAGCTTGGGGGGCCGCCGCCCAGGTGGCCCTGACCCGCTCCTGCCGCGCGGAGCCCTCCGTACCGGCTGCTTCACGGACGCAGAGCCCCGCGTGGTGATTGACACGCAGGTGGCTTTCTCCGTCTGCAGCCTCGTGACCTTCCAGGAGGCGGTTTAGGAAGTGGGTCCCTTCCTTGCTGGTCCTTTATTTTTAAGAAGCAGCTATTCTTGGATTTCCTTTTTTTTTTTTTTTCTCCTTTATTTTGCCCAAACTGATCAGTTGGGTAGCAACTGGCCACTTGAGGAAAGTGAACTAGTTGGCCTTTTATGGGCATGAGCTCAGCAACCTTTGAAAAGGATGCACCGTCCGGCGCTTCCTTTCTGGATGAGCGTGTGTGTGTGTGTGTGTGTGTGTGTGTGTGTGTGAGAGAGAGAGAGAGAGAGAGAGAGAGAGAGAGAGACACTGCTCTTCAAACTATTCCTCGGCCTTTGACTGTTTTAATGTGTCGCTTGGGAGACAGAATGTGGAGCCGATGATTCTGCCGATGGACAGGAGGCTGTGGCCACGCGGAGTTTACCATCTGGGGTTCCTTCGAGCCCCCCCATACACGATCCCTCTGGTCTCCGTGTGTCCCCGGAGCGTGGCTGTGCATGGGGAGTGGGTGTGGGGCTGCGGGTCCTGCGGTGTAAGGGGGCCCCTGGACACGGGGTGCCGGGAGCCGCAGGGTTGCCCCGGGGAATCCTTAGCTGGGGTGTTTTGCCTTTTGCTGTGGACAGTTGAGAAGAGCCGGCCATCGTGTCCTTGGTCTTTCATTTCGTTTAAGGAGAGAATCGGCCCCTCTCTCCGCCCCGTCCCTGGAGCCGCTGTCCAATGGGTCTAGAACAGGGGTGGGCAAACTTTTTGACTCAAGGGCCACAATGAGTTCTTAAACTAGACCAGAGGGCCGGAACAAAAGCAACCTGACCATGCTGGCACTCTCATCTTGGGCTGCTGGTGAAGGAGCGGAGGGGAGAGCAGGAGGGGAGAGCAGGAGAACAGCCGAATGGAATAGAACAGCCGAACGGGCCGGATCCGGCCCGAGGGCCGTAGCTTGCCCACGGCTGCTGTGGAAACAGTGACACAAACAGGGAGGGTCCGTCCTGAAAGGTGGGAAGAGTCTTGAGTGACATGTCCTCCGGCCAATCCCTGTGGAGACCGCTGGGCCTGCTCGGTGAACCGGCACCGGCACGGAGATGGAGGGAGCCCCGCCGGCCCGGTGCCTGGAGCTGCTTGTGCCGGTTTCGGGGCGTGAGGGCCCCGTTTTCTTCACTCCCCTCGAGGGTTAGCACGCACTGCCCGGGGTGCGTGGTGGGCATCGGCCACGGCAGCAGGGCCTGTCGGCTCCCGCCGATTTCCGAACTCCCCGCTCCCGACCCGGAGCCTCTGCCGCCTTCCTCAGCTGCGTCCGGTTTCCCATTAATCCAAACGGAAAACGGGGGGCTCGTGTTCGCGGGTCAGGAAAAGTCACACCTGCCGAGACCGGCGTGGCTCAGTGGATAGAGCGCCGGCCTGCGGACTGAAGGGTCCCGGGTTCGATTCTGGTCAAGGGCATGTACGTTGGTTGAGGGCACATCCCCAGTAGGGGGTGTGCAGGGGGCAGCTGATGGATGTTTCTCTCTCATCGATGTTTCTAGCTCTCTATTTCTCTCCCTTCCTTTCTGTAAAAAATCAATAAAATGTATTAAATAAAAAATTGAAAAAAGAAAGAAAAGTCACACCTGTGTTGCCTGGTTGCAGCTCCCTCCCGCCCCCTCTTCCTGCTCTGAGCGTCTTCTGGTTCTGGAAACAGGTCCCGGTCTCCCGGGAGAGACCTCGGGCTCGGCCCTCTCCTTGGAGAAGTGTTCTCTCGGCGGACAGGGTTCCGCAGGGACCACGACCTGATTCCTCGTTCCCCCAGTTTTTTCCAGGACGGACTGAAGGCCGTGGAGAACCTCAAGCCCTCCATCGAGACGCTTTCCACCGACCTCCACACGGTGCGTGCCTCCCACCGTGCCCGCGCCCGCGCGGCTCTGAGGCGGCCGCCTCTCTTGCACGCGTTGCTTGTCTGGCCCCGAGTTTGCTGCGGGGCTGGGCTGGGCAGGGGCCGGCAGTGGCCCCCGGAGCACGGAGCCCCGCGCTCGGCCGCCAGGGAAGGCTTCGGGAGTGAGGGGCGGGGTCCCGGGGGCGAGGGGTGCCCTGTGCGCCAGCTTCTCGCTGTGCCTCCGTCATGCCTCTCTCCCCCTCCCTCTCTGTTTTGTTTCCAAAGATCAAGCAGGCCCAGGATGAAGAGCGAAGGCAGCTGGTCCAGCTCCGGGACATCCTCAAGTCGGCGCTGCAGGTGGAGCAGAAGGAGGTGAGGGCTTTCCCTGGGGAGGACGGGGTTTGGTTC
This sequence comes from Vespertilio murinus, assembly GCA_963924515.1. NCBI lineage: Eukaryota > Metazoa > Chordata > Mammalia > Chiroptera > Vespertilionidae > Vespertilio > Vespertilio murinus. Next base: position 68,935,671 of record OZ004713.1, on the reverse strand, counting down.
TGGCCTCGGCGGCTTCGGGACCGAGGAGGGCGGTGCCCGTGTCTCCCCGGGGCTCCCAGACCCCGCTGGGCTGTCCCAGCGGCAGCCACACACTCAGCGGGTCGAGTGTGGTCTCCGCCGCCCGTGGGAATGGCTGTTTCCCGGGGGCCCGGCCTCCCCCAGACGCACGCCCCTCAGGGGTCCCCCAGCGCCTGCTGTAAGGGGAGCCGTAGCGTGACTGCGCCTCCTTGTGGTAGAGGACGTGTCTGAGTGTCCCTGTGGGCTTCAGATCCATCCATCACCTGTGAGGCTCCTCGGGCAGCGGCCACCACCCCCGGGCCTCGCGGAGCCCCTGGGGCCGCAGACGGGCTGCCGCTGGCGCCCCCTGCCTCTGTCAGTGGCGGGTTCGAGATTGGTGGTCGGACGCTGAGCTCTAACTGAATGTTGTTGTCTTTCTCCCCAATGCGTTTGCCTTTGGTGACCGAAGTCTAGGAGAGTAAGTAGTTCAGCATTTTAACAAATGGGAGAGTTTTGCATGCTTTCTTGGTGAACTTAAAAAAAAAAGAAAACAAAAAAACCCAAAACGGTTTCTTCCATGTACAGAGTGAGGAGGAAAGCATCGTCCACGTGCTCCCTTCCCTCCCAGGAGCAGGGGCTCGGGAGAGGCGGAGGGACGTGACGCACACACACCGGTGGAGTGGAAATTCCCCGGGTACCCCCTCGCTGTCCTTCCTCGTGGAAATGAACAGCGCCCCCTCCCCCGGGCCCGCCCCCTCGGGGGGCAGCGAGCGGCGGGTGGTTCTCGTTACAGAGACGTTTCCACCTAAAATCGCTTCCTCTCGAAAATCCGAATTTTGTTTATTTACTTAGGTATGTCTTAAAGCCGTCACGGCTCAGGGGTTGAGCGTCCGCCTAGGAACCAGGAGGTCCCAGTTAGATTCCCGGTCAGGGCTCAGGCCCAGGTCGCAGGCTCGATGCCCAGCAGGGCCAGCAGGAGGCAGCCGGTCCATGGTTCTCTCTCGTCGTGGATGTTTCTCTCTCCCTCCCTGCCTCTCTGAGATCAATAGGAAGTGTATACATAAACGAGTAGACACGTAAAGAGTCACTTCCTCCACTCGCTATGCGTTTCCCCGTTGGCCCTTCCTTCGCTGAGCCCGTGCTGCTCACCGCAGACCACGCCGACTGTGTGTGTGTGTGTGTGTGTGTGTGTGTGTGCGCACGCACGCTCCGTGGGGGCCGTGCCTGTACCAGGGCCAGTCCTGGGTGTGTGTGGGGGGGGTGATGGGACCAGGCCCCGTGAGGACCGTGGTGTCCGGAAGGAGCATCTGCGTGGGAGGCGGGGCAGGGCCTGTGGGTACCGAGCCCCGGCCCCCAAAGACCCCGGCCCCCACAGGCCCCGGCAGGCCCTGCCCCTCCTCCCACGCAGACCACCTGTTCCTGGTGCTTCTCTCCCACCGCGAAAGCAGCTGATGGGGGTCCGGGGCAGGTGGAGGCCGCCTCCACCCTCCTGGCTGACCTGTGAGCTCAGAGCCACGTTTCCCCTGCCTGAAGCTTGGCCCTGGGCCACCTGAGGAGGCGGGGCGGGCGGGGCGGCACAGGGCGGGGGCGGGAGTGAAGGTCGCTCCGCACCGGCCACACCAGGTGTCCAGGCACGTGACCTTGTCCAGTCCTTCCCACTCGACCTTCCGCGCCGGGTGCTGGCCTGTCTTCCTGGAGGAAGCCGCGGGCCGCGGGGAGGGCAGGGCCTGGCCAGGGGGTTGGTTCTGCTCGGAGGGGCCCCGTGCGCCTCTCAGGACCTCCTGGCCATGATCGGGGACGGGGGGTCATTGCCGAGTCACGCCTGTCACCTCCCAGCGGTTCACCGAGGCCGCTCGGGCCGGCTGGTCTTAGCCACGCCCTTCAGCCCGGTGGGTGGCCTTCAGGAGCTCCTGGGCAGGAATTATTCGTGTGTGTCTGTGTGTGTCTGTGTGTGTGAGAGAGTATGTGTGTGTCTGTGTGTGTATCTGTGTGTGTGTCTGTGTATGTCTGTGTGTGTGTGTATGAGGTGTGGGTGTGTCTGTGTGTGGGGGGGGGGTGGTGAGAAGGGGAAATGTCTGAGAAGAAGAGCTCAGGGCGGGCCCTGTGTGAGCCCACGCCCTCCCTCCGAGGGGCACTAACGGGCTCGGCCGCTTTAGGACTCGCAGCTGCGCCAGAGCACGGCCTACAGCCTGCACCAGCCGCAGGGCAACAAGGAGCACGGCACCGAGCGCAGCGGCAGCCTCTACAAGAAGAGCGACGGGTGCGTACGGGGGCACGGGCCGCGGGGGGCGGGGGTCACCCCTGTGTCCGCCTAAACTTTACCCCGTTTCTCCGGAAGGATCCGGAAGGTGTGGCAGAAGAGGAAGTGCTCCGTGAAGAACGGGTTTCTGACCATCTCCCACGGGACGGTGAGAGTCTCCGGGATCGGTCCCCGCCGGGGGAGACGCCGTGGTGGGGGGCTCGGTGCCCTGAGTGCGCAGCGGCGTCCTGCGTGCGGCCGAGGGGTCTCCTCGCCAGGGAAGCCGGTCTGTGGAGAAGCGAGCTTGGGTTCTGCTCCCTGTGGTGCACCTGCGACCATTTGTGCGTTTGCAGCCGGGCGGGGAAAGCCTTGAACCCGCAGCCAGGAGGGGGGTGGCAGGTGTGCCTCATTCCCAGCTGGGACCCAAAAACAGGCAGAACAGGAGGAAGCCAGTATCCCCCAGGATCAGAGATTCCAGAGGCCAGTGATGCCAGTCACTGAGACTCCGCCCCCGGCCTAAGGCTCCGCCCCAGCCTAAGGCTCCGCCTCCAGCCCGAGACTCCGCCCCCAGCCTAAGGCTCCGCCTCCAGCCTGAGACTCCGCCCCCAGCCTAAGGCTCCGCCCCTGCCTAAGGCTCCGCCCCCAGCCTAAGGCTCCGCCTCCAGCCTGAGACTCCGCCTCCAGCCTAAGGCTCCGCCTCCAGCCCGAGACTCCGCCCCCAGCCTAAGGCTCCGCCTCCAGCCAGAGACTCCGCCCCCAGCCTAAGGCTCCGCCTCCAGCCTGAGACTCCGCCCCCAGCCTAAGGCTCCGCCCCCGGCCTAAGGCCCCGCCCCCGGCCTAAGGCTCCGCCCCGCCGCAGCCCCTGTCCTGCACGCAGTCGCCCGCGGGGCCTAGCCTGGCGTGTCAGCCTGTTGAACGCGCTGAGTAAAGCTTTGACTGCGGGGCGCCCGTGTGCCGGGAGGAACCAGAACGGACCTCCCGCGCTTTAGCCGGCACCATCTCGGTCTCGGGGAGTCCACGGCCATGGCCCCGAGAGGCCGGGAGTCCATGGCGGGGGGCCGCCCTGTGGGGGGGGGGTCCCCCAGGAGGCCTGCTGTGGGGGGGTCTGTGAGCGAGGGAAGCCCTGCCCCTCTGTTGGGAGGAGGAGTGAGCGTCGGGTTCGTTCCTCCACCCTCTCTGGGTTTGCTTTAGTTCGTTTCCTTCCAACAGGCGAACCGGCCCCCCGCCAAGCTCAACCTGCTCACCTGCCAGGTGAAGACCAACCCCGAGGAGAAGAAGTGCTTCGACCTCATCTCACGTGAGTCTGCTGCTCAGCGCCGCGCCCGAGGGGCCCTTTCAAACCGGTGCCCGGGCCGCGGCCGGCCCTGTGCCCGTGGCAGGGCCGGCTGGGAAGAGGCCTGCGTGTCAGGTGGTGCTGCCTGGCCTGCCCGTCCTGGCGTGGAGGGGGCACCCGTCCCCCTGCAGCTCCTCTTTACACGCCACCTGTACACGCCTCACCTCAGCCCCAGCCCCCAGCCCCCAGCCTCCTCTCCGTTGGCAAACGCGGAGACGAAACTGGGTCAGCCCCTTCCTTATAAAAAGGAAGCACCTGTGATGTTAAAAACACTGCGGCCCAGCTGCTGTGGATAGAGCATCAGCCCGTGGACTGAAGGGTCCCGGTTCGATTCCTGGTCAGGGCACATGCCCAGGTTGCGCCTCAGTTACCAGTAGGGGGCGTGCAGCGAGCAGTCTCATCATTGATGCTTCTATCTGTCCTGCTCTCTCCCTTCCTCTCTGAAATCAATACACACACACACACAGTCTAAGAAGCACTGTTGTTCAAAAAAAAAAAAAAAAAAAAAGCACTGCACGCAGTGGGATCAGGCCTCGCGAAGCTCTCGTGTTCGAACTGGGTTCGTGCTCGGACCCGGGACCAGCCCCTGCTTCGCGAGCCGGCCTTGGAGGGCCGGGCAGGTCTGCCCCGTTGGCTTTCCGAGGCTGGCAGTCGTGCGTCCGTGGGCACGGTGCCCGGCGGCCGCCCGCTCCGCTCCGCTGACCGCCCCTCTTGCCCGCAGATGACCGCACGTACCACTTCCAGGCGGAGGACGAGCAGGAGTGCCAGATGTGAGTGCGGCGGCGGCGCGGGCGGCGGGGGACCCCGGGGCGGGGGCGGCCGTCACGCCGCCCTCTCCCCCAGCTGGATGTCTGTGCTGCAGAACAGCAAGGAGGAGGCGCTCAACCACGCCTTCCAGGGCGAGGACGCGCCCGGCGAGAACAACATCGTGCAGGAGCTGACCAAGGAGATCATCGCCGAGGTGCAGCGGATGCCGGGCAACGACGTGTGCTGCGACTGCGGGGCGCCAGGTGACCCCCTCCTCCCCCATCTCCCCGTCCCTGTTCCCCCGTCCCCCCCCCATCCCCCGAGGGGAAGGCCTGGCCCGGCCACTGATCTCCCTCCCCTGCTTTTGTTTTCTTTTTAAATATGTAAACCACAGTTAAAAAGGAGCTCAGGAGTTCTTTTTTTTTTTTAATATATTATTTTTAAAAATATATTTTATTGATTTTTCAGAGAGGAAGGGAGAGGGATAGAGAGTCAGAAACATCGATTAGAGAGAAACATCGATCAACTGCCTCTTGCACACCTCCTACTGGGGATGTGCCCACAACCAGGGTACATGCCCTTGACCGGAATCGAACCCGGGACCTTTCAGTCCGCAAGCCGACGCTCTATCCACTGAGCCAAACCGGTTTCGGCTTAATATATTCTTAATTGATTTTTGTATAGACAGGAAGTGAGAGGGAGAGTTAGAAACATCAATGAGAGAAACGTCGATCAGCTGCCTCCTGCACACCTCCCACTGGGGATGTGCCCGCAACCAAGGTACATGCCCTTGACCGGAATCGAACCTGGGACCCTTCAGTCCGCAGGCTGACGCTCTATCCACTGAGCCACACCGGTGTTGGCGACCCTCTCACTCTTATTAGCACCTGTGAACACACACACAGATGGCCTGAGTCAGCTCCCCCTTAGTAGTGAGTCGCCAGCTGGTGTGACCCGATCGGCGATGGGCGCAGCTGGTGGAGGGCGCCATGTCCCGCTCCTGTTCACCCGTCACCTAGTGAACGCCAGGGCGGGGGGCGGGGGGCGGGGGGTCCGGAAGGGGGAGGACAGACGGGTGCCTCTGTGTGTGTGGAGTGATTCTGGCGGAAAGCGGGCCTGGCTGCGTCAGGGATGGAGAACATGCCGGAGTCCGAGCGAGGGTGTGTCCCGGCCCCGGCCCTCCAGCCCTGCGTTCCCTCCACAGACCCCACGTGGCTCTCCACCAACCTGGGCATCCTGACCTGCATCGAGTGCTCGGGCATCCACCGGGAGCTGGGCGTGCACTACTCCCGCATGCAGTCCCTCACCCTGGACGTCCTGGGCACGTCCGAGCTGCTGGTAACTCACGGCCTGGACTGGGGGTGGGGGTGGTGGGGGGAACACACACGGACATGAACTGTGCGGAAAGCTAACTGCTTAGGCCTTCCAACCCCCTGGGGTTTCTTTTGTTTTCTTTAATAAATTTCTATTGATTTTTGGAGAGGCAGGGAGAGGGAGAGAACCATGGATCGGCTGCCTCCTGCACGCCCCCACTCTGGGAATGGAGCCCACAACCCGGGCCTGTGTCCTGACCTGGTTCATAGGTCGACACTCAACCACTGAGCAACACTGGCCGGGCTGTTTTCTTTTTTTAAAGATGTTACATTTTTATTTGAATTGGGATTTTAAGGTAATTTGGGGGGAGGTCTTACTTAAAACGTATATTGTTGAATGTATATTTTTATCCCATTGACCCCTTCCCCGCCTTCCGGGGCCTTCACCACACCACTGCCCGTGTCCCTGGCTTAGCATGTCCTGTATAGTAAAAGGCTAATATGCAAATCGCCCAGACAGGGGACAGTCAGTCGCTATGATGCGCACTGACCACCAGGGGGCAAGCGCTCAATGCAGGAGCTGCCTCCTGGTGGTCAGTGCGATGTCCAACTGCAAACTTGGGCCACTCCCTGCGGGCTGAGCCATCAGACATCCCCCAGGGCTCCTGGACTGCGTATGCATGCTAGAGGCCCGAATTCCGTGCACCAGCGTTCAGAGCCCCGAGGGGCGGACGCACGCCGGGCGGCACGTGGGCCCCGCCTGTGTCGGCGCCGCGGCTGCTGGCCAGGCACCGTGCTGAATTTACCGGGGGAGCGGGGCCAGGCAGTGAGTAGGCGTGGGTATTGATCGCCATTGGTTTTAGTGTCCGGAGCAATGGCCTGACAGAAGGTCACTCCCTGTGGTCAGTGGACCCCTCGAGGGCCCAGCACCTCACTGACGTGCCCTCAGGGCCAGCGGTCTGAGACTGCCCTGCCTGTGACCACCTGGTCCGCTCCTCCCGGTCCAAGGAAGTCCTTCCTGGTCTGGCAGGACAGGGGGGAAACTCCCCCCCCATGTCAGTAACCCCCCCATGTCAGTGTCTCCCCCATGTCAGTGACACCCCCATGTCAGAGACTCCCCCATGTCAGTAACACCCCCCATGTCAGAGACACCCCCATGTCAGAGACTCCCCCATGTCAGTAACCCCCCCATGTCAGTGACACCCCCATGTCAGTAACCCCCCATGTCAGTGACACCCCATATCAGTGACTCCCCCATGTCAATGACACCCCCATGTCAGTAACCCCCCCATGTCAGTGACACCCCCATATCAGTGACTCCCCCATGTCAGAGACACCCCCATGTCAGTGACACCCCCATGTCAGAGACACCCCCATGTCAGTGACACCCACAGGGAGGGCGCTGCAGGCAGATGCTCCCGGAATGGGCGCGCTGCCTCTCTGCTCGAGTTTTATGGGTCCCTTTGGGGCTGAGGGGGTCCATCGGTATGAGAGGCAAACACTGATTGCTCTCCTTTGGAGCGGCCTGAGCCGCCCTCAGCTGGCCGAGGCGTGTGCGTGTGTGTCTCTGTGTGTGTCTGTGTGTGTGTGTGTCTGTGTGTGTGTCGCGTACGGCTGAGCACTGAGCAGGCTGTATGTGCGTGTCTGTGTGCGTGTGCGTGTAGAGGGCGTGTACGGCTGCGCCCTGAGCAGGCTGTGTGTGTCTGTGTGTGTGTGCGTGTGTGTGTCTGTGTGTGTCTGTGTGCGTGTGCGTGTGGAGGGCGTGCACGGCTGCGCCCTGAGCAGGCTGTGTGTGTCTGTGTGCGTGTGTGTGTGTGTGTGTGTGGAGGGCGTGCACGGCTGCGCCCTGAGCAGGCTGTGTGTGTGTGTGTGTGTCTCTGTGTGTCTGTGTGCGTGTGCGTGTGCGTGTGCGTGTGGAGGGCGTGCACGGCTGCGCCCTGAGCAGGCTGTGTGTGTGTGTGTGTGTCTCTGTGTGTCTGTGTGCGTGTGCGTGTGCGTGTGCGTGTAGAGGGCGTGTACGGCTGCGCCCTGAGCAGGCTGTGTGTGTCTGTGTGTGTGTGTGTGTGTGTGTGTCTGTGTGTGTCTGTGTGCATGTGCGTGCGGAGGGCGTGCACGGCTGCGCCCTGAGCAGGCTGTGTGTGTCTGTGTGTGTCTGTGTGTGTCTGTGTGTCTGTGTGCGTGCAGAGGGCGTGCACGGCTGCGCCCTGAGCAGGCTGTGTGTGTCTGTGTGTGTCTGTGTGTGTCTGTGTGCGTGTGCGTGCAGAGGGCGTGCACGGCTGCGCCCTGAGCAGGCTGTGTGTGTCTGTGTGTGTCTGTGTGTGTCTGTGTGCGTGTGCGTGCAGAGGGCGTGCACGGCTGCGCCCTGAGCAGGCTGTGCCGTTGCAGCTGGCCAAGAACGTGGGGAACGCGGGCTTCAACGAGATCATGGAGAGCTGCCTTCCGGCCGGGGACCCCGCCAAGCCCAGCCCGGGCAGCGACATGTGAGTGTGGACAGCCGGCTGGCCCGGTTCTGAGGGCGGAGCGGGCACGCTGGGGGTATCGGGGCGCGATGCGATGTCGGCCAGGTCCCGCAGACTCATTTTTAACCCGGTGACTCCTCTGAGTGGCCCGCGATGACGTCGTGGGGATGCCGACGGCCTGGCCAGGACAGGTCCCCACCGGCCTGAGGGAATGATCAGCCTGGGCTGTGGTTTGGGGGTTTTCTGGGCATCACACTCGGCTTTCGGGGTGTCCCGGTGGGAGTGTCTGGTGCGGCTGATTTTCAGAGGAAGGGGCCGGGAACCCCTGTGGGCTGGACTGTGCGTGTGCAGGGGGGGCGGGAGGGTCGCTGCTGCTTGAACAGCTGAGGGGGTCCCCGGAGCAGGGGCCGAGTAGCACACGGCGGTGGCTTCCCTGGTGGAGCTTCCTGTAAGGGGTGGGGCTGGGAGTTTCATATATATATATATATATATATATATATATATATATATATATATATACACACACACACACACACACACACACACACATATACATATACATATACATAATTTCAGAGAGGAAGGGAGAAGGAGGGGGAGAGAGAAACACCAGTGATGAGAATCATAGGTCGGCTGCCTCCTGCACGTCCCACACTGGGGATCGAGCCCCCAGCCTGGGCTTGTGCCCTGACCGGGAATTGAACCCTGACCTCCTGGTTCCTAAGCCGATGCTCAGCCACTGAGCCCGCCGGCCGGGCCTGATAGTTTTTAATTGTCACAAGTGAATGGATGTTGGCTGATGGACTAGAACCGTGGTCGGCAAACTGCGGCTCGCAAGCCACACATGCGGCTCTCTGGCCCCTTGAGTGTGGCTCTTCCACAAAGTACCGCGGCCTGGGCGAGTCCATGTGGAAGACGTGGCATGAGAAGACGTTTAAGTTTAAAAAACGTGGCTCTCCAAAGACATGCCCGCCGTCGTGCCGTTGGCACTGGCTCTGCGGACGGATGCGTTTGCGGCCGCCGGGCTGCAGGCTCGGTGGTCGGTGGTTGACGGGCCGCTGCGCTCGCCCCAGGAACGCCCGGAAGGACTACATCACGGCCAAGTACGTGGAGCGGAGGTTCGCGCGGAGGCGGCACGCGGACAGCGCGGCCAGGCTGCACGGCCTGTGCGAGGCCGTCAAGACCAGGGACGTCTTCGGGCTACTCCAGGCCTACGCCGACGGCGTGGACCTCACCGACAAGGTCCCGCTGGCCAACGGGCATGTAAGTGCGGCGGGCCGGAGCCGGGAGGGCGGCAGGCGGTTCCCGGGAGCGTGGGCACTCGGGGGCCGGGCCTCAGCGGCAGCTCCGGGGCCACATCGGGGAGGAGAGGCCTGGGGCGCTCCTGGCCTGCTCCCCAGCCCCCCACCCTGTTTCCCGAGCACTTTCCTTGGAGGGTGGGTCTCACCGTCAGTGAGCGTCCTAACTCCTCCCAGGCCCGCCCCGGGGACACACGTCCCCTGAAACCTCCTCTCGCCCAGAGCAAAGGCACTCGGGCTGAGAGAGGAGTCGGTCCAGGGCAGGTGCCCAGCTAGGGGTGCCTTCCACCCCGCGCCCCCACTCCCACCCCCACCTGGAACAGCCCTCCTGTGGCCCCCCGCCCCCCACTCGCCAGAACGTGCTTTCCGAAGAGGCCGTGGTAGCCACGTGCCCTCTGGTGTGAGTGGCGCCAGTCCGGTTGTGTAGGAGCCGGGGGGCAGGCCCGGCAGCCTCCGGTCCTGGAGCTGGGACCCCGGCCCACAGGCTCTGGTGCTGTGAATGGAGGGACGAGGTCAGGACGGGGCGGGGGGCTCTGAGAGGGAGCCCCGGTTCCGGGGTCTTCCTGTGGAGGTGGGCCCCTCTGGGAGAGCAGGGTCCGCGGGCAGCGAGGCCGCCGTGGGGGTGGGGCCGGGTCCCCGGGGTGGACTTGAGGGCGAGGGGCCGCCTCTGCTCGCTCTGCAGGAGCCGGACGAAACCGCCCTGCACCTGGCCGTCAGGTCCGTGGACCGGACCTCCCTGCACATCGTGGACTTTCTGGTTCAGAACAGGTGGGCCTGCTCGGACTGAGGGGTCGGTGGGGGTCTCGGGTTTCGGGGGGGGCGGGGGAGGAGACGGGTGTGGTGGGCGAGAGGCTGGGGCGGCCCCGGACTGAGCGAGGCTGCGGGTGGGTGGGTCGCCCTGCGGGAGCCGGAGCAAGAAGAAGGGCACCCTGGGTCGGGGGGTGCGGGGTCTGCAGGCTGCGGCCCGCTGTCGGTCCCGGGAGACACCAGGCGGAGAAGCAGCCCTGCGTGGCCCCCGCCGTGGTCGAGCGGCTTGTCCCACGTCCGAGGCACACGGTGCCGCCGTTGGGGTGGGAGGGGTCTGCGTTGGAAGAATCCGGAATTTCCCTCACGGCCCCCGCCCCCACTCCTGCTTCGGGGGCCGGCCCGGCGAGCGGCCCAAGGAGCTGGGGACTGTGGCTGTTGGAAAGCGACTTTTGCTTCCCCCCCCCCACCCGCTGTTCCCTCTCTCCCGGTCGCCGGCCAGCGGGAACCTGGACCGGCAGACGGGCAAGGGCAGCACGGCGCTGCACTACTGCTGCCTGACCGACAACGCCGAGTGCCTGAAGCTGCTGCTGCGCGGCAAGGCCTCCATCGAGATCGGTGAGCGGCCGCGTCCTCCCCCCTCCCCCCGCGTCCTCCCCGCGTCCTGGCAGCAGGGCCGGCGTGTCCCGCAGGGCTGCTGAGCCGGGGTCAGGAGCGGCCTGCCTCCCGGACCGTCCATCGGTGGCCGGCGTCGGAGGGGCGGCGTGCCCCTGAGGCTGAGGCAACCGTGGCTGTGGTTGGGCTCCTCACCCTCCGTTCATAGCCGCCTCTTGGGTCAGGCCGGTCCAGGGCGCCAGCTGCAGTGGGCCGTCAGGACATGCTCTGGAGGAGCGAGGAAGGCACGCCTGCTGGAGAGCCAGGGTTCCATTTCAGAATTGATCGTCAAACCCGGCCTGTGTGGCTCCGTGGTTGAGTGTTGACCTAGGAACCAGGAGGTCAGGGTTCGATTCCCGGTCAAGGGCACACGCCCGGGTTGCCGGCTCAATCCCCATAGGGGGCGTGCAGGAGGCAGCCGGTCCATGATTCTCTCTCATCGTGGATGTGTCTATCTCTCTCCCTCTGCCTTCCTGAGATCAATGGAAACATTTTTTTTTTTTTAAACGTAATCACTCCTGGTTGTCTGAGGGTTCCTGGGGAGAAAGCCCATTTCCTGTTCGTGGTCAGACCGAGGGGGAGGCATGAGGGGACACCGGCCGCCGCCCCCACCCCGCGGTGCTCTGGTCGATGGGGGGAGGGGGAGAACCGCTTTGTGGGACGTGGGGTTTGCATGTGGATTTCGTTCGTGGGCTGCTTCTGTGGCCCAATGGTCGTGATCGTCGTGAACCTGGTAACACCTCCCCGACCACGCAGGGCGTCAGGCCCACACAATCGCAAGGCGAACTCGGCCCCGGCTGGCGCCCACGCGCTGGTCGTGTTCCGTTAGTCTTGGCCGCTGCCCCGTCCCTCTCCTTGTCTCACCTCCGCTTGTCCTTGTAGCTAACGAGGCCGGGGAGACGCCGCTGGACATCGCCAAGCGCCTCAGGCATGAGCACTGTGAGGAGCTGGTGAGTGCACGGAGGCCGCGGGAGAAGGCGGCCCGCTGCCCCAGACACCCGGTGAGGCTGGCGGTTGGCGCCTCCGCCGCCGGAACCAGCCGGCTGCCGTCCTGCACGGCCCTGAAGGGCGGCCGGTTGTTTCCTCGGGGCTTCCCCTGCTCCTGGGGGGGGGGGGGGGGCATGTGCTCCCGACGGAGGCCAGAGCGGGCAGGACGAGCCTGTCCCTGTAGCTCTCGCCCCTGACCTGCGGGCAGTGTGCAGGGCACTTCCTGGGCTTGCGTCTCGTGGTGACCTGTGAACCGGGAGGGGTGTACCTGGGACCCAGAGATTTCCATGAGCTGGGGGCGGGCTCCCTGCCTCCCTCCCTGGGATGAGCGGCTAGACGCCCACGTCCCGGGCTGAGCGTCTCCCGGGCTGAGCGCCGGAGCTGCGTCACCCACAGTCCTTTGCTCCCCTCAGCTGACCCAAGCCTTGTCTGGAAGGTTCAACTCGCACGTGCACGTGGAGTACGAGTGGCGGCTGCTCCCCGAGGACCTGGACGAGAGCGACGACGACGTGGACGAGAAGCTGCAGGTCCGTGCCGGCCCACGGGAAGCCGGCCCCGAGGGGCTTCTCTCAGAGCCGCGCGGCTCCCGCTGCAGCCGGGGCAGCGAGCTGGGGGGGGGGGGGGGGGCTTGGGGAGGAGGGTCCACGTGACCTCGGGGGCGTTGCTCTCACCCCGCCGGGCTCCCCACACCCCGCACACGCTCGTTAAAGGGCCGTGAATGGCCGCGTCCCAGGTGGCTGCTCGCCCTTTGATGAGGGGAAGACGGGGCGGGCTTCGATCCAGCGGGTGGAGGGGAGTCCCGTGCTGCGGATAACGGGACGGAGAGCCAGGGTCCCCGGGGCCGCGCTCCCTGAGACGGGCTCTGACTCCTTCGCTGACACTGTGATGAACCCCTCGTGCTCACGGGGCTCAGCTTTCCCAATCAGCTGGGGCCGATGGCTGGGGCTGAGAGAGGGGGACTTGGCCACAGGAAGCAAGTGCGTAGAGACCAGCGGAGGGCCAGGCTGGGGGCTCTGCCTCCTAGTCCCTCTCATGACACTCCCAGAGGGCCTCGGGAGGTGGCCACCGTCACAGCCACGGACAGGCTGGCCACGAAGCCCGCGCTGCCGCTGCCGAGGAACGGGGAAGGCTCATCAGGTTTCCTCCAGGCCAGCGGTCGGCAAACTCATCAGCCCACAGAGGCAACTATCAACAGGACAAATAGTGTCATTTCTTTAGATAGCCACATTTTGTTAAATATATTTTATGGATATTTTACAGAGAGGAAGGGAGAGGGATAGAGAGCTAGAAACGTCAATGAGAGAGAAACACCGACCAGCTGCCTTTTGCACACCTCCCACCAGGGATGTGCCCACAACCAATGTACATGCCCCTGACCGAAATCGAACCCGGGACCTTTCAGTTCACAGACCGACGCTCTACCACTGAGCCAAACTGGTTTCGGCTAGATAGCCACATTTTTTAAACTTCTTCTAATGCCACGTCTTCAACATAGACTGGCCCAGGCCGTGGTGTTCTGTGGAAGAGCCACACTCAAGGGGCCAGAGAGCCACGTGTGGTTCAAGAGCCGCGGCATGCCCACCACGGCTGCAGGACACGCGGGTGTGTCCTGGGGATGCCCAGCTGCATACGTGGCGTTTCTGGAACCCGGTGGCCCGTCCTTGAGGGTGGAGCACCTCACAGCTGAGCTTGCTGACGCTTTTTTGTCAGTTCTCACCTGAGGGTATTTTTCCCCCGTTGAGTTTTTGGAGCGGAAGGGGGGGGGCGTGGATGGGAGAGAGACACCTCGATCGGTTGCCTCCTGCATGTGCCCCGACCAGGGCTGGGGATCGAGCCTGCAACCGCGGTGGGTGCTCCGACCCGAACCAAACCCCAGGGCCTTACTGCCTCTTAGAATGACAAGTTCCTTCCGGGATTTGCGGTGACACGGGGTCAGGCAGGTTTTCTACGCCTGCCTTCACGGAGCAGGTCTGGAGCACCCGCCCAGGTGAGGGTCTCCCCGCCTGTGGCCAGTGACCCAGCAGGGGGCATCGCCCCGGGACAGTGCGGATCGGAGCCCAGACACACGTCCACTCCACCCACCCCGCCTTTTTCCAGCAGGGAGTGGCGGGCGTGGACCCTTCACGCAGCCGTGGGCTCTGTGGGAGTTTAAAACTCCGTGGGCAGTGTGGGAGCCGGCCACCCCTGAGCTCCGCACGCCTGAGCTGGGGGTGAGCCGGGGGGTCAGCCAGCCTGTCACCGGTAGCTGGGACGCTGGGACCAGAGGTCCGTGTGTCCACGTGTCCCACGCCTGCCGCCCCCTGCAGCCCAGCCCCAGCCGGCGGGAGGACCGGCCGGTCAGCTTCTACCAGCTGGGCTCGGGCGCCGCGCCTTCGGCCCGAGACGCCGCCGGCCTGGCCAAGGACAAGCAGCGGGCCTTCGCGCCCAGCATCGTGCAGAACGAGACGTACGGAGCCGTCCTGGGCGGCAGCCCGGCCCCCCCACTGCCCCCGCGGAACGTGGCCAAAGGTACTGAGCCCCGGGTGGGAGCAGGCTGTGCGTGCGGCCGCTGAGGCTGGTTTGGGGGGGGGAGGGGGGAGCAGCTCTGCCCCCACGGGTGGCGTTGGGCGGCTGGAGAAAAGGCGGGAGCTGTGCGGCTTTCTCTCTGGCTTTCCGGACGTCTCAGAACGCGGGTGTGGGGTTCTCCCCTCTGTGTGTGTGGGGTTCTCCCCTCTCTGTGTGTGTGGTCCCGTGGCTGCTGCCATCTCTTCTGAGACTGCACTTCACCTGCTGGCCCCCTGAGAGCCTCCCCATCGTCCCTCTGGCCCCCCCCTCCGGCCCCCTGGAGGCCGCATCCGTCCACACGGAGAAGGGGCCGGCGTGGTGCCCGCTGGCCGGACCGTGTCCACGTCGGTCTGTCTGAGGTGGAGCCTGCGAGGCCACCGGGCGGCCCGCTGCGTCCTCAGCGCGTGGCTTGGCGTGGTGGGGTGGCCTTGGGCGGGAGCAGGCTCACAGACCGGCCCTGCCACTCTGGACGGCCCCACTGGCCATGGCGGGGAGCGGGTCAGTAACGCCGTGTTCTGTTTCTGTTCCTGTCGTGTGCGCACCTGTGTGACACATGTGTACGACACGTGTGTGCGCACGTGTGGTGTGCAGCCCAGGCCTCCGCCGCCAATCCCCCGTGGAAGACGAACTCTGTGAGCGTGGACGGAGCCGGCCGGCAGCGTTCCTCGTCAGATCCGCCCGCCGTCCACCCGCCGCTGCCCCCGCTCCGCGTGACGTCCACCAGTACGTTCTCCGTCCTCCCCTCTGCCTCCTGCCAGGCTGGGGCCGGGGCCGGGCGGGAGGGTGCTGGGGCCGGGCCACCTGCAGACTCCAAGGGACGTGGCTCTTATGTCCCCCAGCCCCGAGGCCTCCTCCCCGCTGGGATCCCCCCCAGCTGGCCCACCCCAGGCCCCCCCACCGCTCCCCTGTCCCTGAGCGGCTCCTCTGTCCCCTCCCCACACCAGCCAGGGCCTCTGCTCCTTTGGCGTGGGGCGGGTCTCGGATTGGGCTCAGTGGTGTGGACTCTCCTCAATGGCAGCACGGAGGTGGCCGTCCCTGAACCCAGGGAGGGCCCGGGAGAGGGTTTCCTCCCCTGGGTCAGGGTGGCCGGCCCGGGCTCGGTTCTCCCGGACGCCCAGGTTCGGCCCGGGGCCGGGGCTCGGCGCTAGCCTGCCTCGGACTTTTCCTCTGGGGCAGTCAGTGCAGCAGAGGCAGCCTCTCCCCACTCCTCCCGGGCACCAGCCTCGCCCGCGCTGTCCTGGGAGAGAGGGGGGCGCTGGCTCCTCGGGCAGAGACCTCCCAGCCGGGGGTCCCGGTGAGGGTGCGGGACCCTCCCAGGGGGTGCTGCTGCCTGTCCCAGAGCCCTGGTGCCCCCACCCCCGCCCACCCCCCTGCTTCCCCTCGGTGACCCCGGGAGAACGCACATCCGGCCGGGACACGGCCTCCTCGCCTGTAACGGCAGGGACTGAGCCCCGCCCCGCCCCTCGCACTGGGCAGCCGCACGGCTCACTCTTCACCCCTCAGCCGGGGCGGTGGCCGGCCCCCGGGGACAGTCTGGCCTGGGCCTGGGCCTCCGTGGCTGCCGCCCCCCTTCCCCCCGTCGCACCCCACCATCCTGGATCCTGGCTTGTCCTCGGGGACTCCCTCGGGGAACACGGGCTTACCCGAGGCGTGGGGGGGCTCCCCGCGGTGCCGTCTGCGTGGACCCTGCAGGGAACGGGGGCTTTTCCTCGCAAAATAGCGCCGCCGGAGAGCCTCGGTGACGCCTGAACGTGACCCTCTGTCTCCCCGCCCCTCCTCTCCCCGCAGACCCCCTGGCCCCGACGCCGCCCGCTCCCGCAGCCAAGGTGCCCGGGGCCCTGGAAGCCCTGAGCCAGCAGGGCAAGCTGACCCTGCCGCAGCCGCCCAGCCGCCTCCCGCAGAGGAGGCCCGCTCCGGGGTACGCTCCCGCCCGTCCCCTCGGCCTGGCCGCCCAGCGGCCCCGCTCCTTCCGCCCCAAGGGCTTCTCTGCGGGGTTTCCGCACAGGGCCTTGGGTCTGGCACTGTAGCCTCTCGGTCTTCCTTTTACTCGTTCACTAAGATGTTTTAATTGATGTCAGGGAGGGAGGGAGGGAGGGAGGGAAAAACATCAGTGATGAGAGAGAATCAAGGATTGATCGGCTGCCTCCTGCACGCCCCCCACTGGGATGGAGCCTGCAGCGCAGACATGTGCCCTGACCGGGAATCGAACTGTGGCCTCCTGGTTCCTGGGTCGGCGCTCAGCCCCGGAGCCACACCCGCGGGCCGTGGTTAAAGGACATTTTACTGCGTCGGCTCACCCAGTGCAGCGGGAGCAGACGGTGCCCGATGAAAGGGGGTGCGTGCCTTCCGGCCCAGGTGCCAGCAGACCTGTTCTCCCTCCTTTGCAGGACTGACAAGGCTGCCCCCCTGGTCCCCAAAGGCCAGCCGCGAGGCCCCGGTAAGCTCTCCTCCGGCTGGGCTCCCCTCCCGCTCCGTTAGCCGAGGTGCGGGGCAGGGTCCGAGGGCCCAGCTGCCACCCGCCCCGTCCGGCTGCCCCCTTCCCTCCCGGAGCCTCCGATGCCCCCGGGCTGCTCCGGCCTGGGTCCTGAGCCCCGGCCGGGACCATCTGCCCACAGAGGGGGCGTGGGTAGGGGGACGTCTCCCTCAGCAGCTGAGGCGGTTCGGGGCGCTGCCTCCCGGCCCCGCATGGGCTCTCGCAGTGTCTCTGCCTCGTGCTGGGACTCGGGTGCTCTGCGAGCTGACACGTTCTGGTCCTACAGCAGCGGCGGACCTCTCCGGAACAGACGCCCTGGGCCCTCTGTCCAGCACCCCGGCCCTGCAGCCCCCCGCGCCCATGCCCAGGAAGTCGCAGGCGGTAAGGGGCACCTGCTACTCTGCCTCTCTGCTTGGGCCCGGGGTGCAGGTTATTCCCCGAGGGCTAGGGGGGGGATTCTCCCTGGGTACCGGTCTTTGGATCTGGGCAGGACACAACCCAGAGCTTGCCAGCAGTGTGTGTGTGTGTGGGGGGGGGGGGGGGGGCGGGGAGACACTCCAGTCAGGACGCCCCACACAGCTCAGCCCCGGCTGCCACACTCCCGCTGGCTTTCCAAGGGCCCCGGCCCCTGAGCTCCATGGAGCCGCCCCATCTTTTTTTTTTTAAATATATTTTATTGATTTTTTTACAGAGAGGAAGGGAGAGAGATAGAGAGCGAGAAACATCGATGAGAGAGAAACATCCATCAGCTGCCTCCCGCACATCTCCCACTGAGGATGTGCCTGCAACCAAGGTACGTGCCCTTGACCGGAATCGAACCCGGACCCGGGACTTCTCAGTCCACAGGCCGGCGCTCTACCCACTGAGCCAAATTGGTTTCGGCCGCCCCATCTTTTTTAAAATGTTTTTATTGATTTCAGAGTGGGGTGGAGGGAGGGTAGAAACATCAGTGGTGAGAGAATCGTGGCTGGGCTGCCTCCTGCATCCCGGCCACATGCCCCGACCGGGAATGGAGCTGTGACCTCCCGGTTCATGGGCTGATGCTCTACCACGGAGCCACCCCGTCCTGACAGACCTGTGGCTCCCAGGTCTCTGTGCGGGGGCTGGTGCCGCCCTGCTCACTGACTGACCTCTGACCCTGCCCCCGCCCCAGGCCAAGCTGAAGCCCAAGCGGGTGAAAGCCCTCTACAACTGCGTGGCCGACAACCCCGACGAGCTGACCTTCTCCGAGGGCGACGTGATCATCGTGGACGGGGAGGAGGACCAAGCGTGGTGGGTGAGTCCGGGCTGGGTCCCCGCCCGCCTGGCCCGGGCCCGCCGGGTGAGGCCTCCGCGCCGTGTCCTCCGGCCCGCGGGCCCTGGGAGGCACCGATGGCGTCCAGACAGGCAGTGCGCAGCGACCTCAGCCGCCCCCAGAAAACACCGAGGCGGTTGATTTTCTTTCCGACTTTTATTGACCTGCGTGATGCACGTCCAGACTCGGCTGGCGTGTCACTTCTGTACTTCGCCCGGGGCGAGGGGGAGCGGGTGTATCGGCCTTCGTGAAGGCGTGGCCACGCTCACACGGCCCGCCGGCCCGCCGCTGTGTGGCTGCAGCTCACGCCCCACACGCCATTTCTCCTTCCAGTAAAGGGAGAAGGGCGAGCCTGTCTGTCCGCCCCAAGACCGCCAGGACACGGGGTAGGGGTGAGGGGTCTGCAGACAGAGCCCCCCCGGGAGGGGGGCAGGCGGCTCCGCGATGAGGCGGAGGACGGGGCAAACAGCTCAGATGTCTCACCTGGCGGTCCTTCCTCAGAGAGATCCTTCCGCACGGTCTTCCTCCAGACGGTGCCACACCCTAAGTCCCCGGCGTCTGCAGGCTTTCTGACCCCCGAACGTCTCTTCTTTTCAGATCGGCCACCTCGACGGAGACCCCGGCCGCAAAGGAGCGTTCCCCGTGTCCTTCGTGCACTTTATTGTGGACTGACTCGCTGCCGCACCCCCCCCTCAGCAGCGACGTCCCCGTTCCGATCGTGGCACCCGCACTCCTGACAGATACCAGTTTTCACGAACTGTAGGTCCCCTGGCTCGAATGCCACTCCCTGTTCCGTTTTTAAAACTCAGAGGCAATTTCTGTCTTACAAATGGATCATTTTTATAATTTGTGATTTTCATGAAACATGGCTCCACTGCTATTAGGAAAAACTGGATTGCCTAAAAGGTGAGCTAAAAAGCTATTTTAACTCCACTCCACAATCAAGATCCTGAGTCAACAGGAGCGGAACCCGGGTTGAGGACCGGAAATCCTTCCTGCTCCCCTTGGCCCGGCTCCGGCGTCGAGCACCAGCTAACCCTTGTTTAGGAGGCTGCCTGCTGTCAGTTCCCCTTGATGGACTTTAAAGAAAATGCCTCTTAAGGTTTCCTTTGAAAGCCACCCAGTGTTTAGTTACAGCAACTTGGAAGTGGACACACTAGCATCGTACCTCCCGACCCCGCGAGGGCGGTGCGGCCCTCCTCGTATCCTGCATGTGTGCGTGGCCCGTGAGCAGTCCGCCTCCCTGATGGAACGCCGGCGGCCGATCCTGGCGTGAGAGAGTAACCGTCTCCCTGGTTCCTGAATTCAGTTAGAAACAAACGGTGACGGGTGGCAAGGCTCTCCGCTCGTGTGGATGCCCTCGGTGTCTCGGAAACTGCCTTCCTGCGCTCCCTGCGCCGCACAGGTAGCCCGCAGGGCGGGCCCCGTGGTCGCCCCCTCCCTTCCCACCCGAGAATGCACCCTCAGTCCATGTCTGGTCTTTGTATCACATGCCAATAGGGTTGATGGTTCCCGTCTTACGTTCCACCTGTCCCTTCGTCTGTAGCCAAGAGCATGTCGGAAACCCGTAGGCCGGGGAAGAAGCACGCCCGGCCACCCAGTGTCTGTCACTCTGAGCACCGTGTCATTCTCCCACTTAAGCTTCTGGGGCTGGGGGTTAGGTCGTATATGATAAAATCAACTCATTCGTTGGATGAACTTGACTGTCATGCCTCTACCTAGTCACTGAGCATGCTCATGGGGGATGGAGTGGGAAACGTTGGCCCTCGGGGAGAAATGGGCATAAATGCCCATCCGGCTTTTCACCACCAGCCGAGGCCTGAGCTTCGGGGGCTCGGGGGTCCCTCTCGTAAGTCTTGTACGTGTAGGATGTTTGCTTTTGTTTGTCATTGCGCCGTGGTTTTTGTTGCTGTTAAAAAGGAAGACAGAACTGGAATGTTTCATGATGTTGTACGGCAATTGCTCTTTGTCAAAGTTCCGGGTAATGTGTCAGATGTGTGATTGTCTTATTTTTTAGAGCACTACATCTGTTTTCACTGATCGTTAACTTCTATTGTCTGAACCCTCCGTGTAGTTAAGTTTCTCGCAGATCGAAGGCAGCGGACAGGTGTGTCTTGCACTGTGCACTTCCTTTAACACGGTCCCTCTGCATCTGCCTTACCACCTGCCTTTGACTCCTCGGTGCCCGCTGTGTGAGAATTCAAGATGACTCGCATCAGCATTCGGAGACCCCTCCCAAACTAACGTGTCAGGCTCACTGGTACAGACACCCAGACCTACTTTGCAGTCCACATGTGGTGGTGCTATTGTGCATGTGACTCATGAACATGACTCCTATCAGGAGAAATCACACACTTCCCTGCTGATCGCCTTTCCTGCTTATTTGCTCTCTGCAAATAAATAAATTTGAAAAGCAAGTGAGAGGAAGGAGAGCGTTGTAGATACCTATTTATACTTCGGGTCTCTGTGACGAACTTCGCTTCGGGACCCTGGCACGGTGCGTGCCACCGGTCAGGTGTGCCGGCGAGGCGTGAGGCCTGGGAGGCGGGCGTGGCGGCGTGCCGTGGCGATGCTCGGAGATGTATGATATTCAAGTCAACCCCTCGATTCCTTTGGTCTAGTTGCAGCGCAACTGTACATATTGTATAACCTAAATCCTTATTTTCATTGTCCGAGATGCAGTGGTTTATACCTAGAGCATGTTAATAAGTCTCCTCTTCTGGTGACCAGCCATCGGGCCAGAAAAAAATAAAATGCTTTTAAATGGATGCGGTGTCAGTTTTGTTTTTAGCCCTTCAGACACTGTGTGCGGAGCACCGCCCTCCCCTGACCGGCCCGCCGTGCGTGAGCGTCTGTGCTGTCTGACCCGGCGGTTCTGTCCGCTCAGAGGTGGGCACTGAGGCGGACTGCGTGTCATCCGGAAGACAGACTTTGTCAAGTTTTCCTCCTGCGGCGCGTCCCCAGGCCGGAGAGACCGGCTCAGGCTTCCTCAGGAGTCCTCAGCCCTTCTGCTCCCCGAGGCACCGCGGGGCCCTCAAAGGGTGAGGCTCATTTGTGTTTAAAAGCGACAAATGAGGCTTCTTTCTTGGTCCCGATCGTGACATCACTAACTCGTTTATAAGTTAATAAGACACATTTTAATAGAAAAACAAATGGCCAACGTTTTACGCATTGCCTTTTCTTCCCAGAAAACCTAGAACCCGGGGTCACTGGGCACTCGCATGCTCGCTCCGCTGCAGATGGGAAACCAGTTTAGGGAGCACCGGGCCTTCCTCCCCGAGACGCCGAGCGCGCTGGCGCAGACTCACGCCTTCTCGGCTGTCAGCACGGAGTCAAAGGCGGTGGACAGGACCTTGCAGATGGCTTGTGCTTGCTCCTACATGGAGCGAAAAGGTACAGGAAGAGCGTTCACAAATCCGTCCCTGACCAGCCCAGCTATGAACCTGCCCCTTACACGTCAGCCCTACACGTGACACTGCCGGCCCGGCCCACAGCCCGCCCACGTGCTCCCTTCCGTGTTCCTGAGACCAGCGGGCGTGGTGACGAATACCAGCCAGGAAGGGCACGCCGGGATAAGCAGGGCCCGTCCCAGAGGACCCCCTCCCCATCTGCTGGGTGTCCCCCGGAACCCGTGACCCCGGCACACGGTGCCCCCGCAGGAGGCCTGGACAGCGGGCTGGCGGCCACGTGTGCACGTCACGCCAGGGTCGGACGCGTGGGGTGTCTCCTCAGCCTCGCCAAGGCTGCGCGCCTGGCTTCCCGCTGTGTCTGGCGAGGGAACCACGGAGACGCTCACCAGGCTGCTGCACTGGTACACCCACAGGCTGACCTCCTCGCTGCTGGCGTCCATGGTCTTCAGAGCCAGCAGGCTCTTGCCCGCCCCCAGGCCGTCGTCGTAGCACACCATCCGGATGATCAGGTAGAGGGCGTGCCTGTGCAGCACGTCCTGCAGCGAGGAGGAGAGGCCGATGGGGTACGTGTCTCCACCGAGAACACATTCCCGTGCACAAGCTTTCTGTGAGCCTTGGGAGCACACGGTCGGGGTTTCCGCCCAAAGGGGGCCCCAGCTGCTCAGCAGTGGGGCGGTGTGCCCCGGGTTACCCTGGCTCCTTAAACTCCAGGAAGACGAGAGTCAGACGACCCAAGTTCATGACAATCCTCCACGCCCAGCCCCCGGGCTGACCGCCCTCCGCACCGGAGAGGGTGGGGTTCCAAGCTAACAGGCCTGAGGGCCAGCAGAGAGGTGCTGGCCTGCCCCCCCCCCCCCCCAGGAGCGCCCAAGGGAAGCTCCCCTCCACCATCCTCAGAAAGGGGCCGCTTTTAAGACCAGAGGCAGGCACGTGTCACGCCCGTGGTCTGCAGACGGAGCCGACAGCAGCACGTGGCGCTCACCCCCCAGCGCCCACACCCCTTTCCCGCTCACTCACATACTGGTCCGACGTGGACACCTTGATGCCGTACTTGGAGACCCCCATGATAAACTCCTCCTCCAGCGGCACGAAGGGCAGCTTGCCGTCTTGCTGCGCGGTGAGAAGCGGGCGGGGCACACAGTAACAGCGGTGACGTGAACCCACTTTAGGGCCCGGCCCCCAGACCCGCGCTCTTTAAAGAAGGTGGCACACAGCCGCACAGCGAGAATGTCTCCCAAGAGGCAGGAAACCCCCTGCACCCCCCCCCCTTTATTTTACAGCCAACAAAGCGGCGGACTCAGACCCATGCTCTCCAGGTGCCCTTCCTCTCCCGTGGGCATTAAGCCTCATGACAGCACTAGTTCGCGGGATCCAGGACGGTATGCAGATTGCTCAGAGACAGGGAGGTCCGTCAGCCCCAGAGAAAGTAAAAAGTACTGTTTGTGGGAAGGAGTGGCGTCTGT
Source organism: Vespertilio murinus (assembly GCA_963924515.1). Lineage (NCBI taxonomy): Eukaryota > Metazoa > Chordata > Mammalia > Chiroptera > Vespertilionidae > Vespertilio > Vespertilio murinus. The sequence continues at coordinate 68,912,716 of OZ004713.1, read as the reverse complement.
TCCCAGATGACCATGGCCCAGGACACCTGTGCCTCCTGTCACTGTGATGTGGCCAGGCTCGGGGCAAGCGACTTCTTTCTCCACAGCCATGAGTTTACTCTCCAGAGTCTTATAACTAGAGCCTTTTCTGTTCTTACCTGGGCAACATCGATGTAATTGATCAGGTCCAGTGGCCCTTCCAGGCTTTCTCCGTCAGAGGGCTTCAGTCTCTCAATGGCACCGACGTATCTTACTCGGAATTCCGCACAGGCGTCCGAGTTGGTGTTGCTTTGTCCTAAAGGTGGACAAAAACTCAGGGTTAGACTTCGGTACCCTCAACCCCTTCCCAAGTAAGGAACGGACTGTAGCCCTGACCAGTGTGGCTCAGTGGACAGAGCGTCGGCCTGCGGACTGAAAGGTCGCAGGTTCGATTCCGGTCAAGGGCATGCACCTTGGTTGCTGGCACATCCCCAGTAGGGGGTGTTCAGGAGGCAGCTGATCAATGTTTCTCTCATAGATGCTTCTAACAATCCCTCTCCCTTTCTGTAAAAGAAATAAATAAATTTATTTTTAAAAAGAAAAAAACAGACTATAACCAAAATAAATTTTCTGACGTAGAGAATTTATTTATGGAATGGGAAAGAACTTAAAATTTCACTAACCTTTTCCTGTTACAATATTGCTAAATATGAAAATCTAGATAGGAGTGAATTAATACCCTTCATTTCAAACAAACGAAAAAACCTCAACTAGACAATGATTGAGCCCATTTTGACGCCTGTGACACAATTATTTTCTGGTCCTAACCAACGGTAAAGGACGAAGAAGGGTTGGGGCTATAAAACTTAGCCCCTATGACACCACCGAAAGGTCCGTCCTGCCTGCCGCGGTGAGGAAACAGTGAGGACTCGTGGGCGAGGTCCGTGTCAGAAGAAGATGCCCAGCCAATTCTAATGTGTGAAAGGCGCCTGGAAGGAAGCAGACCTTGGGCTTCTGTGTTCTGTCTTACAGCCTGTTTCTTCTCTCCCCGCCCCGGACTTTTACAGATGGACTCGTCTGATCCCGGAAGGAGGAGTGGGAGGAGTGCAGCCAGGTGAGCGTGGTGACTTTCCCATGAGATACTAGCCCTTGGCAGTTAGAAGCCATCCTTTCATCTCTCCAGAGCTGCTCACTTCAGTGTCTGCATGCAGGTCTCCGAGTGTCTGGGAGAGGCTATGCTTAACCACGTGTGCTCCTGGGGTGTAGAGCTGGCGTCTTCTGGGCACACAGCTCCTCAGTCCTCCTCGTCGGCAAGGCCTCCGTGCTGCACCCATCAACAGCGAGCCTGTGCTCTGCCAGCCCATTCCTTAAAAAGCGACTGTGAATGTCCCAGCGTGCTTTGCTCTAGGACCGTTAAGAGCAGTTTGGCACCTGCCCGGCCAACAGCTTTCACTAACCACCTCACAACCCAACCCTCACGGCGCCAGGTCTCGGGCCATTTCTAAACTCCTATCCAAAGCGGCAGAGGGGAGAGAGGAAACCCAAACATACAAGAACTGGTGCCACCCAGGTCACACGGGGTGAGCCCCAGAAGACACGAGGCCCAGCCCTTCCCCGCACCTGAGCTTTTGGTGGAGTCCGTGTCGAGGCTGGCCACCGTGCTGGACCGAGAAAGCCCACCGAGGCTGGAGTCCACCGACTGAGAAATCAGAAGCAAACATGTTTATTTAACATCATCAGAAGCACCATCTTCCCTCAAGCTCTCTGCTGAGCATTCTAGCTACGTGCTGCATTCGGATGAACACATGATCCCAACGGCTCTCCCAGTAGCACCGTGCTGAGCACGTGTGCTGTCCCCACGGCCGACCGAAATCAGGGCCCGTGCCTCTGCCTCCTCACGCGGCACCCGATTCGTATCTCGTAGGTGAAAATCGACACCTGGCCTCCACCCTCTCTCCGCTGAACCCTCGGAGAGCCCTGAGCAGAGAGCAGGTGGGGAGTGTGCCCCGTTCAGTAAGTGAGCAGCGACCAGGAGAGGTGAGGTGACTTTCCCAGGATTCCGCCTGCCTCATCTTTATCCCAGAACCCCCCCCCCCCTCTGTGCAGGGCTCCTGGTCCCTCCTCCCCCCAGCGCTTCTGCAAAACCCTGACGGGCACCAGCCCACACCCAGGCTGGCAGGCCAGAACACCGATGTGAACTGCAAAGAAAAACCAACACAACTACTAAGCAAAATACAAAGCAGCATACGCATTAGTGCGGAACTACGGCTTACACGGGCACACCACAAGCCCTACGACTCAAGGAGGGGCCCCTGAGTGGCATGCAATTTCTACCACATAAAAAAAATTAAAAAGCAGTGTTCGTTTCAACAAGACCATTTACGGGCCCTGTCCCACCTCCGTTAGTGGATTTAAGAATTTCAGGAAATCTACCGAGACCAAATGAAATCAAGCACAGAATGTGTTTCTACTGGAAAAAAAAAAAGTCAAAACACACCTAGTTTGAAGCTACATCAGCAGGTCTGCCAAGGTTAGTATCCTGCATGCAACATCGGGGGAAACTGAATTGGCACGGCTGGCCAGCTCCAGCCCCTACCTTGCTCTTAGTACTGATCTCGCTACTTTGGGAGCTGCTACTACTGTGTCGCTTTTTGCCTTTCCGAAACATGTTTCACTACAGCTTGGTCCAGAGGGGCTCCCCTAGAAAAACAAATGTCCAGTTATACCAAGAAAAGCAACTGTAAGTCACTTTGTGCATAACAGGCATAAAAACTATCAATGCCCCTCACTTAAAAAATGTTGGAACACATGCCGAAACCAGTGTGGCTCAGTGGATAGAGCGTCCGTCTGCGGACTGAAGGGTCCCGGGTTTGATTCAGGTTGGGGGCATGTACCTTGGTTGCAGGCACATCTCCAGTAGGGGGTGTGCAGGAGGCAGCTGATCAATGACTCTCATGGATGTTTCTGACTATCCCTCTCTCTTCCTCTCTGTAAAAAATCAATAAAATATATATATATTTAAATGTTGGAACACAGAATTAAGATACTATTCTTATTTTCACTATTTCTTCTTCAAATCCTAAAAATCTAACCCCAGTCCTGGCCGGTTTTAGCTCAGCGGATACAGCACTGACCTGCGGACTCAAAGGGTCCCAGGTTCGATTCCGGTCAAGGGCATGTACCTTGGTGGCCGGCACATCCCCAGCAGGAGGCAGCTGATGGATGTTTCTCTCTCATCGATGTTTCTGACTCTCCCTCTCCTTTCCTCTCTGTAAAAAAAAAATAAAAAAAATAAAAAAAATACATATATATATATATATATATATATATATATATATATATATATATATAAAATCAAATATAAAAATCGAACCCCAGAAGGGCAGAAACCTGGTCACACCTAGCGATGTCATCCCTACAGGCACTGTTTTCAGAAGCGACAGACAGACGCCATTTAGTTCTGGAAACACTTGAGCGCCTCGCTTCTCCAGAGTCAACTCCAGACACCGCGACTCAGTGTCTCCGGTGCGCGTCCCGGAGGCGGCGGGGCCGGGCACGGAGACGTCGTGCGGGTGCCGTCCCGGGGGCAGGGTGCGGCCCCTTCGAACGCGGCCGCCGGGACCTCCGCGCCCGGGACGGACAGGCCCGGCTCCGCTCCCCGCCGGCGCCAGCCCGCCAGGCGGGACGGGGGCGCGGGACCGGGGCGCGGGGCGACAGCCGGCCGGCGAGGCGGGCGGCAGACACCGACCAGCGCCGGCTCGGAGAACGGGCGCCGGCCTCCGCGCCCCGCAAAGCGGAGGCGGACGCGGAGGGCAGCCCCGGGCGCTCCCACGCGGGACCCCGCGGTCGCGGGGGCTGCAGTCCCCGCCCGGACAAGGGTGGTCACCCAGGGCGCCGCGTCCCCCGCAGGCCCGGCCCGCCGCCCGCCACGCGCCGCCTCGCCTCGGGGCTCGGATTCCCGGCCCGGGAGGGCGGGTCCCGTAGCCGCCGCGGCCCCACCCATCCGCCCGCCGCCGGCCGCCCGCGGGGACGCGCGCTCCGGGCCGGGCTCAGCCCGGGCGCGGCGAGGGCCGGGCCTCACCTCACAGCCGCCGGCCCATCCCCGGGGTCGCCTGCGGTCGGACACCCCGCGCCCGGCAGCCCGCGCCGCGGGGGCAGCCGCTCCGGCCCCGGACTCCAGCGCCAGCTTTTCCGGCCCTCTGGCCCCGCCCACCGGGCCCGCCTCCGGGGCCCCGCGCATGCGCGCTCCCGGCCCCGCCCCAGGTCTGGCGCCCGAGTCGGGAAGAGCCTCGCGAGGCGGGGCCTCGACCGGAAGCCGAGGGGAGGAGCCTGGCGCGCGGGCGCCGGAGCGCCGGAAGTTGTGCTCCCCGCGGCGGGGCTCTTCCCAGCTCGGTTCCCCGTAGCTATGCCGCCACTGTAGACAGGCTCCCGCGGCCTGTGGCTCCCTCAGCGTCGCCTTCGGACTTCCGCGATGTCCGCGATCCCTGCGGAGGAGAGTGACCAGCTGCTGATCCGGCCCCTGTGAGCGGGCGGCGGGGAGGGCTTACGGGGCGGCCGGCCGCCTCCGGGTCCGCGGCTGCTGGAGGGCCTGAGGAGCTGTGGGTCGGAAGGGGCCCGCTGGGTGGAATGGGGCGGTGCTCTCCTCCGCCCTCAGGGGAGAGGGCTGGCATTGGGGTGGGAGCCCCTAGGGGATCTGGGGAGTGGCAGCCCCGGGGGGCTGGCGCTGGCGCTGTGCCGCGGGCAGGCCGGCCGGAGGAGGCCCGGAGGAGGCCGACGGTAGCGCTGCCAGAAAGAACGCAGCCGGCCGCTGAGGGCGACCTCCGGGACTTGGCATTTGCCGACATGCGCACGTGGGCAGTAAGCCGGGGGTTTGGTGTGAGTTCCGCGTGGAGCCCAGCCCCGGGAGGATGGGGAGGGGAAGCAGGGCTGCCCGCGCGGGCAGGTCTAACGGGGGAAGCGGGGCAGGCCTGCAGGGCCGCTTAGGAAGGGAGGCGAGGATGCGGGGAGCTTACTCGGTGTCGAAGCCGTTTGTTGACTGTTAGGTGTTAGCACAACATGGATGCGTGCATTTTTCAAAAGGTTGGAGTATCTGCCCATCATGTGTCCAACAGGGACTTGCAGGTTTCGCACTGCTTGGGGCACACCTGCCCGCTCCTCACGGGCACCACACCGCGCACTGGGGATACAGATAAGACAGGGGCCAATTGCAGCGCGAAATGAAAACCCACCGGGAGACCATGACTTTGCAGTCAGCCCTGAAATCCGAACCCTATTGTTTTCTCCTGGGAATAAGGTAGCAGCTGTTGCTGTGCAGTAACTCTCTCTCAGTGCATGGTTACTGTTATAACCACCCACCGGCAGGCATTGCCACTGAGCGAGTGCCACGGAGCGTGGAAAAGGGAGAGAGTGCTTTCTGAGAGGTGCATGGGCTGAGCCTTAAAAGAGGAGTAGGAATCACAGACAGGTAAAGGATGGGGTAAGGATGTTCCAGCCGCAGGAAGAGGGGTCACAGTTTGGGGCCACTTTCCTCCTGGCCACAGATAAGAGATTAGCAGATGAGGGGGGGGGGGGGAGGCGAGCAGGGCCACCTGAGGCAGGGTCTCGTACACTGACGGGGAGGTTGGCTCTCATCCTCCGGTGCGGGAGCCGCGGAGGCTGTTAGGCGGGGTGGGGTGCAGGGGAAATGAGGTGTGGGAGGGTGGAGGACTGCCCCTGGCAGCAGCTGTGTAGCCGATACATAGAAGGATGGGGTACGTGGCGGGAACCTAGTGGTGACAGTGAGCAGTAAGAGCTTGGAATGAGTGAAATGAGGTGAGCAGCAGTGCGCCGGAAAGAAACAGGTTTGAGAGAGAAGGAAGTGGAACGTGTAGGACTGCAGAATGATGAGGTGGGGGCAGGGGGAAGGGAGCTAACGGGGTGTTGGGATGACACAGATTACTAGTTGGATGGCGGCAAAATGGCCAAGGAGTACGGGGGCGGAGGGGGCTGGAGTAAGTTTCCGAGTTTTGTTTTATTTTTATATATTTTATTGATTTTTTTACAGAGAGGAAAGGAGAGGGAGAGAGAGTTAGACCCTTCGATGAGAGAAACATCAATTAGCTGCCTCCTGCACACCCCCCACTGGGGATGTACCCGCAACCAAGGTCCATGCCCTTGACCAGAATCGAACCCGGGACCCTTCAGTCTGCAGGCCGACGCTCTGTCCACTGAGCCAAACCGGTTAGGGCTCGGGGTTTTGTTTCATAACAGCATCAACTTACTGAAATAGCAAAGTGAGGAAAAGGGCCCGAGGTTCACAGGTGTAAGAAGTCATTTCCGCCTAACCTCCCTGGTAAATGCATATTGTGGTCTTAGGTGAGAGGATTTGCAGTGCTGACAGGCTTACACTTAAGTGCTGATTCTAAAAGTATTATTACATGGCCTGTGTTACCGCTAGCTGCATTCTCAATGCATCGTCATACCCTCACCTTCAGGGGTGAACTGTCCCACTGTCTCTCCCAATTCTAACACCGGCACCTCCCTGTGCTCCCAAAGGCCGCTGCTCCTCCTTCCCCGCACCACACCGCACTGCACCGCACCGCCCCGGCGCTGTCCTTCCCTGACTGTGGGCCTCTCACCCCCTCAGGGAGATGTCGTCAGGCAGGCTCAGTGTAAGCTGTGGAAAAGTTGGAATCTGTGGGCTTGGTTTTGATTGTTTTCATTTCTCCTCTTGAATGTTCGCAGGGGAGCTGGGCAAGAAGTGGGACGATCATGCATCATCCTGGAGTTCAAAGGAAGAAAGATAATGGTAATTATTGTGCGTGGTCTGGGGAGTAACGGCTCTGCCCGAGGTGGATGTCGGGGCTTTTCTGGTACAGCTGTTAGCTGTTCAGCTCCCAGAAAAATGTTGTAGTCAGTATGTGTAGTCTGTGCTATAAAATGGTAATGCGAAAAAATAACCCACATTTCTACTCAGTGATTTGACAAAACATCCCGTAAACAGAGAAGATATATTCTACGATGTAAAATTGTCCACCAAATCTCCTGAACTATTGCTCACCGCTTTTCCACTCTGATGACCTCACGCCCCCGTTTGACCGGTTGCTATGAAGCGCACTGATCACCAGGGGGCAGACACTCAGCACAAGAGGCGGTCAGTGCACTCCCACAAGGGAGCACTGCTCAGCTGACCGATGGGTACCAAACTCTGGGGTCACAGCTGGTGAGCGCCTCTGTGCAGCAGCACGAGCCTCTCCCCCCCTGCTCTCCCCGCTCTGCGGCAATGCCAGTGCTCCGAGCTGTGGAGGCAGGCGCTGCAGGCCTGGGTGAGCAGGAGCAGCCCCCAGGCTGAGGGCTCCTCCCAGCCGCCTGCCGTTTCACGCACCACTACATCTCTCATGGGTGTCAGACTGCCGGGTTCCCAGGTTGCGAGAGGGCGCGGGCCAGGCTGAGGGACCCCAGCGGTGCACAAATCTGTGCACCGGGCCTCTAGTATTTGATAAGAATTATGTTCCCAAATGCTAGCATGTAGAGTCCATTTTGATTATGTGTCACTGGATTTTAATAAAATGTATTTATTTAATAAAATGATCTTTCTGTCTCTCAGTTGGACTGTGGGATCCACCCTGGCCTAGAAGGAATGGACGCTCTTCCTTATATCGACTTAATTGACCCTGCTGAGATTGACCTCCTACTCATTAGTCAGTAAGTTTTTCCTTTATTGATGACACAGTTTTCCATAGACTTTTACTATAAAAGTCATTTTTTACCAGATGCTAAGGTTCTGAAGTTTAAGAGTCTCTTCTACCGGAAGCATATTGCAGACCTCTAAGTCTAAGACAGCACTCTGCAGTCATCACAGCTGAGAGCAGTGGACTGGGAGGTTGTGTTCCTCCCTCTGAGCAGTGAGGCAGAGAGCGCATGTGCCCATGTGTACAGCTTGAGGCCAGGAAAGCCTTCCCCAGGCCCCTGAGGGCACGGCCTTGTCGCTTCCCAGGAACTTCATTCACAAACAGCAGCATGTCAGCTCTGCGCCTCCCTGCAGGGCTAGTTACATCGGTGGCCGGGAGGCCTGGGTGTATTCTTCCTTCTCTAATTATCACTGACACAGTAATACATTTAGTATCTTTTCCTTCACTAGGACTAGCTGCATTATTTCTCCCCTCCCTGTATATGTGACGGGTACTGTTGTAAGAGTTGTCGGGATCTCTTTCATTCCTAAGTTTCCATTTGGATCACTGTGGAGCCCTGCCCTGGTTTCTACAGAAGACGAGTTTCAAAGGAAGAACTTTCATGACTCATGCGACTAAGGCTATCTACAGATGGCTTCTTTCAGACTATGTCAAAGTCAGGTAAGTTGCTCTATTAGACTCTAAATAACACACACTAGAGGCCCGGTGCATGAAGATTCGTATAGAATGGGCCTGCCTTCCCCTGGCTGCTGGCATCGCCTTCGCTCCAGCCAGAGCCGCCTTCCCAGCTGCCCAGAGGCCCGGAGCAGCTGTGGCAGCACGGAAAGCCTGGGACGTCGCCATGGCGATGATGCAAGCATCCCATCCCACTGCTAGGTGTCTGAGTATGCAAATTAACCCACCATCTTTGTTGGGTTAATTTGCATACTCATTCCTCATTGGCTATTCGTCTTCATGAAGGTGCCTTCAGTTTTTGTCTTACTCTTTAATTAGTGTAGATGGATCAAGATATGATCATTTTGGTATTTGAAATGAGACACTGTTTATTCACCAGGTTGTCATTAATTTAGTCATTCAGTAACAGCCTGTCAGATACCCACTGTGTACCCAGCACCTTCTGGCCTTAAAGCCCTTATGTAGTCCTAACATTCTTTTAAATCTTTGTAACTTAGGCGAATTATAAGGTATAACAACAATATTCTGTAAATGTTAATTAACACCAAATACGTTATACAGTGATATATACTGGCATCTTATTTTAGATTATCTGATCAAAGCAAATTGACTACCTTACATGAAAAATTTCCCCCGGGGAAGTCTTTTCCAGTTGCAAGAGGAAAACTTCTTTTGTCAGAAAATGTGTGACATTTTTGTGATCCCTACAAGCACAAATTATTAGCCTTCAAAAGTTTACTGTTTGATATGTGTATTCCAAGCGTTGTAAGATACCATTTGTTAGTCTTCATATGTAAACACAAAAGAACAGAAGAGCTGTCGTTAGTAGTAAATATACTCCTTACACTTTAATGCTGCTTACCACATGCAGGCATAGTCCTCAACTCTTAACATGGCTAACTCATTTAACCTTTGTATGAACCTCATGGCATAGGTTCTGCTATGAATCCCACTTTGCAGGTGATGAAAATGCACGGTGAGAGGCATAGAGTGGTTAGTAGTTTTCCTGCGACGGTCACAGTAAGAGACAAAGCTGGTTGAGACCCAAGCAGACTGGCTCCAGAGCCTGTGTCCTTCACCACTGCGCTCTCGCGCTCTCTCTCTCTCTCTCTCTCTCTCTCTTGCTTTTTGGAAGTTCATTAGCATAATCTTCAGAAGAAAAGTTACCCTGACCTTTGTAGAGAAATCTTTTCGTGTCACTGTGTCAGGATCTCTGTCCTGGGTCCGTGTGTGTGAGGGAGTTTCTCTCAGGTGCGTTGGGATAGAACAGAGGTTGAGAAGTACTATCCTAAAGAGTGCTTTGCTTAGTTTACTGTGTGCTGTGCTTAAAGCTATGCTTCCTAATTGTACACACTAAAATTTTTATTATAACTGCAGAGCAAAAAAATACAGGAGACCGCAAAGACGTTCTAGATAACATAACCCATACAGTGTAATTTGAAGAAATTATTTTATGGATTTGTCATCCATAGTTACTTTGAGGTCAGAGACTTTTAAAAACCTTGCCCTGAATTCTTTTTGTCGGATCTATAAAAATGTAGTAACATATCAGCCGACGACATGCTGTACACTGAGACCGACTTGGAAGAGAGCATGGACAAAATCGAAACCATCAACTTCCACGAAGTGAAGGAGGTCGCAGGAATCAAGTTCTGGTGCTACCACGCGGGCCACGTGCTCGGAGCGGCCATGTTCATGATTGAGATCGCAGGCGTGAAGGTACTCCCTGGCCCCACCCGCTTCCTCCCACGAGAAGTCCGCCAGAGCTGCTGCCACCGGGTGGTGCTGAAGAACATCCCCGAGCATCGCAGTGTCCAGACACTGAAGCCGGAGAGAACATTAAGTCCGTGCTTTTTCCGCTTAGTGTCATAGTTCATACCCGGACAGTGCTTTCTGTGAGAAGCGGGAGGAAAGAGTGAAATGAGCATCTGAGCGTGACGTTCCCTCCCACTTCCAGAGCGGCAACTCCTCAACGTCCTTGGAAAATGGCCTGGGAGGAGCGCTGTGTGAATCATTGGTTGGCTGCCTCCTGCACGCCCTCTCCTGGGGATCAAGCACACAACCTGGGCATGTGCCCTGACTGGGAATTGAACCGTGACCTGGTTCGTGGGTTGATGCTCAACCACTGAAACCCACTGGCCGGGCAAGCAGTGGTTCTTAACTCTGATGCACATGAGAATCACTTGGGGAGCTTTTGAAAAATACCCATTGAATCAAAATGGTGGAGTCTCAGTCCCCCTCCCCCTTTTTGATTTTTAGTTTTCTAGGTGATCTTTATGTGCAGCTAGAGTTGAGAAGCAATGTTCTAGTGTAATAATGTCCTGAATTTTCAGCAGCTGCTCATATAGTATTTAATATTTTTACACATTGAGTTGTCCTATGTTTCTAAATCTTTTATTTTTTTTTTTGCTGTTTGCTCAAAGGCACAGAAAATAGCACAAATGCAGATCTAAATTCTCATTTGAAATTTGATGCACACCCTCCAACGATTTTTATCTCCCATATGGTTTTCCCATATCCCTCAGTGGACTTCTTTCCTCATCCTGCCCTTCTTCCCTAAGATGTTCGGAGAACTGCTTAAGTTTGCTAAGATCCAGGTTCTCTTTGGGGGAGGGTTCTTTCCCATTGGTTAGATTCCCTGATTGAAATGCTGGATGGTCTGTGACCAACTCGGGTAGACACAGGGTGGCGTCACAGTTTCATCCGCTGTGGGCTGTTCTGTTTGTTTCCGCTTTGAGGTTTTATGAGCTAACTGTATTTAGTAGTCAAATGAACACTTCCAAAAGCCTAACCTTCTAGCTTTATCTTTTCACAGCTTTTGTATACAGGTGACTTCTCACGACAAGAAGATAGACACTTAATGGCAGCTGAAATTCCAAATATTAAGCCTGATATTCTTATCATTGTAAGTATTAGAGCATGGGAGCGTAGTCAGGATAATGGAAGCAGAATTTTTTCTAGTGGAGAAAAATATTGCAACCTAATTTTTATAATATGTGGTTGGATATAAATGTATCTTTTTTGGTATGCTATTTAGTTTTCTGATATCTCTTTGTAGTGCCGCGCCACTTTCTTGCTGCTAAATATATCGGCTCTGGTCTATATCGGGGGTATGAGGGTACCGCCTACACGTTTTTGTCTAGGTGAATTACCCTACATTTTTACACTATTTCCTGATTCCATTTTATAAAGAATTTTTATCACCTCGCCAGGTCTTAGGTCTAACATTCTTTTTTTTTTTTAATCTTTTTAAAAATATATATTTTATTGATTTTTCACAGAGAGGAAGAGAGAGGGATAGAGAGTTAGAAACATCGATGAGAGAGAAGCATCGATCAGCTGTCTCCTGCACACCCCCTATTGGGGAGGTGCCCGCAACCAGTGTACATGCACTTGACCGGAATCGAAGCCGGGACCTTTTAGTCTGCAGGCCATCGCTCTATCCATTGAGCCAAACCGGTCTAACATTCTTATCTGTTCTTTCGGCAGGTCTAACATTCTTATCTGTTCTTTCAAATAGTGTTATAACAAACACACCCAAGTAAGCAGCATGTTAGTGGAGAAATGAATTGCGTTGCTTCGCATCTCATGGATGCTTAGCTTTATATCCTCTGGAATCGTCGGTCTGGGTCTCACCGTCTGCTGTGTCACTTAGGAATCCACGTATGGGACCCACATCCACGAGAAGCGGGAAGAGCGAGAAGCCCGGTTCTGCAACACGGTCCACGACATCGTGAACAGAGGCGGCCGGGGCCTCATCCCTGTCTTCGCTCTCGGGAGGGCTCAGGAGCTGCTCCTGATTTTAGGTGCGTCTTTCCCTTTTCGCTTGGGAGATTCTGAGAGCCTGGAGTGCCTGGCCTTCGAGAGTTTATTCTGCTTTGCAGGGCTTCCGTGTCTGCATTTAGAAGTAGGGAGTGGGGCCAGGATTCGGGTTAGGGTTAGAGTTAGAGTGGGGTTAGGGTTAGAGTTAGAGGGTAGGGTTAGGGTTAGTGTAGGGTTAGGGCTAGAGTTAGAGGGTAGGGTTAGGGTTAGTGTAGGGTTAGGGCTAGGGAGGGGTCAGGGTCAGGGTCAGGGTAGAGGAACAGTGACTGGCCTGCTCCTGCGAGCATAAGTGCGCCTTTCTGGTTGCCGTCAGCATCAGAAGGCAAGAATGTGCTGCCCTTTGACCCACCAGTTCCACTTCTGGGAAGTAAATGAGATGCACCTAAAACCTGTCAGCAGGGTATAATCATTTCAGTATTTTTATAGGAATGTGTCAGTAAATACCACATTATAGAAAAAGAAGTCATGTTACATGTATTCACATAATATGTTAAGGGAACTGAAAAGTAGAGACCCGTTGGGCTCCACGTTGAGCACTGACCTATGAAACAGGAGGTCATGGTTCAATTTCTGGTCAGAGCACATGCCCAGGATATAAGCTCAATCCCAGGATTGGCAGCGGGCAGCCAATCAGTGATTCTCTCACTGATGTTTCTGTTCTGTTTCTCTCTCCCTCTCCCTTCCAATCAATCAAAAAATAATTTTTAAGAGGTGGTTTTCTAAAAATACTACTACTAATAATAATAGTAGCGTTCAAAATAGTATGTACTCTGACCCGGCGAGGTACACATTACACAGATGACCAGAGAGGTTAACTCTGGAGAGCGAGCTGTCTACTTTCTTCGTTTTCTGGTGCCCCCGTGAGCGGGTGACCGGTGGGAGGACAGGGGGCCGCAGTTGGGTGTGTGGGTTTGGTGACCCCTTCAAAGCCAGGCGTGCTGCAGCTCCTCGAGGAGCGTCCGGGATGTGTGCCCGCTGTCCTCAGCGGCCTGCGGAGACCTGAGGGCCACTGCGTCCGAGGGAGCAAGACGGGCTTCTTCCTAACCTCTATAGAACATGCTTACATGCTTCCATTTATTTCTCGTCTGAATTTTTAAATCAATTGTCCGTGTCACTTAGTACGGGGACTGCCTACCCCATGTTGCAAAATGGCATTGATCTCATGAACTCTTTCCAGACGAGTACTGGCAGAACCACCCGGAGCTCCACGATATTCCAATCTACTACGCGTCGTCTCTGGCCAAGAAGTGTATGGCCGTGTACCAGACATACGTGAACGCCATGAACGACAAAATCCGCAAGCAGATCAACATCAACAACCCCTTTGTCTTCAAACACATCAGTAACCTCAAGGTGAGAGCGCGGAGGGCAGACAGGGCGGCTGGCGCACCAGGGAGCCGCGGGGGGAGGCCTGGCCTCCGTCCTGGCCGCGCCCTCAGCCAGCCGCCTCTGCCCCGGCAGCCATCGCCCTTGCCCTTCGGGGCGGAGTCAGGGGCTTAGCCGCTGCTCCACGTCTCCATGCCTGTCACTGTCACTGTCACTGTTGCTGAATAACTCAGACCTCTTTGTCGCAGAAATAACAGTCCTGATGAGAAGAACACCTGTATTGTGCATTAAGTTGTTCTGTTCTTACTCAAACCTAACCATCTTTTTGATGATTAGCATTATAAGTTCCATATGTGAACGTTTTCATGTTTACTTTCCTAGAGCATTCAATGAAATCTGACTTTCTTTCACTAAAATGTATATGTTGTTTCATCCAAACTAATGATATAATCATAAAGTAATACCCATAGCATTCAGATTGTAAGTGGTCTTCCAATTATAGATAAGCTCTGTCCATAAACCCTTATATTTTAGGTTAGTAATTAGAGCTGAGTTTTAGTAATTAGAGCTGCGTTTCCCCTAGAAACAGTGTTAATTTTTGTGGCTAGGTTTCTAGGCCAGCTCAAAATACCCGAGGCCGGAGTGGAGCTGTGAGGCTGGGGAGTTGTGACTGGCCCCAGCTGCCAGAGCAGGCTTAAGGGTCAACGGGAGCCAAGTGTTTTCTCACTTTGTTGTCTTTCATTCTGGGCTAACTGTTTATTAGTCTCATCAAGACCCTTTCACTTGTGTGATCGCCGTTTTGTCATTTATTAAAGTAAGGAAAGCTGGCTCACAGCCCGGTACTGACACGTCCTCCCACTCCTCCCCTCCCGCTCACAGAGCATGGACCACTTTGATGACATCGGGCCCAGCGTGGTGATGGCCTCGCCGGGCATGATGCAGAGCGGCCTGTCCAGGGAGCTCTTCGAGAGCTGGTGCACGGACAAGAGGAACGGCGTCATCATCGCGGGGTACTGCGTGGAGGGCACGCTGGCCAAGGTCAGTCCCTGCCGGCGTCCCCGGGCCGTCCGCAGGGCAGGGTCCCTGCTGCTGAAGGGGTGGAGCCGGTAGCTGGGCTGTCCTGAGGGTGAGCAGTGAGGCAGGCGCTGAGTGGCATGGCCTGACCCCAGGCGGGGGAGGCGCATTCAGGTTCAGGGAGCACCGTCGGGTGCAGGAAGGACAGTGGAAGGATCCCATTGGGACAAACACGGACACCGTAGCCGATGGGACGAGGCTCACTGACCGGTGTTCTCTGGACAGGCTGTCAGGGTCCGGGCTCTTGGCCCGTCTTCCCGCCGCTCTGAAAGCCCGCTGTGAGCCTCAGGGAGGCAGCAGGCACGAGCAGGACTGCAGGGGCCGTCTCTGAGCACCAAGCATCTGTTCTGTATCGCCTCTGAGGTTAACGTCCATTTTATTTCCTAAGGACACTGATTCCGCTTGGCTCATTTTTATTACTTTTTCTGTGAGTCATTCAGTCAGTGTTAGCTGTGTATTTAAAATAGATGTTCAGCCCTAGCCAGTTCAGTTCAGTGGATAGAGCGTCAGCCTGCAAACTGAAGGGTCTTGGGTTCGATTCCGATCAAGGGCATATCCCCAGGTTGTGGGCTCAATCCCCAATGGGGGGCGTGCAGGAGGCAGCTGATCAATCGATTGATGATTCCCTCATCATTGATGTTTCTGTATCTCCCTCTTCCTTCCTCTCTGAAATCAATGAAAATGTATTTTGAAAACTAGGTTTTCAGAATAGTAACGCACCTGCTCGTTATGTGCGCCCTCTTCACCGGAAACGTCTTTCTAGAGCCAGAGGAGAGGGGAGGGCCGGCTGGCCTCTCCTAGGAGAGAGGTCGCTTCCGCTTCTCGCACTCCAGCCACATCCCTTTAATTCACCCGCTCAGCTTTCTGAGTGAGTGTCTGCTTGATGAGAGAGATAAGCATCTGATAGTCACTAAGCCCGTGGTATTAGAATGGTGTTTGTGCTCACGGTTCTAAATGTAGTGCGAGTTTACGGCTGCGGAAAGTGGAAAATGTGCCGCCTCCAATGGGGTGGTTTATTTGGTTTCTTTTTCTTTGTCTTTCGCAGCACATCATGTCTGAACCCGAAGAGATCACGACCATGTCTGGACAGAAGCTGCCGTTGAAAATGTCTGTTGACTACATTTCTTTCTCCGCTCACACGGATTACCAGCAAACCAGCGAATTCATCCGCGCTTTGAAACCGCCTCACGTGGTGAGTCTGGGTTTCATTGAGCGCATTATGGGATGAAAGCACCCCGACTTGCAACAGCGGGTTCTCAGGTTAGACCCGCCTCTGTCCACGCAGCACTGTAAGCGGAGCTTGCACTCACCTAGCACCATCCTCCCCGCTCTCCTGGGAGGTAGGCAAGCTGAACACTAAGCTCATTCTACAAAAATACATTTTTATTGATGTCAGAGAGGAAGGGAGAGGGAGAGATAGAATCATCAGTGATGAGAGAGAATCACTGATTAGCTGCCTCCTGCACGCCCCCCACTGGGGATGGAGCCTACAACGCAGTCATGTGCCCTTGACCGGAATTGAACCTGGGACCCTTCAGTTCATAGGCCAACACCCTATCCACTGAGCCAACGTGTCTAGGGCAAGCAGTGCACTGTGATTTCCCCCTACACGGGCACCTGTTCAGACGTACCAGCCCCAAAGCCACTGTTCTTTCCGTTGCTCTCTGCTACCTCCCAGTACATAGAGTGCGGGTTTGTGCGTAGTAACATCTTCCCTCTGGGTGTTTAACTGATCCGTATCCACAGAAGGGCCGTAGTTACCCGAACTGAGGATCCTTCCTGTGCTCTTTCAAATGCCTTTATGTAGATTTTAGTCCATGGAGAACAGAACGAGATGGCCCGATTGAAAGCAGCCCTGATTCGAGAATATGAAGATAATGACGAAGTCCACATAGAGGTTCATAACCCTCGGAACACAGAAGCAGTGACCTTGAACTTCAGAGGGGAAAAACTAGCCAAGGTCATGGGCTTTTTAGCAGACAAGAAGCCAGAACAAGGCCAGCGGGTCTCAGGAATACTTGTGAAGAGAAACTTCAATTATCACATACTTTCTCCTTGTGACCTCTCCAGTAAGTGCACTGTTATGTGTCAAATACAATTTGATTTTAGCTTTGAGAGGAAAAGTCTGTGAAAGCTTCTCTTCCCCAGGGGTCACATTTTAAATAACAGCCAAGTAATAGAACATCAGTAGGTGAAAGTTAATGATCCAGTTCGTTTTATGGGAAGTAAAAGCCTCCCCGGAACTGCTGACACTTCAGCTCTTGGTGAAGCAGCTCTTTCCTTCATTGAGACAGAGCGGCTCCTGCTGACCTGGCCGCTGCCCTCCCTTCCCGTGGAGCGACGGCTCTCTCCTGAAGGAAGGTGGCCCCCACAGGCGCTGAGCTCTGTGGCCGCTGGGCCTGGTGGCCTGAGCTGTGCGCATGCACAGTCGGTGTGGGATTGTGTCCCCGTGGGCTGCTGCTCATAGACGTCTGTAAACTCAGCGCTAATGCGGGGACAAGGGCCGCAGTGGGACAGTCAGCTTCAGGCCGTCGGCGTCCTTCCTCCAGCAGCCAGGGCTCTCACCCGGCCTGGCCTGGTGCGGGCCGGAGGCCACGGTTCCCGCAGAAGCACGGCTCCCGCCCGGAGCGCTGCCCGAGGAGAGGAGCGCCTTCTGAGCGAGCCCCAGCGCCCGTCAGCGTGTGGGAGGCAGTGGGCCCTGGTGCTGGGGAAGGCAGTGCCAGGCAGGCGCCTGTGTGCCAGGAGGGGCCAAGCCCGGGAAGTGGCGGCCAGCTGGTGTGCCGGCTGGAGACGCGGAGGGACCGGAGGTGTTCAGGAGATGGGGTGCTCTCGGGGCCGGAGCTAGCCTTGCGGGGTCGGGGGCTTAGGGAAACGAGGGAGAGGACGAACGGAGCAGCGCTAGTTGCTTGAAGCGTGCTCTCGGCTGCTTTCCTTCTCTTTCCTTCCCTCCCAGGGTATGGGCGGGCTGTTTGTGGGACTTAGTGTTCCTTCACGTGCGTTTGTTCTCTGTCCTCTGCAGATTACACGGACCTGGCCATGAGCACTGTGAAGCAGACCCAGGCCATTCCCTATGCCGGGCCCTTTAACCTGCTCTATAACCAGCTTCAGAAACTGACAGGTGTGTATATTGATCGACAGTCACTTGTGTTTTTAAAGTAATGATGTATCTAGGAAAGGATATGGTTTCATTTTGGTAACTTTCTCAGATTAGCACAGATTTTATTTGTGCTTCGTCATACCACTTTAGGTGAAGCTTAAAAATTTACTCGATCATCCATTTTTAAAAATCCCATTATACCTTTTATCTTCTTCAGTCCACTTAAAATTCTAAAAATATCGGCAGTCTTTGCTCCTGGGGTTTAAAATCCACTTTAGTTTGCTTACCCAAGTCTTTTCTGTTTCTTCTTTGCTCAGTGACAGGTTTTCTTGTTCCACCAGAGCCCGTGCAGGGCAGGTCTCACAGGGGCACAGGCCCCGGCAGAGGCAGGGAAAGAGGAAAACCTCTCCGCTCACTGTGAGCCCTTGTCGGCGGGGCTGCGGAGAGGCAGCGAGAGGCGGAGACTAAGTTAAAGCAAAGAGGCTCCTAGGCAAGAGCGCTTCCGATCACAAGCTGCCCTGTCTGTTAGCACGCTCCGCGGCCTCATGTGGCCCAGTGCCGCCTAAAGCGCAGCGGTGCGATTGCTTGTTCACGCAGGCCTCACGGGAAACCCGAAGTCTCAGGTTAAGGATGCTCACTGCGGGAGGAGCAACCCGGGGAAGACAGGGGGGAGGGTCTGTCGGGGCTGACAAGCCTCTGGGAAACATTCAGATGCTCGTGGCCAATCCCGGCATAAAAACAGAAGTGTGACCGTCTCCACGGTCTGCTGTTGATGAAATACTAATGTTCGAGGTAAATCCATTCTAGTTGTGTGGGCTTTTATTATACGTATTGAGATCTCTCGGTTACTCTGAGCAGTTAATATGGATCTCACTAGCTATTTAAATCTGGCTACACAAATACACTGTTAACTTTTTCATTATGTGTCAGCGTTAGTTCCGCTGTCCCTGTGAACAG
Organism: Vespertilio murinus; assembly: GCA_963924515.1. NCBI lineage: Eukaryota > Metazoa > Chordata > Mammalia > Chiroptera > Vespertilionidae > Vespertilio > Vespertilio murinus. The sequence continues at coordinate 68,894,137 of OZ004713.1, read as the reverse complement.
ATGAATGAGTACGCCTCTGGCAGACGATCAGGAAATTACATACATCTTCTCATTCTTTCTTTCAGGTGATGTAGAAGAATTAGAAATTCAAGAAAAACCTGCTTTGAAGGTGTTCAAAAATATTACTATCATACAGGAACCAGGAATGGTGGTGTTAGAAGTAAGATGAGACTGTTTCCCCAGACCCGGAGGCAAAGGGTTAAGCACTCACATGGGGGACTCGGCGCGGGGTGGTGAACGCAGTGCTGTGTGCAGCTCACGTGCCGTAGAACTGCACATCTGAAACCTGTGTGGTCTCCTTAGCCAACGCCCGCCCTCCCTCCCGTAAACTCCGTTTTAAGACAGGAGTTTACATGTGGGGACATGAGCTTCCCCATCAGGAAAAGATGGTTGGGGAGCATAGCGTTCTTAGCAAGATCGGTCTTAAACACGACACAGCGCGGCACTGTCTGTGCCAGACACCGGCAGCCGGGCCGGGCGTGGCGGCGGAGTGATGAGACGGGCAGGGTGCAGGGTGCGCAGGGGGCGGGGCAGCTCGCAGGCCGGCGGCCGGCCTACCCCACAATAACACATCGGTCTCCCGTACGATTAGGTCGGAGCTGATGTTACAGAGCCCAGGCTGCCTTCAGGTGTATCAAAAGGTCTTAACACTCTCAAGATAAAAACCTCACTCGGTCACATTAAAACTTGTCACGCGCACATCTTAAGAGGGTGGGACTTTGAACACTCGAGTACGCAGCATTAGCATGACCCACGTCCACCAGGGCAAGCAGTCACTGATTTAGGTAAATGTGTTCCCACTGGTAGAATTTTAAATATATTTTATTGATTTTTACAGAGAGGAAGAGAGAGGGATAGAGTTAGAAACATCCATCAGCTGCCTCCTGCACACCCCGACTGGGGATGTGCCCGCAACCAAGGCACACACCCCTGACTGGAATCGAACCTGGGACCCTTCAGTCTGCCGGCCGACGCTCTATCCACTGAGCCACACCGGCCGGGCCCCACTGGAGAATTTAACTTCCTGCGGGTGGGTCGGGAACCCAGGCCCAGGGGAAGCTGGTGCTGATCTGGGCTGGCACTCTGGGACGCAGCGACCCAGGCGGCCTGTGTTTCCGTTTCCCTGCCCAGGCTGTGGGTACACTGTTGGCAAGTCTTCCAGCTACACGTCAGCTGTTCTGTTTTCACGTATTATTTTAAATAAATTAACGGTCTGTCACTGGTCGCCTGCAGTTCTGTGGTGGAAGGGTAGGCCCAGCTGTGCCCTAACTCTGCCTTTCGCTCTGCAGTGGCTCGCTAACCCTGCCAACGACATGTATGCAGACACCGTGACCACCGTGGTCCTCGAGGTGCAGTCAAACCCGAAAGTCCGGAAAGGTACAGAATTCTCCATCTTCTTCCTCACGCTCCGCTTCATCAGTCAGTCCTTTCCTCTACAGTGCTTTGAGCTAAAAAGCAGGAAGAGGAATGCTAAGTTGTTTGAACTCCTGGTTTTTCCATTCCTGTAACCTTGACAGCACTAAATACACGCAAACCAGTGCACGTCACTAGTGTTTTCCTGCGCTCCGTGCCGGCCTTTGTGCTGTAGAAATTGGCGGCACCTCGCTCTACGGTGAAGTCTTCGTGCCGTCCCTCTGGAAACTCGGTGACGGGAAGTGTCACGGTATCCCCGTTAGCCAGCGTGGCCGATGGAAAACGGCTCTGGGCGTGGCGCGAAGCTTGTGGAATAGAGGCGTCTCCGGTCGTTGGCCCGAGCACTCTCACCCGGGGAACGGCAGCGAACGGACCGTGCACGTCTTCCCGGGCGGGCCGTTTCAGACGCGGCTGGCGGTCCCGCTGGGGGATCGTTGGCCGTGGGCAGCCCTCCCGCCGCTGGGGAAGGGGCAGTGGCTCCTGTGGCTGCAGCCCCCTGCACGTGCAGCAGCCTGTCTTCCGGAGCGCTTCTCTTCCTAAATACTACAAATCGGCGGCCGGCGGTTCTCTGGTTTCGGGAGAGAAAGAAGTTTAGCCGACCTTCACGATCATGCTGGGACTAGCCAGATCTATATGTGGAACAGGTAGCTACACACATCGAGTGTTCACGCACTGGTGAGCGCCCGGTTTGTTTTGAGGAAGGGTCATTTGAAACAAAGGAGGTGCCGTGGTTCGCTTGTTTGTCTTCATCGTGGGCGTGGATCGCTCTGAAGACTCTGGTCCTTAATGCCAGTGCATCTTCCTCTGACGGGGCAGTGGTTAGCGCAGTCTGATGTTACCGGTGGTCCATCGCCCACTGAGAACGGTAGGGTGTCTTCGAGGGCTGGCCTCGGCCTCGGCAGAGGTCCGTGTGGACGCGTTGGGATGGGCACGGTCCGTGCGTTATGGCGTGAAACCAGCTGGCTGCCCTGGGCAGGTGATCGGCATGGGTTGTTTCTGCCACCTGGCGATTGTGGAAGCTGCTGCGTAGCATTCCTGTGCGGTCTTGGTGTGAAGACACCGGTTTGTGTTGCCTTGGTCAGCACCTCGCGTTCGAGTTCCTGGTTGTGTGCTTCATTCTGTGCCAGCGGCTGCCGGTGAGGCGGGTGCTCAGGGTGAGCCAGGGCACCCCTGAACCAGGCCCCGCTCACCCTCCTGTTCTGCCAGATCACCTTGTTGGGGAGCTGAGTAATCCAGCTGGCAAGAGATAAATATCCAATTAATAAAAGGCCAATATGCAGATGGTCCCCCTTGGCCAGGAGTTCAGCCAGGGGCGGGCCAACTGGCCCACCTCCCGAGCCCCTCCCCCTGGCTGCCCAGCCCAGTCGGCCCTGACCAGGGCAGGCCGGCGGACCCACTGCACAGATTTGTGCGCCAGGCCTCTCGTCTACAATAACCTATAATAATGAAGGAGTGACATGCTGATAGGCCAGACAGCCTTCCAGACGGAGCCGGGCTGGAGGGAAGCCGGTGCCCGCAGCGGGGAAGGCGGCGGCCTCCTGCCTGACCTTGTGATGGGGCCTCTGGTTAGCGAACGTCATTAACAACCAGAGGCCGGCGCACAGCACCCCCACCAGAGCAGCCCCTGCCCTCCAGGTGGTCGTCCGGCTGTTCAGGCAGTGTGCATTGTGCTTCTCTTGTTACGGAGCACGGAGGCATGCAGTGTAGCTAAGACCAAGGAGCCGAGGGAGCTGGCTCCTTCACCAATGTGACATGAGGGGTGAAGGGTCACGCTGCTGCCTCCACAAGGGGTGACCACAGACGCGCTGTCACGTGGAGGATCCCGGCCCGGCACGGACGTCTCAGAAACGTCTGAGAAGGAGTGCACACAGCACGCGGCTCTCCTCTGCAGGTGCCGTCCAGAAGGCGTCCAAGAAGCTGGAGATGCACGTCTACAGCAAGAGGCTGGAGGTCATGCTGCAGTGAGTGGCTCGCCTCGGGGGGGAGGTGGGGCTCTGGGTCCCGAAGCCGCGCTGGGACCAGGCTGAGCAGCCTGCTGTGGGGCTCGGTGTCGCTCCCGTGCTGTCCGGCGAGCACACAGCGGCTCTGCGCGGCCGTGAAGAGCCAGGCGCCCCTCCATCGGGTGCTGACCTCTCTACCCCTCCACCGGCTCCCCGTCCCAGCCTGTTCCTCTCTGCCCCGCCCCCCGACACACACACCTCCACACACACACACACACACACACACACACACACACACACCTGAGGTCAGCAACGCGAGCCACACTCAGGCTCACAGCCACCTCAGTGCTTAGAGAAAGCAAGTGCGTAAGCGCCACGTGTCAGTCAGCTGTCACGGTGGGGCTTGTGGGATGGCTGCCCTCACACAAACCACCGCTGTTACTTGAAATGACACCTTTTCTCTCTCCTTTCGAATGTGTGTCTGCGGTTAAAATGTCATGTTTCCCCTTAGTGCTCTGGTTCCACTTATCCAAAGGGACTTATTACCATGAACTGCTGGGCGGTCACGCAGCCGTGCCCCACCCCCTGTGCCAGCTGAACACCTGTGGGCGGTGCTGACCCTCACTGGCTCCCTGACTCCTCACCCGACCCGCCTGCCGGCCGGCCTGCCTTTTGCCAGTGTGGGGGTGAGCCACGGGAACAGCGTGGCGCCAGTGCCGGCTGCCTCCCGGGGCCCCGCGGCGTCTGACCGCGTCCCGCTCAGGAGGCGCCCAGAGGGGACTGAAGGGGCAGCCAGTGGGCTGGGGGCCATTGCAGCCGAGAGGCCGGGGCTGAACACGCCCTGCAAACCCCGTGTGTAAAGGGGCGTCTCACAGCATGCTCACAGGCTGAGATCACGTATGTACGTGCCTGGCACAGTGCCTGCTGGAATAGAGCATTCTTAATGAGTGGTAGCTCTGTGTGTTACCTGGGCTAGAACGTTAACGAAACATAGAAGGTATGATTGACGAGTGTATCTCAGGATGGTGTATGAGCATTCCACTTCAGCATGTGCCCCGCTCGTTTCATTCCCCGCCCCATACAACTGCTGCTTCCCACGGGAGCTGCGTCTCACCGGTGCTGTGCTGTGCTGTGCTGTGCTGTGTGCAGGGACATCTTCGGAGAAGACTGCGTGAGTGTGAAAGACGGCTCTGTGCTCAGCGTCACCGTGGACGGGAGAACCGCCAACGTGAACTTGGAGACCCGGGTACGCGCTGCTCCTGCGTCCCGACATTTAGGAATAAAGTGGAGGCAAAACCACCTCTCACCCGCGCCTGACAGAAGTCTGTGACCCCACACCTGACAGTGGTTTTTGTGTTTTAGCATTTCCTTCCAGGTTCTTCCTATTTTTAACTTTTTTATTTTTTACAAGTTGTGTTTATATTACTCTAAAAGGGTGAGGCAAAAGTAGGCATACAGTTGTATGTCCCACATTCATAACTACAAACCTGCTTTGCCCACCCCATGGGAGTTGCATGTTCTTGCTTTTTCCCTTCTCGTTGTCAGTGTTTCCAAGGGGCCGTCCGGCACCCGATCCCAGGTGTAGGGCCTGCGTGGTCTCCCTGGCCGGCACCCCGGGCCGGCTCAGCGTTCCTAGTCCGGCACCAGCTGGCTCCGGCCTTCCGAGGCGCAGCCCTCTGCCCTCCTGCCTCGGGGTCCACGCGCTTCTGCAGCCGCTGAGCTCCGAGCTGAGGGCGCCTCTGGTCTCACTCCATAATTACTCCACAGGCCTGCGAGAAGTTCATTGCCTCGCAGGGTTGTTTTGTTTAAATCTTTATTGTTGAGATTATTATATGTGACCCCTTTTCCTTATCCCCTGCTAGCCGCCCCGCCCCTGAGCCATGCAGGGTTTGGGAGATTAGGACAGTCACACTGCACAGATAACATGTGTTTAAGATTTCTTTTGCATGGTCTTTGATCATTTAGGTGCTTCGAGGAAGCACTACACTTATTTTTCCTCAATAGAAAGATAAACTAAGAGCATGAACGGGGAAGTTTGTAGAGAGGAAGTAGAAAGGGCCAGGGACAGGAAGCCGGTGGCAGGTGCCTGGGCCGGTGTAAATGTCACTGTGCGGCGGCACCGACAGGGGTGGCGGGACCATGATGGGACAGGCGGGGACACGTGCTCACAGGTGTGCGGGTGAGGAGGGTGACAGGTGGCACGTTCTTCTCCCAGGCGGTGGGTGATGCACACCCGATCCTTAAATGTAAAGGCCGTATCCTCACTACCACGTCCTGGGTTACCCAAAGGGAGGAACTAGACGAGTGGGCAGAGGCACATACAGGGGCTCTGCTTCAGCACCGCTTATCCCACCAGCAAACACAGCCCTAGCGAGTCCCGGGAGGAGGAGAGAACAGGAACGAGGAGGCAGCGAGCAGGGCGCGCCCTCAGGCCAGAGGGGATGCTGGTGCGGCTGAGTGTGCCGAGCCAGCTGCATCGCTAACGGGGGAGGCGACACATAGCAAGTACGACGAGTTAATCCCGTTTTTGTTTGAAAGAAACCCATGCGTAAAGCTATCGTCTAGAAGGTTACACATGATAGGCTAGCAGAATTAGGGTGTTTCTCTTTCCTCAGTTTTGCATGAGGAATAGTTGTGGTAGGATAAGAAGTATTTAACAGCACAGAGTGTTTACAGTTGGAAGGTAAACAGGTTATTACGAGTCTCACGCCCGCCCACAGGTGGCAGTGCGGGGCCTGAGGGTGCAGGGCTGGGTGCCCCCCCCCCCCCAGGAGAAATGTTCTAGAAGAGCGGTCACTTCTCTGCTGGACAGTAATGTCTGTGCTTCCCCCGCAGACGGTCGAGTGTGAGGAAGGGAGCGAGGACGACGAGTCTCTCCGGGAGATGGTGGAGCTGGCCGCACAGAGACTGTACGAGGCCCTCACGCCGGTGTACTGACCGCCCGCCCACCCTCCCGCTGTGGACGCCGAGCGGAGCCTTCTGTCACTTAAAGGGAAACACATTCCTTCCTCGGCGGCCTTTACTTCGGACGGCGAGCGGCTCTCATTCCAGGCGTTAGCGCACCACAAACTACCAGCTGGTCTGTCCGTTGCTTTAGAATGCTGAATAAACGTTTAGGATTTATGATTCCACTTCTAGGCACGGATGCAGCTCCCAATAAACTGTAAAAATCTGCTCACAGCGCCCAGCCAGGCACTCGGAGCCCCTGCTGTGCACCACAACTCGCTCCATTCCCAGTCAGGTTACAGGTTCGATCCCCAGTCAGGGTGCATACAGGAGGCAATGGATCGATATTCTCTCCCTCTCTAAAATCAATAAACACGTCCCCAGGCGAGGAGTTTTCATTGAGTCTGTTCATAGCAACAACCAGAATGTCTTACTCTACATTTTAAGGAAAGACACAATGACTCATTTCATACTGATATTCGGAATTTGAGTTAACTTTTCTAGATTATCGAGTTTTAAGCCCCTTTTCTATCTTCCCTCCTGATCCTCTTGCCAAGTTCCTTAGTTTCCACATTTGTAAAATTACAGCTTTGGGGTTCAGTGACACTTCCTCTGTTTAATAGCTATGTATTCCGTTTCAGAGACAGATTTTACTTTTTATGTCTCCAGTATAAGGGCGTTCAGGTGCACGAATTGCTATCCAATCAAAGCAGGCGCTGGTTCCTCTGCAGAGGGACACGCTGTGCGTGAGTCCCTCCTCCCCTCACAGCCTCAGCCTAGCTACAGACATCAGCTGTTGAGCCACTAAATTCCATCAACGCTGCTCAGGCCTCACCTCTGTGGCTTATAAACCTGTCACCATTGACCACCCATTTCCTGTGCTTTGGTGACAAACTTCACTGTAAATCTTTTTATGTGAAATGAAATACATTTATTTCTGTAAGGGAGCCAACTTACTTGTCTTTGGCCCAAACCATAGGTCTAAGGGTCATAAGAGATTTTTTTTTAAATATATTTTATTGATATTTTACAAAGAAGAAGGGAGAGAGAGAGCTAGAAATGTCCATGGGAGAGAAACATCATTGACCAGCTGCCTCATATGATATTTTTTTTTTAATTATAGTGAGCTCTAGCTGGTTTGGCTCAGTGGATAGAGCAGGGTTCCGGGTTCAATTCCAGTTGGGGGCGCATGCCTAGGTTGTGGGCTGAGTCTCCAGTAGGGCATGTGCAGGAGCCAGCCGACCTATGATTCTCATCATTGATGCTTCTATCCCTCTCCCTCTCTGAAATTAAAAATCTTATTTTGAAAAATTAGTATGTTCTTTTTAAAAATATATATATTTTATTGATTTTCCACAGAGAGAAGGGAGAGGCAATAGAAAGCTAGAAATGTCAATGAGGGAGAAACATCGACCAGCTGCCTCCTACACCCCCCCCACTGGAGATGTGCCCACAACCAATGTACATGCTCTTGACCGGAATCGAACCTGGGACCTTTCAGTCCTCAGACCGATGCTCTATCCACTGAGCCAAACCGGTTTTATCGAAAAATTAGTATGTTCTATTGATTTTAAAGGGAGATAACTATTGACCAGTTGCCTCCTGTATGCACCCTGACCAGGGATCAAACCCAAAACCTGGATATGTCTCCTGACGGGATTGAACTGCTAGCGTCTCAGTGCTCTCACCCGAGCCGCACAGGCCAGGCTTTGCTCATGTTTAAGCTACAAAACACACGAGTGATATCTTCCTGAATACGTACAGCAGGAGGGCGTGTCCTCCCCCTACCCCTCCCCGGGGCTTCCTGCTGCAGCCTGGCTCCCCACGTGCAGGCCGAGCCCAGATCCCACGCCGGCCAGGAGCCAAGTGTTCAGCAACAATGAGCGGGTGCTGGTTCCTCTGAGCAGGGCCTGCCTCCCTGGTGGAAACACGCAGCGGCTGGGGCTCGGGAAGGGAGCCAGCGGCAGGTGTTCCCGAGACGCAGCCCCTGCTGGAGCCCTCGGGCTTCACCACCATTCCACGGCGTCCAGCGCCGCGCCTGGCCCGGCCTACGGGCTCCGCCTGGCTGCACGTGGGGGCACGGAGCACAGGTGCCCACGTGTGCGTGTGGGAAGTGGGTGGTTGGCATGAGGGTCCTCCAGCTGCCGCGTGTGGAAGCTCCCCCGGTGGTTCCAGTTGAGGCCCGGGAACGCCCAGCCCGAGATTGGGTCGCACTCTGTCGCCCCAGCTGCAGCCAGACTCCTGCGGGGCACTCGCGTCCAGGCCGCGGGGAGGTATGTCCACTTTCCCGGCAGCACTGCCCCCCAGCCCTCTGGCTTCCACAGACCCGCGTTTCAGGGGGTGACGCCTGGTCCTCGTGGCCCGCACGTCACCGCGGGGTTGGGGTGACGGGCTCCTGAGGTTCCCCACACAGGACCCCACCTCCCAGGCTCTCCTCGGCCCCCTGGGTTCAGGTCTCAGCAGGATTCCTGCCAGTCCCCTTAGCGACACTCCCCACTCTGACCACAGGGTCTGTTCAAATTCCTCATCGCCCCTTATCCCACGCCCCGGCCACCTTCCACAAAAACCTCGCTCAGGTCAGCGGAGACTTTCCCTGCCTTAGTAACCCCGCACCCCCACTTCTCTGTGTGTTCCGAGTGGAGCCTAATTCTTCTCCCAGAGGCCAAACCCCAGGCCGAGTCCTCTGAGTCTGCGGCCTGACACTAGCAAACGCCAGGAGTGAATCACTGTTCGGCTAATCCTCACCCAGGGCATGTTCTACATTGATTCTTAGAGGGCGGGAGGGGAGAGACACACTTGGGTGTGACACACACGGATGAGCCGCCTCCCCAGCGCCCCCTTCTGGGGGTGACGCCTGAAACCGAGGAGCTGGCTCCTGACCAGAATCAAACCCTGGATCCTCAGTCCCTGGGCCTGCGCGCTAACCACTGAGCCCCACCAGGGCCCCCGTCAACACCATCGCACGTGGTGAGCACGGGTTTATTTAGCAAGAGGAGGCCGTGTGCCGGTGCGTCCTTCGGTGACAGCTGCCTGTGGCTCCAGAGCCAGGAACAGAGACGGGAGCTGACGGAAGGAAAATCCAGTTTATTCAAGAGGCGGCGGCCGAGCAGGAGGACTCGGATCAGAGACCTTCTCAGCCTCTCGGAGCAGCCGGGGGCGGGAGCGGGCAGGAGGCAGGACGGGCCGGGGGCCGGGGGCCGGGCCCGCTCCCAAAGCCATCTCCCCGGCCGGCGGTCTGGTTCCGGCGGTCAAGGAGGGTCCAATGAGCACATCTCCGGGAGCCCAATGCCTGGGGGAGTCCCTTCCTCTGAGTTAGCTCCTGGGCCCTTCGAGCCTCAGGCCGCCCGGCTGGCTGCTGCGCGGGGATGAGCAGGTCGCCATTTACAGAAACGATGCTAGGAGCGCGGCGGGCGGGCGGCACCGGAGTCCCATCGCCATTTGCCGGAGCAGCCCAACCGGCTTCGGACGGCGGCGCCAGCCCCTCTCCTTCCGGAGTCGGCTCCGGCTGGGAGCTGACCCAGGACCCGGCCAGACGGCGGGAAGGTGGGCTTCCAGCGCCGCGCGGCGGCCGCACCCAACGGCTCAGGTACCGCAAACGGCCGCGCCCCCGCCGCGCGCCCCGCCCGGATGTCCGCCCTGCTCCGCCCCTAGCCCCGCCCCCCGCCGCCGCGCGCCCCGCCCGGATGTCCGCCCTGCTCCGCCCCTAGCCCCGCCCCCCGCCGCCGCGCGCCCCGCCCGGATGTCCGCCCTGCTCCGCCCCTAGCCCCGCCCCCGCCGCGCGCCCCGCCCGGACGTCCGCCCTGCTCCGCCCATGGCCCCGCCCCCGCCACACCCGGATGTCCGCCCTGCTCCGCCCCTAGCTCCGCCCCCGCCACACCCGGATGTCCGCCCTGCTCCGCCCCTAGCCCCGCCCCGCCGCGCGCCCCGCCCGGATATCCGCCCTGCGGGCCTGTCAGCGGCGGGCATGGCGCTGTGCGAGGGCGTGGGCTGCGGGAGCGCTCTGCTCTGGCCCCGGGTGCTGCTCTTCGGAGACTCCATCACCCAGGTACCGCCTGCCCGCCGGCCCGGCCCGCCTGCCGGCCCCGGCGCGGCCCTCAGAGCGCGGAGCCTCACCGTCCTCGGCGACGGCCCCCCCGAGAGCCGCGGGCTCGGCTTCCTCACCGGAGGCCGCGCCGCCGCACGCGGACCCGCCTCCCCGAGGTCACCCGCCCGCCCGGCGCCCCGAAGCCGGAGCCGCCCGGGCGGGGGCAGCTGGGCTCCGACCTCGGTGGGCGGTGCGCCCCGGCGTCCGGGGTAACGGCCTGCGGGTCCCGGCCGGGCTCTGGTCTCCGGGGCGGGGCCGAGGGCCGCCCCGGGCCTGCCGGGCGTCGGGGGAGAGTCGAGGCGCCGGCCCGGTGCCCTCCTGGCGGCGGCGGCTCTTCCCGCCGCCCGAGCTCCAGCGGCTCCCGCACCGTCGGCGCCGGGGGTCCGCGAGGCCCGCGCCGCCCGCGCCCGGCCGGGAACGCGGAGCCGGGACCTCCCTGCGGCCTCGGCGGAGCGGCGGAGCCCCAGAAGAAGCCCCGGGAACGGGGAACAGGGCAGACAGTCACCGGGCCATTGCAGCTCGCGTGGGGGGACCCAGCGGGGCGTGCGGGTTCAGACCTCGCTCCTGGGCGTCTGTCCGCCGGGAGGGACGGGGGCTTCCCAGGTTCCAGGGGGATGTCTGGATGCGCACCCCGAGTTCTGTGAGGAGTCGCTCTTGGTGCTGGCAGCGTGGTTTCATTTCCCAGCTCCACATACGGTTGGGTGGAGGGACTGGGAGGAGTTTCTTTTTAAAAAAAATAATTTATTGATTGATTAAGGTATCACATATTTGTCCTCAACCCCCCATTCCAATCTCCGACCCCCCACCCTGGAAGGAGTTTCTTAAGTCGCTTTTCTAGATAAGAGACCGAGGCCAGGCTTCCACGGGGGGCAGCCGGCCAAGGCCCGGGCTGGGCTGAGGGCGTCCCTGCCTGCCCCGGGGGGAGAGCAGAGGGAGGGCCGGCTCGGGTGCCACGGCGGCGGAGGGGAGCTGCCGGCCAGAATGGCCTCAGGACATGGACAGTACTAATGGCCACTTTTTCTCCAGTTTTCTTTCCAGCAGGGAGGATGGGGTGCATCCCTGGCTGACAAGCTGGTCAGGTGAGCAGTGTTGGTTTTTTTAACGTTTATTTTATTGCTTGCTTTTAGAGAGAAACGTCCATCTGTTGTTCCGATTATTTATGCATCCAGTGGTTGGTTCTGGTATGTGCGCTGACCAGGGATCGAACCCGCAACCTGGGTGCACCTGGGCCACCTCTAACCAGCTGCGCCTCCTGGCCAGGACTGGCACCTGCGTGCTGACTGATGGGACCCTCGGGGAGACAGGGGCGGGGGCCCGGTCAGTCTCGGCGGCCTCCGGCTCTGCACACGGGGGCTCGGAGAGGAAAAGCCGGGGGCTCAGCGTTCAGAGGGACTTTCCCCACGGGAGCGCGCACCTGTGAGCTGTGGGGATACGTGAAGCTGTTCGCCGTGGAAAGGCCACCAGCCCTTTCCCGGGCCGTGTGTGTGGGTCTGACTTCAGTGGTGAGTGAGTTCAGTGGCAAGAAAACAGAATAGATTCTTAACACCAGGTTTCGATAGAGGGTTTTCCCTCCAAAATCCTCTTTGTTTCAGAAAGAGGATTGATGTTGGTACCTGAAGTGTCTGCTGAGGAATTCGTCAACAGGGAGACAGGGTCCCAGTTCAGGAGGTTAAAACAGCCCGGCTGGTGTGGCTCTGAGGCACCCGCTCCATTCCCGCTCTGGGCGCATGCCGGGGTTTGGGGGTTTCAGGGCTTGATCCCCAGTAGGGGGCGTGCAGGAGGCGGGCGGGGTGGCTGCAGGCCGGAGCTCAGGAGCCCGCTCGGGTGCCCGGTGGCGAGGCAGCTCACCGGCCTTGGGCTGGCCGGCGCTCTCTTAACCTTTTCTGAACAAACAGATGTTGAAAAACTAAGCCTTCAAATGGCCTGAGAAGCTCCAGGAATTTTAAATGTTTCACCACGTAGGTTTCGTAAACAGTTCATTTTAGCACCAAAATCTCACTAGATAGTTTACAGGTGTGAGCGCTAGAGGGCCACTTAATTAGAAGCGTGTTATTTTTCGGAATTAAGAGTAATTACAAGGAAAGACCAGCTTCTTAGAGACTGCCTATGGCAGTGGTCGGCAAACTCATCAGCCCACAGAACCAAGTATCAACAGTACAACCATTGGAAATTCTTTGGAGAGCCACATTTTTTAAACTTCTAGCGCCACCTCTTCAAAGTAGACTCGCCCAGGCCGTGGTATTTTGTGGAAGAGCCGCATGTGGCTCTTGAGCTGCAGGTTTCCAACCACGGGCCTGTGAGACTTGCTCAGGTTAATACCTGTCCGCTCCATTTAAAAGCGCCCTGTGCCGCCGAAACGGGTTTTGCTCAGTGGATAGAGCATTGGTCTGCGGACTGAAAGGTCCTGGGTTCTCTTCCGGTCAGGGGCACGTACCTTGGTTGCTGGTGTGCAAGAGGCGGCTGGTCCATGTTTCTCTCTCATCGATGTTTCTAACTCTCTATTCCTCTCAATTCCTATGTTAAATCAATAAAATATATTTTAAAAAAATAAAAGCGCCCTTTGCCATGCATGAAACCGGCAGTCTGCAGACTACCGCCCCCTGGTGGTAGTCACCCGCCACTCGCTGAGGGTCGCTGGGCTCTGCGTGGGCAGGACTGTCAGAGACAAGGAGGCCAGGCAGAGCAGGCCAGCCTGGGCGCTGCCCTCACAGCGGGTGGGTCACAAGGCTGGAACGGCCTTGTCTGACATTCACCTTACACTTTTTAACTTTTCATTTCAGAAAATGTGATGTTCTGAATCGTGGATTTTCAGGCTATAATACTAGATGGGCCAAAATTATCCTCCCGAGATTAATCAGGAAGGGGAATGCTCTGGACAGCCCCGTAGCAGTCACAGTTCTCTTCGGTGCCAATGACAGTGCGTTAAAAGGTAAAGGCGTGTTTGCATTTCCCTGGGTCACTTTCATGTTACAGCAAACGTACCCGTATGTTCTGGTTACTCATCCCGGAGGACAGCGAGTCTCCTGCCTCCGGTTCCTCCCTCCTGGTCGCCGTGGCAGCAGGGGCCCCGGCGAGCGCCAGGCACCTGGTCTCATTGTCGGAAAGAGCGGCGCAGGCCGCCCAGAGCGGGCGCGGCCGGGCCTGAGTGACCGCACCGGCACCGGGGACACACACACACACACACACACACACACACACACACACACGACACCGTGTGCGGCGGCGGACCGAGGCCTGGGCGTTGGGAAGCTGGGTGCCACGCAGAGGCTTCACCGGCCCCACTTCTCCCGCGGCCGTGGCGTGGCCTGCTGCCCACCGACACCTTACGGGGCCTCGCCCGAGGTGCGGCTGCAGACGGGGAAAGGGCTGCAGGGAGGCTGGGAGGAGATTGTAAATCACAGGTGGCGGCTGGGACCACGGGCTCACTATCGGGAAAGTGGAGTTCCGTCTTCACTTAACAGCCAAACCAGAAGAAAAACAAAACACCCAAACCAGGTTTTTGGAAAATGGTGAAGTTTGGCACCGAAACCAGTGTGGCTCAGTCCTAGAAGTGGGTCACTGGGTCAGATGGCAGTTCCATTTTTAATTTTTTGAGGAAACGCCATCCTGTTCTCCACAGCGGCTGCGCCAGTCTGCATCCCATCTCTACGTGTGTGTATATAAAAGGCTAAGTGTCTGTCCGTCCCACCAGCAGCTATGACGCACTGACCACCAGGGGGCAGGCGCCCAATGCAGGAGCTGCCATGACAGGCACTGGATATTTAAAAGTAAATGGCACCTCGGACCTGGCACCAACAAACCAGCACCCAGCTTCCCCCAAGTGGGACACAGGCCCCCCCATCCCAGAGCGACAGCCCACCAAATCCCAGCCAATGCTGCCGAGACCTCGTGGCACAAAACGCAGCCCCCAGCCCAGCCCGCCCGGCAATGGTGGCTGTGGGCGCCAGGCAATGACGTCACGTAGCACTGCCGGCTTCCTCGCCCCAGGGACCAGCCTCCTGGGAGTTTCTTCAGCCCCGGAGCACGGGTGCAAACATTCACACTGTAACCAAACGTCTGTGAAGCGTTTCCCCTGCCTCATCTCCTTTGGTCCTGGAGTGGGTAGAGAGGAGACTGGCTGGAATCCTATTGTCTTTTCATTAGCGAGATTCAAGTAGCAATATTAAAATGTGTCTCCTAATTAATTCCCTTTCAATGAGCATGAATCTGTGCCGGGCGCGGGTCCAGAAAGAAGTCTCTGCAGCTGCAGGGGGGGCGGCGATCAGTTGAGTGCTCCCTTCACCAGGTGCCTCGTGCCGGGTGCTGTTCACACCGGGGCGTGAGTCTCACAGGCGCCCTGTGAGGGGGGCCGCTACCCCTTCTCACCAGCGAGGAGGCGGCTCAGAAAGGGGGCGCGTTGGTGCCCGGGCACTGCTGGCCAGCGACAGGCCAGGCGGCTGGGCAGTCTCCCCCACGCCGGCTCTCCCGTCTGTCACAGGTCCAGCCTCAGCCACGCGGCCCTGGAGGTGCCTTCGGAAGAACCGTGTGCTTGAACCCCCCCTGCCGCCGTGGTGCCCACAACTCCCCGTGACCTCCTGGTCGGGTGCTGGTGACCGGGCGCTGACCTCACTGTCCCTTCCCTCTCCTGCCCAGAGGAGAACCCCAAGCAGCACGTCCCCCTGGACGAGTACGCGGCGAACCTGAGGAGCATGGTGCAGTACCTGCAGTCCGTGGACGTCCCCCAGGGCAGGATCGTGCTCATCACGCCGCCCCCGCTCTGCGAGGCCGCCTGGGAGAAGGAGTGCCTGGCGCAAGGTGACGGTCTGTGCGCGGTCAGGCTCCGGGCAGCACGGCTGGGGGCCACCCCGAGAACTCCCGCTGGCCTGGCCTTGGCTGTCTTGTCACTGCCCACTCTCCAGGCGCCCGGTCCTGGGCGTGGGGTGGCGTGGCACGGAGGCTGAGAGTCTCTGTGCCTTGGACACGGGCCACCCCGGCCTGTTTTCCTGACTCCCAGCCGTGGGCGGTGCCCCCTTGCCCATTGCTGTCTGTGGCCCTTTCCACCTGTGACACCTCCCTCCGCCACGTGGGGCCTGGTTTCCCCACAGCAAAGGCTCCCCCGCAGCCTCACTGCACAGCTCCCGCCCTGCTCACATGCAAGGGCACCAGGCTTCTGCCCCACACGCTGTCCCTCCTCCCGCCCGGTGCTCGGGGTACAGAGAGGCCAGAGCCCGGGCTAGTGCGGGAGGCGGGGGGTGATGGTGGTGGTGGCGGCAAGGCGATCGGGTGTCGGGGTGTGACTGCAGCCTGCTGGCGGCGCGGAAGCAGGGCTAGGGCTGGAGGGAGCACTCACTCCCCACAGGAGAGCACGGGGAGGCTGGGGGGGAGGCCTGGGCTCCTCACGTGGGGGCTGCGGGTCAGGAAGGAAGCCCTTCGCTACAGGAAAGGCTCTGGCCGAGCGGAGGGCGGGGGGCAGGGGGAGCTGCCCGTGTCTGGTCACAGCCCCCCTGCCCATGAGGCATCTGCTGAGTCCAGCGAACACCCCCGAGGGGAACGGGAACCTCGGCGTGGAGAGCAGAGGGCCGTGCTGAGGCCCGTTTCACCTGTGCTGAGGCCTGGCGGTAGCCCTACTTCTTTCCTCGGTGTTAACCGGACGAGGAGCCATCGGGCAGCCCTTGTCCCGGCCCCCTGCTGCGTCAGGGCTGGGGCGGTGGGGCGTGCTCGGTGTGAGGGCACACCGAGGGCACTGCTGGAAGACAGCCAGGCCTGCGGGGTTGTCGTCTCTGTGGCTCCTTTGAGCGGCAGGCGGGGCTGGCAGTTGCCGACAGAGACCATGCAGCCCTTCAGGGATCCCTGCATGAGCCTCGGTGGCCTCCGGGTCCCTCCCAACGCTCACCTTCCGCGTGGAGCCCAGTGATTTCCCCGATACTGCGGTGCTTCCTGGTACATGCGCAAACTCGGGGTCTCGGCACAGCGCTCCTCAGCGTGCCCCGACGGGCCTGCAGCCCAGCCCCCCGGGGCCTCTCCTGCCTGGGGGCCTCTGCTCCGTCAGGAGGCCTGGGGGCCAGGGGCTCCCGTCCTCTGCTGGGAGTAGCCTGTCCTTGTGTTCTCGGCCCCCAGGCTGGTCCCTAAGTCTGTGCCTGTTCACTGACCTGAGAAACCATCCCGGTCAGAAGCTGCCCAGGCCAGTGCTGGAGCTGAGCAGCTGTCTAGCTTTCTCTTCTCCACAGGCTGCAAGTTAAATCGCCTGAACGTGGTGGTCGGTGAATACGCCAGCGCCTGCTTACAGGTGGCCGGAGACTGTGGGACTGACGTGCTCGACCTGTGGACCCTGATGCAGAAGGACGGTCAGGTATGGCGGCTCGCTGGGTCCTTCTGGGCGAGCAGGGTCACGGCGTGACTCAGCTGTGAGTGGCTGAGTAGGTGTCTGATGCAGCCAGAGCCCGGCCAAAGCTCTGAGCTGCTGAGTCCATGTTCTTCTAAACTCTTCCTGAGGACACCAGGAGGTTCCTTCTCGAACCCTGCTCGCTACTCTCACTGTGGGTCCGAGCCCCTCTGCCTGGGGCTGAACCTCAGACGGAGAAGCCATGGGAGTTGAGTCTACGCAGGAGCCAGTGCCGTACCATTAGACCACACAGCTCCTCCCCGGCTGGTAAACACACGTCCTTCCCACGCAGCAGCACTCACCTCTGCACCACCACTGTCGTCCCAGACGGACAGCTTCCCATGGCAGCCGCGCCCGAGCCCTCCTGTCCCCCGGCCTCACCTCCTCGTCCTGCCAGCACGCTCCTGGTCAGTAACACGTGTTACCTTCCCAGACCAAGAAGGCCTCGTGCCAGCACTAACACTGTTTCAGCCGCAGAAAGGCACGGGTGTCCTGGCGCCTTCGCTCAGGGTGGCCTTGGCCGTCTGGTGACTCTGGGCCGGGGCCACAGGAGGTGAGGCAGCGGAGCCCCGGTGACGGGCAGTCAGCGGCTTACATGTGAGAGCAGCCGGGCCACGTCCTTTTCTGACACGGCGCGGGGGAAGCTGGAAGCCATTACCAGGCAAACGATGTATTTAAGTAGAATGTGCTACCAGCTAAATTGGTATTTGAGATGCGTAGTGCTAATGGTTCTAAGTCCAGAAAGCCCATTTACCAGTGTGAACGGTAACAGTCTGGTCCCTGCAGAATGGGGCGGCCCCTGGACGGGTTTCCGCGCAGGGAGGCGTGCACCCCATGTTCACAGCGCACGCCTGTGCTTCCCGGGGCCGCCCTGCAGCAGCCGGGTCCCGGCCAGGAGGCGGCGCTCTCCGTCCCTCTTGTGAAACGCTGAGGCCTCCCGGCCGGGACCGCAGACTAGAGCACGAGGCTCAGGAGGACTCGCCCAGGGAGTCAGCCATGGTCAGTGCTGCCGGGACCAGGCGTGGGACTGGCCTGGTCTTCCAGCGTCACTGGCCTCGCTCTCCTCCCAGTACCTGCCTGCCAGTCTAACACCGAGAGGCGGGAATGCCCTGCCTTCTCACGTGTTCGTTTTGTCGGCCACCCTGACGCACCAGCTTCTGAGCCAGTGGCCAGAGGAGGCTCCGTCCTCACGGCGGCTGGGGAAGCCCCGTCTGTGACTGCCCGGCGGCTCCTGCCAAGGGCTGTGGTCACTGAGGAGCCTGGGGTGCCACTGGGGGCCGGGGAGGACCTGCACGCCCGTGACCGCCCTCTCCCCTCACAGGACTTCGCCCCCTACTTGTCCGACGGCCTGCACCTGTCCCCACGGGGAAACGAGTTCCTCTTCTCCCACCTCTGGCCGCTCATCGAGAGGAAGGTGTCCTCCCTGCCGCTGCTGCTCCCTTACTGGCGCGACGTGGCCGAAGCAAGACCAGAGCTCAGTCTCCTCGGGGACGGGGACCATTAGGCCCGAGCACGAGGCTGTCGGGGACCGGACGCCGGCAGTCGCCACATCACCTGATCGGTGTGTGTCTGCTCAAGCTCAGCCTTTGCCCGTGGCCCTGGACCAAAACAGACGTTTGTACCAGGATGAATAAAGCATATACCTCTCCAGGGAAGCCTGGCACCGAGCATGCTTTGCTATTTAACATTTAGATGCAGGTGCCACCCACGCCACCGCTGCAGCATACACTGAGCAGCCGGGGAGGCTATCAGCAGGGAAAAAAGGTAAAAGACAGTTTTATTTTTTAAAAAGTCGATTTTATAAAAAAATGGTTTTGTTACATTTAGCTGGGAACTGCTTCACTCACACATACACCCACTCACCCTCCATCAGACTCCAAAAGTGTAACTAAAATATAAGGATATGGTGACTAGTTAAAAGCCAGCAACCACAGGTACAAGTTCAAGTATTAGTGTAACAGCCATCTGCGTAACAAACCTCCGTAGGAGCAGACACCACTTGTCACAGGTTTGGTTAGTTGCCCTCAAAGTTTATAAGTTCCTCATTAAACGTGTTGGCTGATGACACATGTCAGGACTTAAGGGGAGAAGCTTGAACTAGAATTTCAAGGAAGTCAGAATTCCCGATGACTTCTTCACACAGGAGTGCACTCGAGTCCTGAACCCACGTGCACTCAGCACCACTCACGGGCTGCCCCCCGAGGCCACGCCCATGTGGGAGGAGGGTTCCTCAAGCTGAGGGGCAGACAGGCCCGAACCGAGTCTGCCCGGGACACCTGCCTGGACAGCCGGGACCACAGGAGTAAGGCGGCAAGCCCGCCGGGCCTGAGCAACTCGGCGGACGGCCTGGACAGCAGTACCGGCCCCCCAGTGTGACATGGCGGAGCCACCCAGCCTCCGAGGCCCCAAAATACAGCTCGGCAGCGGGCCACCCCAGGAAGACAGTTCCCTGGGTCAGCAGTGCCCAGAGGAGCCGAGCCCCGGCCCGGGGGAATGGCACCGTGCCCGCTGGGGCTCAGGGAGGCCAGCGCAGCAGCGCTCACAGCAGGCCCGGGCGCCCAGGTGCCGTTGGCTCAAGCTGGGAGGCAGTGCTCCCAGACCGCATCCCGACCCACCAGCATCGACCTGGCCCTCAGCAGGCTCCCAAATGCCCCCAGATCAAACGAAGCCTCCTGTGGAGGCGACAGCCACTCGCACACCGAGCCCTGGCCCGGCCTCCTCCGGCTCCTGGGCCAGAGGGCTGCCGCTGGGGCCGCGGCTTCCGGGAGAGCACCTTCCGGGAGAGCACCGGAAGGCTGTGCTGCCGGAGGGACTGCGGGGGCCTCGGGAAGGCAGTGCTGTGGCCGCCGGCGGACAGCGTGAGGCCGGGAACACGCTTGGGAAACAGCGCTGCCCAGCACAGGCGGCCCCACGGGCAGGATCTGTAAGGCCGCCGGCTGTGACTCCCACTGTAAACGAGACTGCGACACCGCAGCAAGCACTGACCTTAGAGGCTGAAACCCACCCAATCACGCCTGAGTGGATGGGGTCCCCTGCTGTGAGCGTGGGGTCGGACTGAGAACCAGAACCCAGGCTGTGGAGGTAACACACAGCTCAGCCGTGTCTTCCGCATCTTTACTGAGGGCAGGAAAACAATCACTGTGTTCCAGTCAGCGCCGCACGCCGCCCCCTCGTCACACTGGTGAAAAGACCCCGCTCGCCCTCAGTGCCGTCAGCAGGTGAGAGGCTACTTTACCAAAACGTAATACTGATGGCCTCTGCACCACAGGTTGAAGGATAGTTTAAACATAAACAGTAAAACCTGAAAGCCTCAAAATAAGCTAGACTCACCTTACCTTTCACACGGAAAAGGCCCAACCACACAAGTACGTACGCCAGGAGTCCAGACCCGGGACCAGCCCCTGCTGGCGTCACTGCCCTGGGTGACGGAGGGCCGGTCTGTAGGAACACTGCGCACAGGGCGAGCGGGCACCCACCGCGCTAGCACTCGGTCTCCTTGCTGTCGACGCGGTTCTGCCGCTGCAGCTTGAAGGACGAGGCCTTCTCGCTCCTGGTGACCGGGTGGTCGGTGAGGTCCTCGAACGACTTGGCGGCGGCGCTGCTGTTGGGGAAGGGGTCCTTCTCGAAGCCGTCCTCGTCCACGTGCGAGTCCGTGCTGGGGTCCTCCTGGATGGTGTCCATCCGCTGGTGGTCCAGCTTCGGGGCTACGGGCACCAACGGCATCACGGGGCCGGGCTGCAGGGGCTGCAGGCGGCCTGGGGTCTGCGGCCCCGGAAAGGGCTTGATGATGCGGACCGAGGCCGAGTCCATGCTGCTGAGCATCTCCACGTTCTGGAAAGACCGGAGGGAACGGTGAGCGTGAGCGGCACATCCTCCAGCTCCAGCCCCCACCCAGCCTCACACGGTGGGGGCCACGGCCCCTCACGCTCAGGCAAAGGCCAGGCGAGGTGCTCTCCACTCAGAAATGCCATGGGAAGGTAGCCTGCAAATGGCCGGCCCGCTGACCATGTGAGCACCGGAGGAAGCTTACACCAGCTCTCAAGGCCAGGCCTCAAGACAAAGCCGTCTCCAAACAGTAACCGAGTCGGTGCTGGGCAGCTGGGTCACTCAGGCCGAGCAGCACCGCCCCTTACGTGTCCGCCCATCCCCCTGGCCGAGGGCCTGGGCCTCACGGACCCTCAGTCTTTCCCGCG
This sequence comes from Vespertilio murinus, assembly GCA_963924515.1. Taxonomy (NCBI): domain Eukaryota; kingdom Metazoa; phylum Chordata; class Mammalia; order Chiroptera; family Vespertilionidae; genus Vespertilio; species Vespertilio murinus. Next base: position 68,873,200 of record OZ004713.1, on the reverse strand, counting down.
GCAGCCACCGAGAGCCTCCTTCCGCGCGGCATACTTACACTGGGGTGGAACAGGGACAGAGACTCGTACTGCTTGTCCAGCTTCTTATCCTAGAAGGAGGCAGGGAGAGGTCATTGCCACCAGCAGAATCCACTCCCATGCGTTCCTTAGCGGCCCTCCTAACACCCAGGGGAGAACTCGGCACTGAGCTGCATTTCAGTCAAAGGCACAGAGCTGGGTTGCAGGCTCGATCCCCGGCCCTGGTCAGGGCCCAAGTGGGAGGCAACCAATCGATGTGTCTCTCACATCACTGTTTCTCTCTGTCTCTCCTCCCTTCCACTCTCTTAAAAAAAAAAATCAATGGAAAAATATCCTCTGGTGAGGATAACATAAAAATAAACAGAAGTATAAACAGAAGTATAAAATTCCTCAGAAACTACACAGGAATGAAACATCCACACACAGAAGGTATGCCTTCCCCGGGCCAACACCAACATATGTCATTGGAAACACCGGTCAGACTTTGTTAAGGACAGATTTTATCTTTTCCAAAGATCATATGGCCGGAGCTGTTCCAAACGTTAAGGGACTATTTCATTACTTCTAAGTGGAGACTTACCACACAATGGACCAGAATGCTGAGAGGAATCCAAACGAGCAGGGAGAACACCAGGACGGAGCCCACGATGTTGTCTGCGAGGAACTTCCCTGTGGACAGTGAGGGCGGGCTGTCTGAGCCAGTCTCCCAGGACTCGCTCCGAGCATCATCGCCGTGACGAATGCCACGGGCTGCTGCCGACACGCTCCTGACTCTGCAGAGTAGCAAGTGTCTGTGCACCTGAGAGACCCCCCATACCCCCAACCACAGGTCCCCTTCCGGCAACAGCCAAGACAGAGCGGTCAGTGCCACACGGGGGCCGGAGCCGCTGGGAAGGGAGTCACTGTGCAGAGGCTGCCGGGACAATGCTTGTGAAGACAGTGTTGTTGCTCTCTGGGTAGTTTTGTGACTAAACTCTAGTTATAGGCCCCAGAGGACATAATACATCCCTGCTTCTGCAAAATCAGGCCCATTTTAAAAATAAAGCCCTCATCAGATAATTTCCGATTTAGTCTGCAGGGCTGGCCGTGCTTAGACTCTTGTGCGTTATTTAGTAGAGAAGGAAGCCAGTGCTGTGACTGAAATCCATGCTGCCGTCTGCACGGGGCAGACTGAGTCCGCCCGAGGTCCCAGACGGAACTAGTGGTGACCAGTGCACCTGCTGCCGCAGGATCGGGTCTGCACTTTCCAAATGTCCGCAGACCAGCACCGGGGATCGCCTACCGAAAGTGTTGATGCTCAGCTGATCGATGAAGTCCCAAAACCGCTCGATGACATCCTGTACTCGTTTCTCGCATTTGCCCTACGAACAGAAAACAGCATCTTTCCTAAAAGAAATGCACTAGAAGCACCGTGGCTTCTACACACAGCTAACGCCTGAAGGGCTGTCAAACGCCTGGGCTCACCTTTGACACGGGAGACAATTTTAAAAATATATATATTTTATTAATATTTTACAGAGAGGAAGGGAGAGAGAGCTAGAAATGTCGATGAGAGAGAAACATCGACCAGCCGCCTCCTGCACACCCCCGATCGGGGATGTGCCCGCAACCAATGTACATGCCCCTGACCGGAATCAAACGTGGGACCTTTCAGTCCGCAGGCCGACGCTCTACCACTGAGCCACACCGGTTTCGGCAGCACGGGAGACAACTTAAGGGTGGCGAGCTCTAAGAAAGGAGGTGCTATCCCCGAGGCCTCACCACCAGGCCGCTTCTCTAAGGGAGCTCAGGGTTCCCAGGCGACAAGACCCAGAAACCAGGGTGTAAAGACGACCGTTCCAGGAAGGTGGCCCGAGCATCCCGGGGAACACAGCCAGAGGCCGGGGAGGCCTCGGGACGCTAACCCTCCACCACCAAGCTCTGCACAAACAAAATGGCGTTTCTGTAGAGACCACACGGTCTGACGTGGGTGGATTAAGCTGCTTCTAGATTTTTCCTACTTACAAATGGCGACTTAGGTTTACTTTTCCGATCTCAGTTTTATAATGAACAGAAACCAAATAATCAGGACCTGCTGCCCCACAACCACCCGTTGTGCCGAAGGCGCCGGTCCCGGCCAGCCTCGGGACGCGGAGCCCCTGCTCAGAGCGCTCACGGCTGCCGAGGGCACGGCTCTGCCCACAGGCTGCGCCCACACCGACCTCCCGGCAGATCACACAAGGAGCGCTGGGGGCGGGCCGGGGAGCCGGAGACACGGACGGACGGACAGGGCAGCTCCGGTTTGGTTTCCTTCCATCTGCAAACGGAGTGCACCGCGAACACCTTCCACTGGCTGCGCCTGATGCGTACTCACGTTCATGTCACAGAAGCCCACGGTGCAGGGCTTGCCTTTCCGCAGAAACAGGTTCCTCTGCTCGGCGTCGACGTAGGGCACGCACCGGCCCTCGCGGTCCCGGCAGCACACCTTGCACGAGTTGTCCGTCTCTGAAACCACGGCAGAGCGAGTGAGTGCTCTGACCGCCTCCTCTCCTCCCGGGGCGGGAGCGCTGGCTTTTCACTCAAAGCCTCTCTTCTCGGCTCCACCTCAAGGAGGAACTTCTGAGTTCGCCTCTGCCCCTCCGTGCCTCCGGAGTAGAGGCCACAGGTAAACATTTACACAGAAGTTTTATTTTTTTTTTAAGAGTAAAAACCAAATTATCCCCTATACTTCGTAATGCAAAATGTTTCCCTTCATCCCAGCATTATTATACTGCTGCTTTCAGCCCTTCTCTCTCACACAAGGACACCCTGAGGGCCAGGGCTCCAGCTGACAAGGGGACAGAGCTGTCACCTGTGGGTGTGGCCACGTGACCTGGGAGGGGCAGGCGGTCTGCGCACAGCACCCCCCCAAGGCCAGCAGTGACGGCCCCAGGTGAGCCTCTGGCACGCTCTCAAAGCGGACACGCCCAGCAAGTCACCGGGCAGGAGAGCCAGGCAGACTTCCGCGGAGTCAGCACCGACAGTCACCGAGATCAGCTAGGACACCGAGAACTGGAAAAACCACCTCCGGGGAGAGCGGCTTTGCCATGGCTCATTCATCACCGTTTCCGGGGCCTTGACCGTGTGGCCGTGGAGGCGGCCTAAGCCTCTTGCCGGCCCTCAACAGTGTTTACTCGGCGTCTGCCATGTTATCGCCTTATTCATCGCTGCTCCGCCCGGGGACCGATGATCCGCTGTGGGGCTGCGGAGGCCCCAACCCAGGGTGTGGTTTCTGGGCTCTTCGTTTTGAAATCAACAGAACTGTCGGGTGGGCAGGAAGCTCAAAGCCATCCATCCGAGGGGCCCCCAGACCCAGGCCTCCAAAGCTAACGTGAAACCTGAGGCCACGTGTCCGAGGCCAGCACCGCTGCCCACCAGCACTGAGGCCCCGGGCCTGGCCCACGGCGGGCGGCGGGCGGCGAGCATGCTGCTCAGCGGGCCAGTCCTGGAACCGGCTCTCCGTGAATGCCAACGGGACAGCGCCTGCTGCTTTCATGCGTGTCTGACACGGGAAAGAGCAGCGAAGACACAGCCACCACCCGTCACCCACAGATTCTCTCCTACTCGCCCACACTGGCCACATGGTCTGACAACGTGGCAAGGAGAGAGCCTAACGGCTGGTTTTCACAGACGAGAGGTGGAGCCAGGATATGAACCCAGAGGTCTGCCCCCACGCACCTGCACACCCTTCATGGCGCTGGGCTCCCCCATCCTCAGCAGCAGCGGGGGCTGACACTGTCGGGGCCCCACGTGGAGGGAGTGGGCTGGGCAGACACAGGCCACCCCCTCCCTGCAGCAGGGCCGTGGGCGCACGTGCTCACCGTTACAGGCGCAGGACTCCAGCTGCTGCTCCCTCTCGCAGAAGGGCACGCACTTGCCGTCCTTGCACTTGCCCAGGTCCAAGCACACCGTGTCATCCTCGGCGTCCCCGGGAGGCGGGCACTCGCTGCTGTTCCCTAAAGCACCACCGGCAGAGGCCCTGAGTCACGCCTCCAGTTCCACAGGGCACACTGCACCCATCCCGGCCCTGGGCCCGGGCTGGCCGAGGGAAAGGTGACCATCGGCAGGGACACGCCGTGTCCCATCAGCAGATGGGGTCTGGGAGGGGCCAGGCCGAAGGCCCAACCGCCCGCGCTGCGCCTGGCCTCCCTCAGCCACTAGCACCTGCCGAGCATCGGCTGTCACTCCTGCACCGTGAAGCCTCACAGACAGGTAATACATGCGTGCGGACCATCCCCACTCACACCACCACCACCAGTGCCGCCAGGGGGACTAAAAGCGCACTCCCCGTGGAGAGACGTTCAAGAAACTATATATAAAGATGAGAAATCACTTTGCAAGCATCAAACTGGCAAAAACAAATAAGTTTTGGCAAGGACGTGGGACAGAGGCGCCCGCGGGCACTCGGCACAGACATGGCGCAGGAAGGATGTCCGCACAGCCCTGCCCGGTGTCCAGGCGATGACGGCCATCCCAGCGGCCCCTGCTCGGTGAGTGAGGCCATCACATGACGAGCACTCGGCAGGTGCCCTACGTGAACTCCGCACAGACACGGACAGCACGCAGTGCAGAGGAGGACTTGGAAACGTGGTATTGAGTTGAAAAGATCTAAGGCAGAGTGCCATTTTGGCATGTTCAATACACACAGACACAAAAGGATACACACATCCAGATACACGCTAACCGCAGCAGAGGGAAGAGAAGGGAGGGCCGCAGAGGAAGGTCTGCAGGGCCCTGACAGTGCGCAAACTGAGCGCGCACTCAGCTCCGCACGGCGGGCAAGGGCTGCTTTCACGCCAAACAGCCTGGGTCCCAAACACGCACCTCCCACGTGAGCATCTCCAGAAGCAGCAGAGCCATACCTGTGCAGTAAGACACGCCTTTGCACGTGGCATTAATAGCCTCCTGGCACTTCTTCTGGGCCGTCTCAAACTGGCAGTTCTTACAGCAAGGGCTGTTCCGGTCACTGCAGAGCAGCAGACGGGGCCGTTCAGTCGGAGGACAGTGCAGGGCCAGCACCCAGTCCTGTCCAGGGCCCTGAGGACCGGCTCACCCGCTCCTGCAAACCGGCTTCCAGGTGCTGGCGCCACCTGCACCACTCTGTCTGCCCGTCCCCCTGTGGACTCAGGCGGGCAACCAGCCAACGGGACAGGCTGGCCCGAGTGACTTGTCTTTAGAACATCTTGGTGTTAAACACCTGTTCATTAGCTTAATGTACACCATGCAGTAATTGAAGAGAGAACACTGGCCTGCAAGGCAATCCATGTCAGGAAACTCAGCAGCCCGGCCCTCCTCCCGGAGTATTTACACGCTGACATGCATGTAGGCAGTCAAGTCTGTTATTCCCCATAAACAAGCTTTCCCCTCTGCTTCCACGCAGGCCTGGCTCAGGGGACATAACAACAGAGATGCCTTCTAGCTTGTAACCTGCTTCCTCCGCATGAGTTCTGCATTAAACGGGGCAACACCCACCAGCTACTGTGCGGACACTCAGCTCATCATGCCCAGGACTGCCGTGCCGATGGCGTCCAGGACTGGCGATTGCAGAGAATGCAGCCCTGAGAGAACCACTGACGTCCCCGCCCCACCCCCGACATGTTTCCTCAGACACGACGCTTGCTCTGGGGAGTGTCCGCTCGGCAGCAGCAGGCGCGAGAGGAGGGATTCCATGACAGACGGTCACACTGCTTGGAGGAAGCATTTTTCTTGCTGTCAAGGGCACAGGGTAAACACATGTGCGTGCACACACGTCCTCACACCAATTCCAAAGGCCCTGTGTCCTCAGCCTGCTGGGACCTGGACACACACACACACACACACACACACCCCGTGCCCGCCCGCGCGGCCCACCTGCACCGCACGCCCGCCTTCAGCGTGCAGTTGTTGTGGCAGCAGGTGTCGTTGTTCAGGTACATGATGCCCGGGTCGCACTCCTCGCCCTCGTCCACGCGGGAGTTGCCGCACACCTTGTTGCTGCGCTCCTGGAAGCACTCCTGGGCCTTGATTTCGATGGTCTTGAAGATGGACTGCTTGCTGCAGCTGGAGAACATCTGAGAGAGAGAAGGCCCACACAGCGTGAAAGCCCATTCCTGTGTGTGCGCCTCCGGGCTGAACGCAGTCCTCGGAGCCTCCTGGCCGTCCTCCGCCTGAGACCGAGTCCTCCGCTCCGCGGGATGCTGAGAAGCGGGTGCAGATTCGGTGAAGAGCCTAAAATTCTTCCCAGGAAGGCAAGCTGCACGCAGGCCGAGCCCAAACCTCCCAGCCAGCCCGTCGAGGACAAGCAGCCAGGCCTGAGTGGAGGGGTGAGCTCCCCCCAACCACAAGCTGGGCCTCCTCGTCCGGCACCACGGGGACAGTGCGAGCCATCAGACCTCTCTCTCTCTTCTGAGACACCACACGCAGGCACGCCAACGGGCTGATCCGGCTCCCCACCCCCTTCCCTGGCTCTTTGCAAGAATCATCCATGCTTACAGACTAACAGGTGAGCCCAGGAGAAGCAGTCGTACACAGGCTACTGGAAGATTGTTCTAAACTGACAGCTAAACCAGCGGTCGCCCACCTTCCGGCCCTCACGGACCACCAGCTGGCGACGGCTGCTCCAAACATGCTCGTGAGTCCCTGACAGCTTTGAACTGACCAAGGTCTCCAGGCTGCTCCCGCCTCGCTCCCCAGAACCGCGGACGTGGATCCTCCTGAGCGCGGCAGAGTCACCAGCAGGCGAGGCGAGCCCACCAGCCCCGCGATCTAGAACTGCGACACAAACCTAACGTGGCTGAGCCCCATGTGGCTCAAACGCACATGCTCCATCTCGATATCAAACCCGGATGCGACAGGCCACGTTCACTCCCGCACACGAGTGTCCAGGGACTGGTAATTAGCAGTGCATCCCGGAGCGAACCCGTTCTGCGCTCTGCTTATAACTAAATTGCCGCTTTCTGTCCTAACCCCGTCAAGATGCTCCAAGACACATACCTTATTGTTCTCGTGATCTCCGCTCACAGCTATGGGGTACATCACGAATTTTCCTCCCTGTTCCTCGTTTGGGACACATTCCGCTATAGTATCCGGATCATGTTCCGCTCCAAAATTGTGGCCCAATTCATGAGTTGTAACCAGGTCAGCTTCCTTAAAGATCATGCAAAGAAAACATTACTTGCCAATACCCAACCCCACTGCTGTCTGAAACGGGGCCCTGATGACTGGGGCCCGGACAGAACCCTAACTCTGCCCAGAGGACCCTGTGCCCAGCTACAGCGCCCCTTCCCACGCTCCCTCGAGCGTCTAGGCGGCCAGGGGACCGGCCTGGCGCTGAGCTGTAAACAGCCTGCGGGCGGGGCCGCCAGACCAGTTTTAAAAGGGGCAGACTCTGCTCCCTCCGTCCTCCTCTCCGCAGCACAGAAGGGGCCATCCTGTGGCCATGAGGACACAGGCTCAAGGTCAGAGGGCAAGATCGGCCCAGCCTCACGCTGCGCCGCCCAATGCCGCCCGCACACTTCTCTAAGTCACTGCTCACTGGAGTTTCTGTTCTGTGGACGTTCTAGACTTTGCCTAACACATTCCCAGTGGATACATCTGGGCAAAAACAAGACCCTAAACTATCCCACAGGGGAGAACAGGCCACTTAAAACATAAGAAGTCATCGTGACTGCAGACTCTCTACTAGTAACACCAAACCCTACCGGGCCAGGGCAGCCTTCGCGCCCGGAGGGACTGGGAATGCACCGGCAGGTCCTCAGGCTGAAGGGCAGGGGGGACGTGCACACGCTCAGGGTCTCCTCCGCACCCTCTCAGGAAGCTCCTGAGGCTTTTACCAAATGCTGCCATTAACGAGAGGAGGCCCGGCCCGGGAGAGCAGAGCCTGGGGCTGCAGGCCAGCGCCCCGCAGAGCAGGGCAGAGTCCTGGGCACGGCTTCCGGGGAACAAAGGCCAGGTGCGTCTTGGACGAAGTCTGACAAGTAACTTTTATTTCCTTCTTTATATCTTTTATTTTCAGATTTCTCACCAAAGAGCATGTGTTTAGGCATAAAAAAAACAATAACAACCTAGTATGTATTGCTCTTTTAGAAGACATCTACATAAATATATAATTAAAACAAACTAAACATTTATTTAAAAAATAAAAGAACATACCTTTGTAAGAATAGTTTTACCATAATTTTTGGTGCTGGTCAGACCACTATTCAAATAGATATTTTTCTTTATAATTGGACTGTAGTAAGCTACAGGAGAGAAAACAAATTGCTCGTTCAGTACAGAACTTTCATAAAAGCCAACCAGCCTGCTGTTCCCACAGTCACGGGGCACACGGGAAACTCACCCTTTGGACAGACACCGCCGTGAGTGTTTGCTCTGGAAGAGCCAACATAAGCCAATCCAAGAGTTCCCATGTCAAAATCCTGGTACGTGAAAAGATGTGCTAGGCAGACTTTAGATGCTTTTTCAGCTATATCAGAGCTAAATTGCTTAAAAAAGGAAAATGTTCTTAATTAGGTTAACAATGGCATGGCATCGGGAGACGTTTCAACCACGTGTTCCCGACCAGCTCCGTGGGACTGCGGGTCTGCCCCCCGAGTGCGGGCAGGGCAATGCTCCTTGCCACAGCCCACGCCCACCTACCCGCACAGGTGAGGGCCGACGCCATCTGCAGGGTGGGGCACAAAGGGAGGGCTGGGAGAGGTTCTCACAGCTCTAGGAACGACGAGGGTGGGGTGAGGTGCAGCCCAGCCCGGGCACATCTGCCCCCATCGTCAGACGCAGGCCTGGGACACCTGTCTCTCTCAGGGCCTCCAATTCACACCAGACAAGGGCTTCTCAAGTATTTCAAGAATGCTAATGGTTTTAGTAGAAACCTCTCCTACAACAACTCACAGTTTCCAATTAAAAAACACCTTCATTTTTAAAATGCTTAACCTGAACGGCAGGGTGCCGGCCAGGCGGCCCAGGTGGTTAGAGCGTCATCCCAATGCACTAAGGTTGTGGGTGTGGCCCCGGGTCAGGGCACAGACAACCTGGCTGAAGAGCTGGTAACATTCTGAAATTCCATTCAAGCTTGGAACACTGGACTGGGGCCTGTGAGACTCCGGAGAGCACGGATGGACACGCACTGTACCGAACTAACCCAGGCAAACAAGCTCTAAACCTGTGGTAATTTGTGAGCGCACCCAGAGGCAGCTAACACACTACCAACCTGCGGAGAGAGAAGCACTATCATTTGCTAGAAGGTCATTTTGCAAAGCAATGTAATCACAAACTCAAACCCTGACCTCATGTGCAGACAGGACACCTCACACCCTGCTGGGAGAGTTTAGGTTCACTACCTTTAGGTTCACTACCAGAATAAAAACACAAACACTTAGAATTCTTGAACAGAACTTCTAGATCTCGAAGTTATAAATCTGCCGCCTGATTCCTTCCCATACCACTAATCACTGACCTAAGAGATGCTCTAACGGTTTACAAGAGACTTGAACAAACAAAATTATCCAAGACTGTGCCCTGGGCATCCACCGACTTTCTATCCATGGCCTCGCTGGGCCCTCACAGACGGCAGGCAGCACACTGCTCTGAGCTCACTGGGCCCTCACAGACGGCAGGCAGCGCACTGCTCTGAGCTCACTGGGCCCTCACAGACGGCAGGCAGCGCACTGCTCTGAGCTCTCCCGTGGGCACTCGCACACACAGTGCTGCGGGGGACGGGACTGCTGACCAGCTGCCCGAGCTGCTCCGGTTCCCAAGCCCCCTTTCTAACATGCCCTGTCAGCAGACGTGCCCCCACCCACACCCACACCCCCACGAAATGGCACGTGGTAGCAACAGCGCCCGTGGGCCCCGCCCACCTCCAGCAGCATCTTCACGTCCCAGGCGTCCTTGTCCTCGTTCGGGAAGCTCTTGGCCATGTTGTAGTGCCGCTCCCCAGGCTTTACATCATGTGGAGACTTGAAAATGAGAATCTATACTTAAAGAGATAATACGCTTAGAACACGTCAGAAAAAGTCATAAGCTGAATACTGCACTTTTCAGATAGTCAATAAAAGCCGATTCTAGAAAAAGTTTTGGAACCAGAATTTCATAAAATTCTTCAGCCCTAAATAATTAATGTTTAAAAACAAAGTGAGAAGCAGATGATAATGGAAAACTTGTCAATGAATGATTTATGAATTTATAAATGTTCTCCCAAATTTTCATTTTCTCTGTATTTAGTTGAAAACGAGAACTTCAGTTCCATTAGCCTAAAATACCTAGTTCAACTCTCGTCGATGACGCAGAGATGCAAACAGGATGTGCGTCGCTCTGAGCCACGGGAGCAGAAGGGTGTGAAGAAGAGGTGGCTCCTTGTTAGTGGTCCTGCTCACTGACACAGAGCGAGGAACAGGCCACGCGTGGCACGGCCTGCCTGTGGAGGGCATACTCTGCTCTGCACCACATGGGTAGCTCACTGGGTGCGCTTTGCAGCTTTGGTGCTGGGTGGCCACGACCCATTCTGGGGTGAAGCAGGAAGCCTACTGTGACTGCCATCTAACCCACACCTTCCTGCCCATCTGGTGCCAGGAAAGAAGCTGATATTTTTATCTCCTATATCACACCCTTTTTTCCAACTGGTTCCAAGTTCCAAAGCAAAAAAAAAAAAAAGAAAAAAGCTTCCTTTACTGATCCCCTAAAACCCGAACAAGTCACAGCTGTTTTAACAAGTGAGGCAGCTTTATTTGAGCCACAGTGGGGTAGTCACCAACATATTCATGAAATGGAAAAGCATGATCCAGAGAGTACTGCATACCGCCACTGTGTCAAATACACACACACACACACACACATGCTATACATGCAGAAAGGTCTCTGGAAAAATACACATGAGACTAGTGGCATGGGTGTCTCTGAGGAAAGAAACTGTTTGACAATGAGCAGAGATTACGGAGACTTACTTTTCACTGGCTTTTGTGCCATATGTATATGTTACCTATTCAAACAATAACTTAAAAAAAGAAAATGCAAGTAAAAGAACGGGAAAAGGGAAAAATAATTCTCTTAGTTTTATGCAAAGTATATAATAGTTTAACATTTATAAGAATGATGTATAATTTGTAACTACAGAGCCTTTAAGAATATGGTTAATTCAAAGCAAAGCCTAGGAAAAAATATAAACAATAATTTCCATATCAAAGTGTTTGTCCAGAGCAATACCCAATTTCAGAACAGTCGTTTTACTTAGTCTTATAAATTTGGAACAATTTTTACTATGAGATACTAAGATGATACTAATGCACTGTGGCTGGACATATTTTTATTTTGGGGGGGTTTTTTTAGAGAGAGAAAGAGAGAGATAAAAATATTGCATACCCTAGCTGGTTTGGCTCAGTGGATAGAGCATTGGCCTGTGGACTGAAGGGTCCCGGATTCGATTCCAGGCAAGGGCACATGCCCAGGTTGCGGGCTTGATGCCCAGTGTGGAGCATGCAGGAGGCAGCCAATCAATGATTCTCTCTCATCACTGATGTTTCTATCTCTTCCTCTCTGAAATCAATAAAGATATTAAGCAAAACAAAATACACTGTGCACCCCTATGGGGACTGAGCTTGCAACTCGGACATGTGTCCCAACATGGTCGAAGCCATGACCTCTGGGTGCATGGATGACGCTCAACCACTGAGCCACACCAGCTGGGCTGGACATACCGCATTTGCCGGACGACCCTTTGGCCCTGAAAAATATGCCTCCAAGTGGGGGGTAGTCTTATACGGCGAGTATATAACAAACTCTGTATTTTGAGTGGAAATGTTAGGGGGTCGTCTTATACGCCCAGTCGTTTTATACACCAGCAAATACGGTATTTTTCAGGGCCAAAAAATCGTCTTATACGCCGGCAAATACGGTACTCTATTTTAAAAAATATATATTTTATTGATTTTTTTACAGAGAGGAAGGAAGAGGGATAGAGGGTTAGAAACATCGATGAGAGAGAATCATCGATCAGCTGCCTCTTGCACACCCCCCTACTGGGGATGTGTCCGCAACCAAGGTACATGCCCTTGACCGGAATCCAACCCGGGACTTTCCAATCCGCAGGCCGACACTCTATCCACTGAGCCACACCGGTTTCGGCTGGACATACTCTATTAACGAGATAAGAGAAGTCAGGAGGTTTGGAAGAAAGAGCTTCTGGTCTGTATGCATCAATGCCATACCCTGCCCTGCACACAGTAGTTCTGAACAACTCTTCTGACTACAGATTCTAACTAAAGACACAGGCCTGGTCACAGGCAAGGAAAACAGGGCGGAGTAAAAGGCCCTGAATTCGAGAAGGGAGATCAGAGCAGCAAGAAGGGCTTTTTGCCTAAAACAAGCTTAAGAACAGAAAACTGCATAATCTACAAACAATTAATATAAAACACTGTAATTTAACAGAGAAGAAGGATGGCATTTGAGAATATTTATGATTACATCTGAAGTGACGAATCTTTACATCACAGCACCCAGCGGAGTATGTCAGCCACATGCACGGCAAGTACCTGTTCTATCTGGATCCCGTAGCCTTTGAAACCGGCGTTGTCCCAGGAAGTGTTCCGGTAGATGTCATCGACTCTGTCGATGAGCTCTATCTGTGTGGAGAGGGGACATTATGTACACCTGCACTGCTCTCTGCAACGCAACGAACCCGGAGGGAGAAAGCCATCAGTGCGGAGAACATGCCGTCACAGAAGTTTCTTCCAATTACAAAAACTAGCATGATGCTGTTCTTTATCACTGACAGCGCTGACAAAGAAGTTATTCCAGCCCCAAATAAAGTCTTGTTACCAGAGTAAAACAGTGCTGCACACTAGTATAAATCAAGTAATCAATTGCATATGGAACCAAAACTTGCCATTCCAGTCAGTTACCAAAATGAAAATGAAGTCAATCCATTTACCTAAAACAGTCTCCTCTAAGGGACATTCGGTCTTCACTCAGTCTCTTGGCAAGTTCCTCAAACGCCTTCCTCGGAGAGAGAGGAGCAGCGCTGGGCCCTGCTAAGCGTGGCCCCACCCTCCCTGGGCAGAGCGCAGCTCTCTCTGGGGGCCAGGCGGAGGGAGAGCCAGGAAGATGAGGCTCCCTCCCCCCTCCTTCCCCACTGCGACCCTGCTAGCGGTTCTCCACCTGTGCTGGCGACCAGACCATATCGCTTAGTTTCAATTTCATCGCAACCCACAGGGTGAGAACCGCTGCTGTGGAGCCTAAGACCATGGGAAAATACAGATGTTTACTTTATGATTCATAACAGTAGCAAAATATTCACATTACAATTCATAACAGTAGCAAAATTAGTTATGAAGTAGCAATGAAGATAATTTTATGGTTGGGGTCACCACAGCATGAGGAACTGTATTAAAGGGTCGTGGCATTAGGAAGGTTGAGAACCACTAGCTTAGAGTAACTGAAGGACTAAGAAATGCAAATTTTAAGACTAAACCTTTCATTATATTAATATTCTTGGTGTAATGAACAAAGAAGCAGCAAATGAAGAGAACTCCTTAACACAAAGCCCGATTAAGAAACTTTTTCAGGAAGTAGCTGTTCCATAGGAGCAAGAATTACAGTGACTTCACACACGCCCGCCAGCTTCACAATGACCCTTTCACTGGGGTGGAGGACAGGGGGACGGGGAGGGCGGGCATGGCCGAGAAGGGCAACCGCGACTTTACTGAGCCAGACTCTGCCATGAAGAGCTGCCTTCTCTTATTTCCTCAACAGCATTTTGGTCGGTGCCAAGTTATTATGACAAATGAGGTCATATTAATAAAAAAATGTCAATGAAATCTGATTCTCTTGACTTTTCAAAATTACAATCGTAAATGCTTAAAAACCCATTGTCAACACTTCCACCATCTCCTCTTCACCGCAGGGTGGTTATGAGCATGAAAGTCCCATCTGTTTCACTCGGAGCCCAATGATTAACTACTTTATGGCACAAACCAAACTGGCCCATCTTCTCTGAAATATGCATAGAAGCAAAAATCATTTAGGGAAAATGCCATTACAAAAGTTTCTACCAATTACAAAAACTAGCAGTGTTTATTCTTCATACAAATACTCTTCCCACTCTAAACTCTAGAGTTTAGAGCAGGGGTGGGCAAACTTTTTGACTCAAGGGCCACATGGTTTCTTACACTGGAGCGGAGGGCCGGAACAAAAGCAGCCTGACCATGCTGGCACTCTCCTCTTGGGCTGCTGGTGAAGGAGCGGAGGGGAGAGCAACCCTCCGCTCTTTCGGCTCCGCGGGCAGAATAGAAGAGCCGAACGGGCCGGGTCTGGCCTGTGGGCCGTAGTTTGCCCACGGCTGGTCTAGAGCAATAGTCACCGGTCCCAATAAGATTGCTGCCGTTACAGCAGTAATGTTTTCAAGGAATTCACTTGGACAAAGAGAGGCCTATGTAATGAACCCGCCCTAAACCTAATATGCATAAAAGCTCTAATGTGCAGAAAATAATAGTTCAAAGGTAAGACAGGTTTTCAAAAATTTGAAACTAAAATCTCTATGCAGTAATGCAAGAACCTCAGATAGCATGAGGCATCTGAAACGGATCCATTCCTTTATGTTTCAAATTATAGCAGTTCTCTCCCTAATGAAGTCAGACTACCTGCAGGAGTGTTTTGTCCATTACCTTCTCCAGGATCAAATACTTACGAGGTAGTTGGTAGTGGTACTCTCTTCCCCTCTGCCCATGTGCTTGTAAAAGCGATGATCTGCCACCACCAGTAATTTACACGTGTTCTTCAGGGGGTTGGGGTCAGCTCTTCTCTTCACCCGGTGAACAAGCTCTAATATGAATTTGTATGTACTATTAAATCAAAAGTCATCAAATCAAGGAGTTTTTTTATAGTAACACTTTAAACCTATAGTAACACTTTGAAACAAACATTACATTAGTTTAGTTTCCTTACAGGTAACTTGAACAAACAAACAAAAAAACAATTTGAAGGAAAAGTGCAAAGTAGTAAGAAGTTTTAAAGTTGTAGAATTCAGTCCTAGCTGGTTTGGCTTAGTCAATTGATGTTTCCACCTCTCTCCGTTCCTCTCTGGAAGCAATAAAATAATACTTATTTAAAAAATTGTGGAATTGCCCTGACTGGTTTTGCTCAGCGGATAGGGGTTTGGACTGCGACTGAAGGGTCTTGGGTTCTATTCTAGTCAAGGGCATGTACCTTGGTTGCAGGCACATGCCCAGTAGGGGGTGTGCAGGAGGCAGCTGATCAATGTTTCTCTCTCATCAATGTTTCCGACTCTCTATCCCTCTCCCCTTCCTCTCTGTGAAAAAATCAATATGGTTTTTTTAAAAAATTGTAGAATTCAAAACCAAGGGAAAGTGTCTCTCTAACTTTTAAAATGAGGCAACTTTAAAAGTACTTGAAAGTAAAGCCATCAGCTATTTGTTGCTCAGCTATGAAGCTCTCACTTTATTCTAAAAGTCCACAAATTAACCAAAGCAATGGTAAAAATATCAAGGTGATCAGACATTAAGAATTAGTTTGTATTAATAGGTTTTCTTATCAAATTATCAAGTTGTTTAAGAATTTATATGTTAAAATGCTAGTAATATTTTCTAAGGTTTTTAAAAATAAGGACAGTAGACTATTTCTCCAAGATGGTTGTTTTCAAAAGGTGCTAAATGGATCTGCCCCAAAATGATAAGCTTCATCTTTTCAAACATTAGAGAGCTTTTTTGCTAAGTTATATCTTATCAACTTATTTAAAGATTGTTTCACAACAGTATTGTCATTTTTAAATACCTGCAAATAAAAAATATGTGCCTCAGATTATTCAATTCCTTTCCCCAATCTTTTTTTAAAGTCTAATCTTTACTGTTACCATTGTTTTCTAGTGTTTTCTATTGTTATATTATGGGCAAAAGAATTAACATAAAAATTTCTGAACAAAACTATTTTCAAGCCAAATACTATAGTTCTTGAGAAACATGCTTTTTAAAAAAATCAATGTAACACTCTATTGAAGACAGCGCAGGGCCTGTTTCTTATTTGAAATATGTTTTTAACTCTTACCATCAGGTGCCTTTTCAGCTACCAGCCCTTCCGGGAGCAAACTTTCCTTTTCCGCCTTTATGTAGCCACACACTTTGGAGGAGTGCAGCCGGGAGACATTCTTGATGTCTTCAGATTTATAAACTAACATCCTTTTGTCTTTAGTATCATTAATGAGTCTCCAAAGTGGCTAAAATAGAAAAAATATAATCGAGATGGAAAATATAAAAATTCCTAAACATCAAATTCTTACATCCTTTCCTTGTTTTTAGATAACATTCATTTCCACACTAACTAGCTAGTCATTTTTATAGAAAATAAACCATTTCAATTTTTATCATCGTTTCTATGCTGGTAAATAAATACATGGATTATTCACTTGTTTATCTGTATATGAAGAAGGGCATTAAGTTATGAAACCTTTAAAAGAATCAGAAGAGAAAATGCATATCCTTTTCCATTCACTGATTCAAAATATTTATATTAACACCAACCATGCTGGGTGACGGGCAGACAGCAGGAAAGTTAGACAAGGCCATGTTCTGATGCCTTTTCATTCTAGTTTCCTTAACATCTTCTATGCACAGGAAAGAACAAATACCTTCCCTAACAATACTGCAAGGCCACCATAAATCAGAACTAACGTACTCAAAAGGTATGTTAAGTCAAAAGAATGTTTATTTCAAACCCAGGTTCTACTCGGTAAGGACATTGGTCTCATCAGAACCAAACGGCTTGAGAGAAAGGTTCAAAGAGATAAAATGTACATACACACACGTATATCCATATCCATCATGAAAATGAAAAATAATACAAGAAAACACTACTTCATACCCACCAGGAAGACTGCAATAAAAATACACCCAATAACAGGTATTGGCGAGGAGGTGGACAAATCAGACTCGCATGCCCTGCTGGTGCCAATGTACCATGGAACGTGCGATGCGGAAGTGTGAGATGTGAGCGTGCCAAGCACAGCCCCTATGGAAAACAGTGTTACCACACGGCCCAGCAGCCCCACTCCACGTGTACAGCCAAGAGAAATGGAAGCTCACACAAGAACGTGTTCACGAGTGTTCACAGCACGTTATTCACAACAGCCAGAAAGTGGGAACACCTCAACGTCCAATGGACGGAGGAATAAGCAAAGGTGGTATATTCATACAATGGAATGTTACTTGGTTATAAAAAGAAATAAAGTTCGGACACATGCTACAACACGAATAAAGCATGAAAACACTCTACGTGAAAGCAGCAGTCACAAAAGACCACATATTGTGTAGTTCCACTCATGTGAAACGACCTCGCAAATCTAAAGAGGGAGCAAGCACAGATTAGTGGTTGCCTGGGGCTAGGGGAACTGGGGAGAAAGGGTACGGAGGTGATAAAAATGTTCCCAAACTGATCATGGTGATACCTACACTATTCTATGAAAACACCAAAAAACCACCAAGTTATATAATTTAAATGGGTGAACTGTACAGTGAATTGTATCTCAATAAAGCTGTTAAATACAAATATACTCTTTTATAATCCATGTATGAGGCAGATTTACAAAACAAAGGTTACAGAAAGAACCTCAGGGCTAACAGAGAACTCAAAAAGTTCACTAACTCTCTCCTCGCCATAAACCTTCACAAACCTGACCCTGGCGGACGAACAGGAAGAGGGCATTTTTGTCTTTGGGCACAAACATTTCTAACTTCCTATTAATAGTTTCATAATGCAGCCCACATTGCAGAGAAAAAGACAGCAGGCTTCGGGATCACATATACCCAGGTTCAAATCTCAACTGTCCCCACCACATGGCTTGGAGATGTTAACGACCTGAGCATCACTGTTCTCATTGGGTAAAGCAGTGGTAACACCTATTCTGAAGATAATGTAAAATAATGAATCCAGTTACATATTAAGACATCAAAATTAAGGTAGTTATTATTACTAGTACTAAAAGCAAATCCTATTATCACCATTTCTAAGAGGTGCTGAATCCTATAGTAACCATTACTATATGGATTCTAATTGGAAAGAAAAAATTCATGAAGAGATTTTTTTGACTATGCATGGATTACCAGCACTGAAATATACTTGAACCTTTCGTTTTTTGTTTTTTGTTTTTTTAAAAAATATATATATTTTATTAATATTTTACAGAGAGGAAGGGAGAGAGATAGAGAGCTAGAAACGTCAATGAGAGAGAAACATCGACCAGCTGCCTCCTGCACACACCCCTACTGGGGATGTGCCCGCAACCAATGTACATGCCCTTGGCCGGAATTGAACCCGAGACCTTCCAGTCCGCAGACCGATGCTCTACCACGAGCCAAACCGGCTTCGGCTGAACCTTTCGTTTTAACCAATTTAATTATAGTTCTCCCACAGGTGTTCTATTTTGGTGATATCACCACTACCCAGACTATTCTCATTGTCTTAGAAACGCAGGATAACTGCGCCCCCGTCTGTGGCAAGGCCGTTTCCCAGATTACTGCCCGACACCCGGCTCCGTGTCCCACACAGATGGGACCAGAGAGCCTGGTTTCTACCGCTAGGACTTCAAGGGAAGAGTGGCCCGAGTTTCCTAGGTCCCCTTTGAACCCCTCACACTATAAACTGTCACCCTTTATTGATCCTGCATTTCCAGAGCATCTAGGCCAAAAGGAGGAATGGACAAATAAGACTTCACCTTCATCCTTGAGAAGGTTTGCTCTACAATAGGGTTATCAGAGTAAGAGTAAGGAAACAGTGAGTCGGGAGGGAAGTTTTCTCTTCCTATTATCCACCCATATGTGGCTTTACTCAATTATGGTATTAGAAATATAGTACATCTTACGACAGCTTCATTTTATATATTTTATTGATTTTTTTACAGAGAGGAAGGGAGAGGGTTAGAGTTAGAAACATCGATGAGAGAGAATCATCGATCAGCTGCCTCCTGCACACCCCCCACCAGGGATGTGCCAGCAACCAAGGTCCATGCCCTTGACCGGGATCGAACCTGGGACCTTTCAATCTGCAGGCCGATGCTCTATCCACTGAGCCAAACCAGTTTCGGCTTACGACAGCTTCTTAGTCATTTGTAAAAAATATTAAAACATTATCTACTTTCCTTATTAAAAATCTTTAAATACAAGGAAAAAAGGAAGTATAATTATAAACCTTTGTCTTCTTACAACCGAGAAACGACTTTTTAAAAATCAGAGATAATTAAGTGAAGTCAGAGAGGAAAAATGACAAGAACCATACAATTTCACTCATATATGGGATTTGAAACAAAAAGCAACAAACAAAAGACAAACTCTTACAGACAACAGCCAGGTGGTTCCCAGGTGGGAGGGGGGGGAGGACGAAGAGGGCAAAGGGGTCAGGTACACGGTGGGGGAAGGAGACTAGACTTCAGGGGTGAGCATGCAGATGTCGTATTATAATGTTGTACTCCTGAAATGTATGCCATTAACCAATGTTATTCCAATAAATATAATAAAAATAGACATTTGAAGAAAAAAAAGATACATGCTAAGAAAAAACTCATGTTAGATTACCTCTACATTATATTCTGCCCCATCTGTGCTGATCCTTATTGTTATATCGTCATCTCCTATGTGGGCTAGAACCCTAGAGTCAGGCTCACCTTAAGAGAAAAAAATGTTTTCATTATTAAAAAATACTTATATAAAAAAAAAACTATGCCCACTGCCATTAAAATTCAACAAAGCCCTGCATCAGAGTGAACCTGCCCAGACACTGAGAACACCATGGAAACCCCCAAAGCAGAGCGAGACGCCCGCCTCAGGAGGGGTCTCCGTCCAGTCATCTGAAACCTCTCTCGGCCTCCAGCTGCTGAATGAGAATGATCTAGAAGAGTCTGTAACAGAACAAAACCAACCAACCTGTAACTTCCTCCTGGAATAACTTGCCTACTTTGGGTTAAAAAGACTAAGAGGAGGCAGAAAACAAATTTGAAACACAGAGGTCTTGAACTCTACTATTCGAAGATTTTAGTGCCATTTGTTTCTGACTGTAGAATAAGTTCCAGAAGTAAATGACAATTGCTAGTTGGATATATTTTCTTAAGTAGATATAAAACAGGATCACAGAGTCAATTATTTTATCTCCTAGATCCTCTGTTTAAAATCTCATAAGGGAAGTCTACAATCCTCTCTAAAGAAAAGGTGAAATTCTCAGCACTGGAGAGGAAACTCATTTCAATCATCCCAGGGGCCAGTGGTGTGACCGCGGTAATGCCATCTCCTCCTGGGTGAGTGCTTCTGCTGCCCAAGTGGACAGTTCAGGGAAAACAAAGAACAGCAGTTCTTCGGTCCTCCTCCTCCCTCCCCCAGAAAAGAATATAAATATACAGTCAAGTTGGCTCCGGACACCTCCCGCCCCAGCCACAAAGGCAACCGGCTCCCTACTCACCGACCACGTGGCCGCTGAAGAAGTCTTGCCACTTGACGTTGTACTCGCTCTCATTCTTCCCATCGACCACCACCACTTTGAAATTCTGGGAAAAGCGGTCAGTACTTGACGTCAGGTACAATTTAAAATGCCTGAAGAAAGAATGCGTCCATATTTTACTCTAAGAACACAAAACGGAAGCCTAATTTTCATTTAATTAAACTTCCTTAAAAAAGAAGAGTTGGCATTAATAAAAAGCCACGCGAGTGTTCACTACCGTTTCACTGGGTGCTGAGAGCACCGCACCTCCTTAACCACACAGACGGTCTCTCTAGTGTAAGGTCTGGCAGCCAGGAGCACCCAGACGGGGGAAGAACGCCCCAACCGCTCCGGCACTCATCTTTGCTGGAGGCTGAAGAACAAGGAAACACTCGTCTGGACAGTATCGTGGAAGTCCAAGTCCTGCTTGTCCTAAAAACTTATTAATTAAAAACTGGTATTATTGGATATTAGCTCTAGATGCTCTGTATATGTTATATCCACTTCACACAGTAAAAATTGAGGCTTGGAAGTTAATCAACATACTTGAGGTTATGCAGCTGGTAAATGGCAAAACTGAAAGTTGAACTTGGCTCATTTCAAAAGCCTCTACTATGCTGCCTCTAGCAATCAACCTAATGTTATTGCTGTGTAAAATTAATAGATGCTACTTTTCTGTATTTATTTATTTATTTTTAATATATATTTTGCCGAAGCCATTTTGGCTCAGTGGATGGAACAACAGCCTGCAAACTGAGGGGTTTCGGGTTCGATTCCAGTCAAAGGCCTGTACCTTGGTTGCGGGCACATCTCCAGTGGGGGGTGGGGGGGTGTGCAGGAGGCAGCCGATCGATGATTCTCTCTCATCGATGTTTCTAGCTCTCTATCCCTTTCCCTTTCTCTCTGTAAAAAGTCAATTAAAAATCTATTGGAAAGGGATAGAGAGCTAGAAACATTAACCAGCTGCCTCCTGCACACCCCCTCCTGGGGATGTGCCCACAACCAATGTACATGCCCTTGACCAGAATCAAATCTGGGACCCTTCAGTCCGCAGGCCGACACTCTATCCACTGAGCCAAACCGGTTTCGGCCTTTTCTATATTTAAAAGCACTCATGCTTTTATTTATTCTCTTTCTAAAAAGATCTTGAAAAAATTTAATCCACAATACCACGAGAAAATAAATACAAGGCAAAAACAACACAGACATTAAAATACACACTGCAGTTCTTTAGTTGGCTTAATATTCTTTTGTTTTCTACGAGTTTCAGTTTTGATTTAAAAACTAGGCATAGTGAGCAAGAATTCTTCAATTGTTATTTACAGAGTCCTTTCAATATGCCCATGAACATAAAAAATAAAGGCATGTCTTTCATCTTAGCCACAGGAACAAACTCTGCCAGCTGTGGTGTGAAAATATGAAATGTTACTTCCTATGGATCTGCATAAGCCTAAACTGCAAGAATCTAGACTGAGATTGTCTCCATGGCAACAAATATTTTTAACATTTTTAAGCATAACAAGGTAATTTTAGTTTGCTTGTAGGTTGTTTTTCCAATGGTCACAGAGAGAGACAATAGAACATTATTGCAGAAAACCTGGGCACATCTTCTGCTATCCTAAAGCCTATCTTTGCACACATTCACAGGTATGTGTGTTTCCACCATCAGTTATGCTGAGAACTTATTATAAATGCTTTATCATGTCATTTTAGAGCTCTCCAGCAGTCTCCACATTGCTTTTATTTACTGTTCTTTCCGGAAAAATCACTGGAATTGTGCTCTTCATTTTCTACATTACATTACTAATCTGCTCTATTATAAAGATAATAATAATAAAAGCCAACTGATGTAAAATCCCTGTTTTTTGAGTTTCCAATCTCCAACTTCCAGCTATAAAGCCTCCCAGACAATGTACCAGTCAGACTCTATTTGTTACTCTATCCTCCCAAAGTTATGTGAAGTCATGTACTTACAGAATTCTTTTATAATTTTCATTTATCTTTCTGACTTTTAAGGATTTACAGTAACCACAAACTGATGTTAATATCTAAATTAACATTTTCTATTTTTCTGTACATATCACAAAAAGATCATCACAATAAATCCAGTTAATTCCATCACCACTCCTAGCCAGTGTGGCTTAGTGGGTTCTATTCACAGTCAATTAAAATTCTTTGTTAGAATTCAATAACCATATTATTACCATCACTAACACTTTAGTGATACCTATTTACTTTTTAAAATAATTAGTGTAAGTTTTAGAATAGGCAATATACAGTGTAATAATCTGACAGACTGATTATATTAATTACAAACCTTTAAAAATGTATCTTCCCGCCGAAACTGGTTTGGCTCAGTGGATAGAGCGTCGGCCTGCGGACCGAAAGGTCCTGGGTTCAATTCCGGTCAAGGTCATGAACCTTAGTTGTGGGCACATCCCCAGTAGGGGGTGTGCAAGAGGCAGCTGATGTATCTCATCGATGTTTCTAATTCTCTCTCTCTCTCTCTCTTCCTCTCCGTAAAAAAAATCAATAAAATATATATTTTTTAAATGTATCTTCCCAAGCTAACCTTATACACCTGAAACTAACAACATATTGTATATCAACTATAATTGAAAAAATAAATAACCTTTTTGGAGAAAAAACAACTTACTTTTCGGCTTTTGCAAAACCAAGTCTCCTTTGCCCCAACATTTTCTATGAATAATTCAAATTACCTTTTTAATGCTGAAAATGTCAGCAGGGTTTCTAAATGTGTGGAAGCCTGCAGATCTCTCTTTCTCACTGAGTGCTGCTGGATACTGGATAAAGAGAGGATATCGTAGTCTGAGAGCAAAGAATCGAGCTTTTCTGAAATAAAGACAAAAAAGTCATTAACACCTACACCCACTAATCAATTGTAACATTACTAAGTGAGAGTCTTCTAACGCACCACGTTCTGAAGTGCCCAGTGCACAAGCTGTGCAGTACTCTTACACAACCACACAAATTGAACCTGAATCTCACCAAGATCTAACTTCCAGTTTTGAAGACATAAATGTTGATGTTGCCGAATTAAATAACCTTAGCCAGCAATCAGCCACACCCAGAATGTTAGAATTCCGGCGGAACAAATGACCCAATGTCTTCAGGAAATAAATGGCATGAGAAAGAAGGGAGGGGCGACACCTACCAGACCAGAATATGGCGAGCACGCCAACGTGTGAACCTGTTAGGTCCCGGGTCAAACCACCAACCAGGAAAGGTATTTGTGACAACAGGGAATCTGAGCGTGAGCCCGTCCACATCAGGTAGCGGTGATTTTGGTATCTTAGAGTATCATATTCTGCAATGACCTAGTTTCTAAATTAGAGGTGTTTCTGGCTTGTATGTTTAGAATCCTAAGATCAAGGCGGCCAACTCAACCCGCCAATTGCCAATGGGAGCGGTATCAGCTTCTTATCAGTTGATGTGGAGCAAGAGCCACAAAGGTATTAACAAGCAACCGAAACTGGGAAAGTAACTGTTTTACAAAAAGTCACACGTTACAAATTAGAGAACAAGAAGTGATACCATCCCTAGACTGCTGCCCTCCGCAAATACAGATGATCAGTCCGGACATCAGGCGGACACCAGGAAGCAGAAGTAATAAAACAAACTAGTCCCTGGGAAAGAGCAACATCAATATTTTACCAGACTGACCTGGAACCCAGGAAAAGCAAAGAGCACGGCTACCAAAATAAAACACGCACAACCATGTTTTTATTTGATCAGAGCAAGAGCAACAATGTAAAGTATGTCGACTCTGTCAGTCACTTGTCATCAACAGCAACTCGGCTGCCTCTTCCAAGTCTAGAGGATTTCTGGAATACAATTTGGGTGACTTAAGTCTCTGTAGAAACTATCTAAAAATATTTGAGCTGATGCTTTCCTTTTCTCCCAACAAATATCACTGCAGAAACAAAATCATTCCACTGGACTTAGGATGTCCTCAAAATAGAACGGAGCTTAAAATACGAGTGAAGTGCTCCTGAGGTTAACTATGCTCACAAAACCATGGAAGAAAAAGAATCCGCCCCACTCTCTCCTTCCTCCCCGCAGCTCCCAGTGGCTGGTGGTCAGTTCCCGCATCCACTGCGCTGCGCCAGGCGCTGCCTAAGTCCCTGCAGCCTGAAGCAGCACCGAGTCCTCGCCTAACGCGGCCCTCAGCTCAGTGTGCGAGACAACACACCAGCAAGAGCCATCAGTGCCGCGGACATGACAGCAGGCAGTCTATAAAGTGATCGATGAGAAACGCCTCCTCCCAGCGGCCTGGAGAGCGGGAGGCAGGCTGCCGGAGGTCCCAGGAAGGTCACTGCAGGTCCGCTCCGGAGTCTAACCAAGAGAACAGCCACCAAGGAGCAGCGCCGCCACTCACTGGCCCCCATGTTCTGTTAACAAAGCTGCCTTTACGTGTAACCCAGAGAAAAGCTGTCTTAGAAGGCACCTCACTGCTCTGCCCGGGACGGCTGTTGGTTATCCGGCTCGCTGACGTTTATCACGCTAGCGGCCCCAACAAAAACCGTCAGGAAGCCTGCCACTCGCTCCACGGTGTTTGAGTGTTTCCCACAGGACACCCGGGGCGGCGTTGTGTGTTCTGTCCACGAACACCCGAGGCTTTCGCCCCTCACAGAGGGCCACCGAGACTCGGGAGAATGGTGCCACAGCTAACGGGGCACAGAAGCGGCACTGGCACTGGGGCCTGCCTGGCTGACAACACCACACCGTTTCGGCTTCTTAAGATAGCCCGCTCTTCTGGGGCCTTCTATTTCCAGTCTCCTACGTTTTAACAAGTCAGCCGAACGCGACTCGCCTCCCTCTGAACTCCGAAGCCCTGGTGTTACTTTCTCCGGCCTCCTGAGTCGTGCCTGTGTTAGCTCACAGACGGGCGAAATGGCCAAAGGGAGCCCCGGGACCCTCCCTCCCCGCACGAAGCAGCACTCCCGGGTCCGCCACGGCACAGGCGCACTGTGAGCGCTGGTACAATTCCTCCTCGCCAGCTTCCTCACAGACAGGCTGGTACATGACCTCGGTTTCATTCAAGATCCTAATCACCCCTACTGACTGCAGCTCAACCCCAGTGCTGCCTCACTGTCGCTATCAGAGGCCGGCCTCCACAGGGCGCCCCCACACCACCACCAGCAGCAGCAACACTAACTAGGGAACTAGTTAACAGGCCGGTTTCCCCCCACAAGTTCTTAGGGGGGGCTCAGCCACCTGTGTGTAACCTGCCTTCCAGGCGACACTGCCAGACACCCACGTTTGAGAACCGCTAGTGAACTAAACTAAGGAAATAATTCAAAGAAAAAAACTTTAAACACAAAGATGTTCATTATTCAGCCTTGCATTATTTTTATAAACAAAATCAGAAAAAGGGTAATAACTGGGCCACAGATAAGTTATCTCCTTTATTTATTTAGCGGATCTTAGAGAGAGGGAGGGAGGGAGAGAGAAGAGAACACTGGTTATCTCCCACATGAGCCCCACCGGGGACGGCACCTGCAAGCAGGCTACGTGGCCTGCGGGGACTGGACCAGACACTTCTTGGTGTATGTGAGGACACGTCAACCACTGAGCCACTCCAGCCAGGACAAGTTACGGGACTTCTAAATAACTACAACAACAACAAATGCAACCCTTTAACGCTGTAGCCCCAGCCGGTGTGGTTCAGTTGGTTGAGCATCACCCCATGCACCTCGAGGGCACTGGTTCCTTCCCAGTCAGGGCACATCGTGGGCTGTGGAGTGTGGGCTCCATCCCCAGTAAGCAGCAGCTGACCCTGTTTCTCTCTCCTCCCTTCCTGTCTCTCAAATCAGTGAAAACACTTTTAAAAAAATAAGTAGAAAATACTCTTAAAAAAAGGTTTTAGAACATGGAGAAATGTTTATGCTATAATATTAAAGGTGCATTTAAAAAAAAATCCTCTTCATACTGCATGATCTTAACTCTGTATAAAAATAGGCCTACAAAAAAACAAGTTATCTTTAGGTAGATTTTCTCTATAAAAAGCACTTTTAAATGTAGCTTGCTAAAGCGCTTTAAAAAACGTTACTATGGCCAAAACCGGTTTGGCTCAGTGGTACAGCGTCGGCCTGCGGACTGAAAGGTCCCGGGTTCGATTCCGGTCAAGGGCATGTACCTCGGTTGCGGGCACATCCCCAGTGGGGGGTGTGCGGGAGGCAGCTGATCGATGTTTCTCTCATAGATGTTTCTAACTCTCTATCCCTCTCCCTTCCTCTGTAAAAAAATCAATAAAATATATATATATTTTTAAAAGTTACTATGTTTCCATTGTAATTTATCCTCTTATAATAACTAGCTCCTCCAAGCGGAAGCTCGGGAGCCATTCCAACAGCATGGCAAAGGCACTGCCCTCGCGCCTGTCCCGGCACGAGCAGTAACCTCCCGAACCCCATGTTTCCCACTGTTCACCCAGTGGCTGTTCGGCTTCCTGTAGCTCCTCAGCCGGATTATACTCCCCACTGACAAAGCCCCAATACCCGGATGTGACCACTCGGCGCTGAGCCCAGGGACGGTCCTACTCCCCCTGCTCGCTCCGGCCCAGTTACTGTAGAGACCTCCCCTCCTCCGGTTCTGGTCTTTTCCGCCCAGCCTCCTTTCCTGCTCTTCACTTCCTCCTCCCGCCAGCCTCCACCCCGTCACTGGTCCAACCTTCACTGAGAACCTTCTACCTTCCGGTCCCAGGGCTGTGATGGAGAAAGAGAAATCCATTTCCAATATTGCCACATGGGTGGGAAGAGGACACTAAAGACTGGTACAGAGTATGCAGGCGCCGAGGGGGAAGAAGTTACAGGAAGTCGGGAAGGACACAGCAGGAGGGCCCTCCCGGGAGCAGCAGGGAAGCTAGGAGCACAGGACGAGGAGGAAGCCTCAAGGAGCAGGGGGAGAAGGTTCTAAGTAGAGGGCATAACGCCCGCCGAGGTCCACGGGCGGGGGACACAGAACGGACACTCAGAGCAATGACAGCAGCTTGAGTGAGTGCTGACCGCACAGGGTGTGAGGAGGCCTGAGGCTGCAGGGGCCAGCAGGTACTGGCCACGACCGGCCACAGAACTAGCTTAGGGACTCTGGTCTTCGTAAGGGCAGCAGGGGGAATGAGGACATTCACTGTAGCTGGCGTGTGGAGCGGGCCGGAGGGGAACAGACTGAAGTCAGAAATAAGCTATAAACTGCTGAGCAATCCTAATACCGATCATGCCCCCTCCCCCGCCAGGTATCTGGCTTGGGTATCTGGGAAAAGGTGACCAGACGTCCCACTTTTTAACAATTTGTCCCGCATCCCTCGGCGTTTTAAAGAAGTCCTGATTCACATAGGTAATATTGCATTTTCTAGTATTATATTTTAAAAAGCTTACAGGAATAGGTGAAATTAATATTATATATAATGTGATAGTTCTAAATGTTATTTCAATAGTCAATCGGTATTAATTTTTTTTAAAAGGAGATATTTTAAAAAGTCCCGATTTTTTGAAAGATTCTTTTATTTCTTTTAAAATATATTTTATTGATTTTTTTTTTTAACAGAGAGGAAGGGAGAGAGTGTTAGAAACATCGATGAGAGAGAGTCATCAACCAGCTGCCTCCTGCACACCCCCCACTGGGGATGTGCCCGCAACCAAGGTACATGCCCTTGACTGGAATCGAACCCGGGACCCTTCAGTCCGCAGGCCGAAGTTCTATCCACTGAGCTAAACCAGTTTCAGATGGAAAGATTCTTTTAAATCTTTTGGATTTTTTTAAAACGCCACAGGACATGGGACAAATTGTTAGAAATCGGGACTGTCCCGCCAAAAGTGGGGCGTCTGGTCCACCTTAACCTAGGAACATAGTGGTACCGCATCCACTGAGATTCTAAAAAACCACAAACAAACACACGAGGAGCAGCAGGTTTGGACAAGGGGCTTATAGGAGAGGCCAGCTGGATGCTGAAAGATTCTTAGTTCCATATTATATCTTGTACCTTATATTTAGTTTGCAATTACACTGCTCCTTTACACCGACACAGATCATCATATGTTTGCCATTATGTCACTGATAAGTCAGAGTGATGTCAGGTGGGCGAGCAGAGCTGTTACCATAAGACTTCCCACTCGACATCAGCGGTGAGAAGCGCACAGTTCCTCCTCTGTGGCCCAGCATGAGGAGGAAGCCGGCCTCCAGCCCGAGAGCTGGCTTCCTGGGTGTAGATGTGAAGTGGCTACAGAAGCCTTGATAAGCCTTCCACTCCACCCACCTGACACTTAAATTGTTTCTCTTCTGGAATACCCTTTTAGGGCCGCTTACTCTGGTACAATGACATAAAGACACCCATCTTCCTCTCCTCCTGTCCAGAGTCAACACTTTAAAGACCAAACTGACTTTTAAAACAATGAGATGTTGAATGAGAAGAGTCTGGGAACATTTGCAAACTTTTTACTTCATTCCTCTTTTCTTTTTGCAATAAATTGCATCTCCTGGACCGGAATACAACTTGCCAGCGCAGACCCCTCAGCACCTGCTGGCTCTCCACTGCTCTGCAGTGTCCCCCGAGGACACAGCCAGTGCCGTGTGGCCAGCTGAGTGTCATGGCGGAAAGGAGACAAGAGAAAACCAGGACTGCCGCCAAGTGCTAGTTCTGCTCGTGCAGAAGACACACGAACCTGCCTGCCCTCAGCACCCCGCGCCCGCAGGGCGAGTGGGTGAATCCAAATTGACCAAAGTAATTGTGGGCCTGTGACAATGGCAGCGCCTGTGAGTGTGGAGGAGGAAGCATCACGTGATGGACACATGAGCGATACTTCAGAGAACAAGGCTACGTTGGAAATAGTAGTTTTCCAAATATGTACAGTCAAAGAGTAAGCAAAACCAAAGCAGATGAGATTTGTCAGAGCCTACGCACGTTAAAAGGAGGGAAAAAAAAGAGGAGGTGTGGGGAGGAAGACAGCCCTGTCCTTGCTTGGTTCCAGGCTAAGAGCTAAGGGGACAGGTGAAGAAGCACTTCCTTCCACTCCGCTACCTCCCTGAAGCCTGCCGGCCCCTTTCTCACGCTTTCCTCAAACTATACTTCCCACTACAAGCACTCACCGTCCTCAGAAACACGAAATGGTGACGAGCCCCGAGTCAACCACACCTGGCCTGCAAGGACCCCTGCACTGGCGTCTGGAAAACCCGGGAGGGCAGGAGGATTCCGCTGCCCCACCATGGCTCTGTGCGCTCCCCCTCGTCCTGTTCTAGACATGCGGCTCTTCTCTGCCGGCTACAAAGCAGAGCTGCGTTAGGTCTCCCTCGGGACAGTTAGGGTGGTTATGTGTGTGGTTCAAAAGAACGCAGCCTGAAAGCAAAATTAGCATCGAGAGAAAGCCAGAGGCCCCACCACTGAGCAGAGCGGGTGCCGTCCGTCAGGAGCTGTGAGCAGTGGAGGGGAGGGTCCCACACAGGAACATCGGGCTCAGCTTCCATCGCTCATCCGTGACCTACATCTCTTTCCTTTCCACCCACGACATCCTCTTTTTATTAAAAGTAACACAAAGAGAAACCTCTTTTGAAATCAATGTGAGACTCATACACCCAGCTGCAGCTTCACCGCGATATGATCATGACTAAGCTCACAGGCTCAGAACTTTCCGAAGTTGTGCAATCCGTAACAGTTCCACTGAAACCACTCCGGGGAACCCAGTGCTCCGAAGCCCGGACTCAAACCCAGCTTCGGAGCGGCAGCTGCGGAAACATGTGAAGGCAAGTAAGCCAATAAACAATAAACCATGCTCTTTAATTATGAAACTATTTATTGGTCTTGACCAATTCAACCTAAATAATAGTGGGGTTACATTAAGCACCAAATTATATCCTGAGCCATTAAAACCACACAGAAATCAATGCTCTCCAAAAGAAAAAATACCCACAAGACATATATTTATCACCGAGGGACCCTGACAGCTCCCTATGCCGGACTCATTTCTCCTGCGGCTTCATGTAAGGCGCTAGGCAGGACCCTAAGGTCAATGCCACCACCTCAGTGCCCCACCGGGAGTGTCCCGATTTTCCCTCTTTTCCCACTTAACCTTCAGGCCGGGGCTCAAATATCCCTCCTTCAAGGAGCCTGGCCTCGCCTTCCCAGGCTGGGCTCCGTTCCCTCACGGAACACCCTGTCAGCGTGTCCTCCCGCTGTCTTCCAGGCTGTTCTAGAACTGTCTGTGCACAACTCCCTACACCACCGCGCCAGAGGTGTCCGGAGATGGGTGTTGTCTGATCTTGGGGTTTCGAAGCCGCACAAAAGCCACACATCCAGCAGGTGTTCCTCAAACGCCTGGTGAGTAAATGGGGGGGAGGGGGGGTAGAGGAGATATGTCCATGCCTTTTCCTGGCACCAGGGTTCTGCCCTTTGCACATAAAAACACACGGCCGCCCCGAGGCCCCCTGAAGCTGTGCTCCCTGCCCAGCGAGCACGGTCTTCCTCTGCGCTGGGGGCAGCCCTCGAAGTCATGCTACCTACTGCCCGACCGTGAGCAACGGAGTCATCAACGCCCGACAGTGTGCCGGAGATGCGTGTTTTATATCTCCACACCCTGCATGAACGCTGCAGAGTCCCGGGGAGAAGATCCGTCTCCGAACCCTCCCCTCACCCTGCCCACCCCGCTCCCGATCCCCCTCAGCACCTCCGAACAAGCGCCTCGCCCGGCACTGAACTGAACGGGTCACCTGCCGCCCGTTCCAATCTGACACAACCTGGGAACACCTGCGATACCCCGGCCGATTGCCATTTCTTTTTTTCTTTTTCTTAAATATATTTTATTGGTTTTTCACCGAGAGGAAGGGAGAGAGATAGAGAGCTAGAAACATCAATGAGAGAGAAACATCGATCAGCTGCCTCCTGCACACCCTCCACCAGGGATGTGCCCACAACCAGGGTACATGCCCTTGACCGGAATCCAACCTGGGACCTTTCAGTCCATGGACCGACGCTCTATCCACTGAGCCAAACCGGTTTCGGCCGATTACCATTTCTGACTATTAAATCAGGAAGAAGGATTTCCAGGTAAACTAACGAGAACCTTTCCATCAGCCACGGAGAAACCGGCATGGAGCGGAGCACTGCGCAGCACGGTGTGACATCCTGAGGGGTCTGGGAGCGGACAGCCACGGAGGTCACTGAGGCCACCTCTGTGCGCAGGGAGGACGGCCGGTCCTCCAGCGCTGATCCACCAGGCCCACCCCCTCGTCCCTCACACAAAGCTTCCACCAACGACTCCCCCAAACTTCCAACCTCTCAGGCCCCCCATCCTTAAAACCCAATCTCGTAGGAAAGTGGTCGGCAACTCATCGTCCAGAGCCAAACGTCAACAGGACAACGACTGACATGTCTTCTGAGAGCCACATTTTTTAAACTTAAACCATGTAGATAGGTACATTGTTATTAACTTATTTAACTCAGGGTCCTCCTGAGCTGGCCTTTGCTAAAAAACGTCCTCAATCGATGGAGGTACACTCAAGGGGTCAAAGCGCCGCAGTTTGCTGACCACTGTCGTAGGGCATCTACACAAGAACCCCCTGCTTTCTGGGCTCGAAACTGACCGGTGGGCCGCCCCGCTCGCTTCCGGCCGCGGCCAGGAGACCTTCGCAGCAGCAGCAGCAGCAGCAGCAGCAGCAGCAGCAGCACAAGAAGACTCGGCAGGCTGGGTCCCCAGCCCCCACCTCCAGGACGTTCCATTTGAACAACCAAGTACACGCTCACGCGGGTCCCAAACGCATGTCCGTCCCCGGCTCCCCGCCAGGCTCCCGCAGGAGAAGCGCACCAGGGTTCTGCCCTTTGCACATAAACCCCCGCCGAACCCCCTCCGAACCCCCCTCCGGAGGCGAGCCAGCACCCCGTCCCCGCACCTCTTCCCCCACCTCTCCCCCCGGCCCTCGGTCCCCCGGAGGCCGCCCCCGGCCCCCCTCTCCCGTCCACGGACCAGCCGGGTCCATTCGGTGCCTGAACGCCGGGCCACACCCCCTCCACACACCGAAAACGCCGGACGCGCCGCCGCCGCCGCCGCCGCCCCCTGCACCGGCTCAGCGCCGCTCCCCCCCGAGGGCAGCGCGCCCGGCCCGGCCGGACCCACCCCGCGTCCTTACCGAGGCGCGGCGCGGAGCCCAGGCCCGGCTGGCCCGGAGGTCGCGGCGCCAGCGCGAGAGGCACCACGCCGGTCAGGAGGAGCAGCCACGGCCTCATGGTCCCCGGCACCGTGCCCACCGCGCGGGGCAGCCTCGGCCGGACGGGGTCCGGGACGCCGCTCACATCGGGGGAGGGAGGGAGGGAGGCAGGGAGGGATCCGCCCGGCCCGGCCCCTCACACCAATTGTTCCTCCCGCGCCGCCCACAGGAACTCTGCCGCCGGACTCCAGGCCCCGGAAGTGCGGGCGGCGCTCCCAGAGGCCGGCCGAGCCCACTTCCGGCCGCCGCCGCCCTCCCCGCCCACTAGCGGAAGCCGCGTGCCGCG
Organism: Vespertilio murinus; assembly: GCA_963924515.1. Classification (NCBI taxonomy): domain Eukaryota; kingdom Metazoa; phylum Chordata; class Mammalia; order Chiroptera; family Vespertilionidae; genus Vespertilio; species Vespertilio murinus. Next base: position 68,840,223 of record OZ004713.1, on the reverse strand, counting down.
CGGCATGCCGGGAAGACCTGGCTCGCGCCGCCTCGCCCCGCCCCCTGGCCGTCCCTCCGCCCGCCCCTTCCGGCCCGCCGGCGCCTGTCCGGGCAAGGCCTTCGGCGTCCCAGCCTGACCCGGCCGGCCCTCGCCTCTGTCCCCGGGTGGCCTCTGTCCCCGGGTGACCGCTGCGAGCGAGGCGGCCGCCTGGGAGGGAGCAGCCCGCGAAGGCACGTCCGGCCTCCTCCCTCCTTGGGGCCCCGCTCAGGTTGGGGTCCGTTTTCCTAAAGGAGCTGCGGGAACCGCCCGGACCCCGCCCTGGACGGGGAGGGCGCCTGGCCCTGGGTGCTCGAGGGAGTGACCCCAAAACGAAACCGAAGGGCGAGAACCCGGCTCCCTGGAGGAGGCGGCGCCCACCCCAGGGGAGCGCGCGTCCAGGCCGGTGGGGGAGGCGCCTTAGGCCTTCGGGGGGTTAGCGGAAGCTGCGCTCCTCTCGGCGGCCCCGCTGAGCTCGCGGCTCTGCAGGCATTGCCAGAAACCGGGACCCTCGGCCTCCTCGCCCTGTGTGTGAACACCAGCCGGACCCCACCGGCTCTGACTAAAATTCAGTCCGATGGCCGCTTTAGCTGAGCCTGCACATCCCGAGGCAGTGCGTGCTTCGCGTTGCAATCCTGAGCATCTTGGCTCCGTCGCCGAGTGTGGAAGGTACTCAGTAAAATGCGCTAATAATGGGTGCCCAGGCTATTTTGGTTCCACCAAAGCTGGAGCAAGTAGGACACAGCACGGTTCCCGCTGAAGAGACAGCCGGTGGTTAGGAATAAAGGATCAGTCCCGCCTGGTCAAGTTTCAAAACCAGTTCCTAATAAAGGAACTAGTTTCCATGTGGGTTCCCTGCGGTGTGCCTCAGAAAACCCCCACTTCTTCTCCGAGTTATCCAGAATGACTGGCCTTGTGCGTTTTTTCATCCGTTCATCGGAGGTACAAAATGCCCTCATGAAACATAAACATGGATGGCATACCTAATCAAAACAAGCCAGATTCCACAAATTTATATACAATGTTTTAAGACATAAAAATGTGCCAGCTGTGTACAATTTTTATACAATACATCCCAAGCACCATGTTCTCCCGGTCCTAACCCTTATTAGAGTAATAGCTTCACTACAACCCTGAGCCCAGTTATACAGTCCCAGATTTAAAAACGATGTGAGTCCGTGCTGGTTTGGCTCAGTGGATAGAGCTTCGGCCTGCGGACTGAAAGGTCCCAAGTTCAATTCCAGTCAAGGGCATGTGCCTGGGTTGTGGGTTCGATCCCCAGTAGGGGGCGTGCAGGAGGCAGCCAATCAATGATTCTCATCGTTGATGTTTCTATCTCTCCCTCTTCCTGCCTCTCTGAAATCAATACAAATATATTTAAAAATAAAATAAAATAAAAACGACATGAGCCCTGGCCAGGTAGCTCTGTCCCTATACGCCAAGGTCAGGGCACATACAGAATCAACTAATAAATGCATAAATAAGAAAAACAATGAGCCAAAACCGGTTTGGCTCAGTGGATAGAGCGTTGGCCTGTGGACTGAAAGGTCCTGGGTTCAATTCCGGTCAAGGGCACATACTACCTTGGTTGCAGGCACATCCTGGTCGATGTTTCTCTCTCATGGACGTTTCTAACTCTATCCCTCTCAATTCCTCTCTGTTTAAAATCAATAAAATATATATATTTTAAAAAAGAAAGAAAACGAATTTATGTTTCTCTCTTCCTCTCTCTTTAAAATCAATAAATAAAAATTAAAGGAAAACACAAATGACATGAACACGTCAACTGGATGCCAGGTTCCTCTCCTAAACACCGGAAGTGATTTTTTGTTTGTTTTTGTTTTTTTTTAGAAATTAAGTCATCATGACCATTGTCATACATATATTTCAAAAAGGGAGGAGAGAGAAAAATAGTAAGGATGAGAATCATTGATTGGCTGCCTCCTGCATGCCCCACACTGGGGACCAAGCCTGCAACCCTGGCATGTGCCCCAACTGAAAGTCGAACCATGACCTCCTGGTTCATAGGTGAAGCTCAACCACTGAGCCATGCTGGCCAGGTTGAAGTGGTTCTTTAAATTTAAAATTCAGTAAAGATAAGTAAAAGATTACTTGAGATTTATTGATCCCATGTTGTAGAATGCATGACTCACAATTTGGATACTTACTGCAAGTGAACCTAAGAGTAAAAAATTTATAATTATTAAACAGAGCCACAAATGGTTCTAGAATTAACTACCAGATCCACGCAAGTATTATCAAAACTTTGATCTAAATGAAAGAACTGTTTGGCTGAGGTTTTTATTTTTGTCTTTTTCCTTCCCATCTGTCATTCTAGTTCTATTTCTCTTCCTAAGCTGGGAATGAGGGAATGAATTGGACCTTGACCCACTCAGGCCTTGATATGTTAAATACGGTCCTAATACCGGATTTACGAGGGAATGGATAGGGCCTGGGCACACCCAAACTCCTTTGATCCTAAGTTTTCTAGGGGAACCCCCATTTGTATTTTGGAAATGAACGTGCTTCATGGCTCAGGGTGGTCATCTCTCTCTCCAGCAGGAGAGGGCAGCGACCCACCCAGGACCCAGCTTTAAATCTATCTCTGCGTCTTCTCTCTTTCTCTCTTTATTTCTCACTCCCCGGCCACCTCGACCCAGAACCAGTTTCACCTCTCGTCCCCTCGCTGGATGCGGAGAAGGAGGTCCCCGCCATGTCAGACCCCCACAATACCTCCTAGATATGGGATGCCATACAAAATGTGTAGGTGCGTTGGTTCTTTCCTAAACCCTTCCCCGTCCCCTGAGATCTGAGTAATGGAACCGCACGAAAAGCTGACCACAGAGAGCAGACTGGACGGAGAGGAAAATGGAAACGTGTGCTGATTTGAAATTACCTCGGGTCCGAAGTGGCTGAGAGTCCCTCCTCCTGGGCTGGCGGGCCCGCAGGGAGCCTGGCACCAATTACCCTCCGGCTCTGCGGCGGCCGCGGCCTTAATTGAAGACCTGTCCTACTTAGTGCTCCTCAGAGAACCGCACTCAGTTGCTGGACGCTTAAAATCTGATAACTCTGCTAGCGTTGAAAGAACGGCGCCTCCGTGGGAATGGAAGGGAATGAGGGTCTGCACTCCTGGGCTCATGACACAACATTCGCACCAGCTGATACAGAAACAAGCCAAGCGTGCGGGGTGAGCAGGTGGATGGGGAAGTGGTGCTCTCTACCTGCAATGGAGTATTTTTTTGGCCCTAAGAGAGAGGAAGTCCTGTCATTTGCAACAACCTGGATGAGCCGGGAGGACATAATGGGAAGTGAAGTAAGTCACAGGAAGACAAACACTGTATGATCTCATTGGAGGTCCGGAACTGTTGTAGGCACGCATGGGTGACAGTATGCTGGGGGACGTTCACATGCCAGGGTGGGAGGAGAGGATGTATGCTTTGGAGGCCTGTGGCTGCGCAGATCTGCAAACCCCCGTGGCACCGCCAGGAGGATGTCAATCCGGCCTGCCACGGCGGCTGTCCCCATGATCGCACACCTTCTGGGCCAGGAGGTGGAACTTGTGCAGCCACTCCTCAGCACCGGTGACCTTCAGGCACTACTTCAGCTCGGCCTGCAAGCTCGTTTAGCACTCTCACAGCTGCCACCGCCACCAGGTGGGGAGTACAGGCTGCCCTCCGCTGGCCCACTTCCCCCACCCAGAGGCTGTCCATGCGCTGTCCACAGGCCCAGAGCGTGCTGCCCACCGGCCCAGAGCAGCTGGGGCAGGGTGGGACGCCTGCCTCCGTAATGCCACCTTTGTTGTGGAGTGACCCTCAATTTGCATATTCCCTCCTTATTGGCTGTGGGCATCACCACCTTTGTCATGGAGTGGCCGTCAATTTGCATATTTCCTCTTCATTAGATAGGATTTGTAAGTGAACTTACAAAAAAAAAAATGATAACAAAATGTATTGCCTTTTTTTGATTGCCTCTGGCCTGGCTTTGGAAGGGCTCTGTGGGCTCACCTGGTCTTGTTTCCTGGCTGTGGCTATGAATGTGGCTTTTAAGACCTTTGTTTAATTTTAGTTTAAAAAGACATATATTTTACTAGAGGTCCAATGCATGGAACTTGTGCACCAGGGAGCAGGCCTAGGTCGGCAGTTGGACGTCCTTTTGCACTGCTGTGGAGGTAGGAAGGCTCCCACCACCACTGCTGTGCTTGCCAGCTGTGAGCCCAGCACTGAGCATCTGCCCCCTGGTGGTCGGTGTGCATCATAGTGACCTGCCATTCCACTGGCCAGTCAATTTGCATATTAGCCTTTTATTATATAGGATTGATTTCAGATAGGAAAGGAGAGGGAGAGAGAGATAGAAATATCAATGATATCAACCCAGGCACATGCCCTGACTGGGAATTGGACTGTGACCTTCTGGTTCATCGGTCGATGACCAATCACTGAGCCGCATCGGCAGACAGCACTGGGGGCTTTGTCCTCCCCTCGGCTCTGCCTGTGCTGCTCCGGCCTGTGGGTCCGACACTCAAGGCAACACCTGGAGCCTCTAGGGAGTGTCCCGGGGGTTTGCCAAGACCTTGTTCGTCAACGTCTCGCGCCTGACTTTTGGCCTCTCCTGGAGCAACAGGTGTTCCATCACCTCAATGCAAACTGTCCACGTGGCGATGGGGGAGGGCGGGCGGTGACCAGCAGCTCCTGTGTGCTCTCCGCATACCTGACCCAGCCCTAACTCTTCCAAGTCCCAGGTCCTGGCCAGCAGCAGCCATAGCAGCAGCGGCATGCCCTAGGCCCTTGTCCCAGCACCCCCAGACACCCTGCGTCCCAGCGAGCCCCGCAGGGCACTCGGAGGCCTGCTGAAGTGACGACCAGGGGGCTGATTCTCCACCGCCTCCAGCCATGACCTTCCTCAGGTCTGTCCCATCAGAGAAGGCTAATTAGGAGCGAAACTGCTGCCTAATAGTTTCGTCCCTTTTAACTCTGCGTTCCCAAGTTACACCGTCACTTTCTTTCTGTGTTTGTCCTTGAAAATCTAGGGCAATAGGTCTGCTGCAAGCGTGGCTGGCTTTCGTATCCACGGGGCTGGTTTCACTTTACCAGAAGTTTCTGGTCCTGAAATTAGGCCGACCCGCTACCCACGTCTTTCCCACCCGGTCTCCGCCGCAGCCTCCCGTCTTCACACGGAGGAATGAACGGTCCTGCACTCCGGCTCCCGGGCCAGAGGGGGCTTATCTTCCAGGGAAACTGAGGCTGAGGCACTAGGCGCTGAAGTTACAGGTGCTGGTACCCGGCACATCCATGGTCCATAGAGGCTCTCAATCTATTTAACAGGGAATGGAGGGAGGGAGGGAGTGGTGTAGGGAGAGGGGAGGGGAGATGGGAGGGCGTTGGGGGAGAGGGAGGAAGAAGTAAGCTAGATCTTAGAGGCCAGGCTGCTACTCTTCTTCCGAGGTCACACCCTCAGGCTGGAGGCTGTGGGAACAGGCCAGTCTAGCTCCCATTTGTTTTCCCGGCTCCAGCACAGCGGTGTGGCCTCCTCGCTCACATCACACCAGTCTTCGGAAACGGGTCCAGTGACCCCAAGACCCGCAGGCCGGGATGGGGGAAAGGCTGGGTACCTGCCAGCAGCGCCCTGTGTGCAGTGGGGCTCCCAGAGGGGGTGGCAGGGGGCTTTCCAGCACACGCCAGCGTCCAGGCCCCGCCACAGCCCCCAGAAAGGAGCCGGGCCTCCCGCCCCACCTCCGGAGCGCAGGGCAGCCGGGGCCACGCGGGGCTCCACTTGGGTGGCCCCTCAACAGGCCGCCTGTCTTCAGCCGTCTCCTCTGGACACACCGCGGCTGCCGCAGAGACAGACGTTCTGCCATGCACACCCAGCGCGGGCACCTGCCCCGGGCAGCGGCGCCCCCGGAGCCCAGCGATGGGGAAGGAGCGGCTGCCCACCGCCCTGCCCGGTCTGAGCCAGAGCGGCAACCGCTGGAGAACCAGTGCTCCTGAAAGAGCCAATTCCAGGCCCTTCCCCTCCGCGGATCAAACCCGGCCAGGAACGCAAGTGCCACAAAGCCGGGCCCTTCGCCAGGCCAGTGGATGCCATCCCGCCACGCGCCGGGTGGAGTCCTTTCCTCGGGTCACAGCCTGTGAGAGGAGGCGGCAATAGTTCCCGAGGACCAAGAAGAGATACAGGGGTTCATCTTTACATAATCCTTCCCATCATGTAGGATGGGATCACCCCTTTTTCTGACAGGGTGTCTCGGGTGCCCTTGCCCCGCTCCCCCCCAGTGGGAGAGACCCTCGTGCCCCCATCAGAAACTGACACTCCTCCCTCCCGTCAAACAGGAACATGGCACATGGCACAGGCAAGCTCAGGACAGACTGGGAAGAAATGGCTTCCACTCACCTGAAATCTATTCCACCTCCCGATCTGCTCCTCACACACAGAAAACCTGGTTTCCCAGAAGTTACCCTATTAACATGCATGTATTTCCCACTCTATTTAACTAAAAAAAATTTAACTCATATATCGAGGTCATGACATTTTAGTTAAAATTGTGTTTTTCTCTTTAATTACCATATAATGAAAATAAAAACCCTGAGAAAATTTGATTATAAATGTTCCACTGAATATGTAATTTGGTTAATTTAGTAACAATTCGATGACTGCTTTACAGCAGTGGCAGGCTCATTAGATTTTCCTTTTGCCTTTTCCATCTTGGTGATTTCCCCCCTTTTTCTGTCATCTTAGTGATTCTTAAAGTGGCCTCAGAAAAAGGCAGCATGGTGATGTTTTCTTTGCCCTCAAACATACAGAATACACCTGGAAGAAGAAATTCACGGACTTCCTCTCTGGAGGAAAGGATCCAAATTCAGGGTCCAGACGAGTGCGCACTCAGGCTTGCAGCATCTTGTGTGGAATTTGAAGTATTCTGTTTGCAAGCAGTTGGGGAAACAATGGATTCAGAAGCTTGTGTTACGTTCCAATTTTAGATGTATTTCTCCCTCATTAACAAAAAACGTTCTGTGCTTCATAAACTAAAAGGGTCTGACTGACACAGGTTTTTGGGGACCAAAGCCCTAATAATCTTATTTAAATGAGCAGCTCCCCAAGTCCCACTCAATCCCGTCTTCTCATTTCCCCTCAGGAAACAGATCAAGTGCGAATGAAACCTTGTTTCAGCCACATTTTGGGAGATAAAGAATTCATCTTACGTTGCTGACTTTTCAGATTACCTTTTGACTTTGATGCTATAAAAACAAAATTATGTGGACTCACCAATGGTACAACTAAACAAGGTGTGTTGTCCTCTGCCGTTCTGCCCCCTATCCACGAAGTGCAATCCACCCAGCCAACGCATTCAGAACCAGTTACCTTTGCGAGCTTGAAAATGTCCACTTTATTCCACGGAACACTCACTGGAGACCGTTTACATCTGAGGAGGATGGTCCACACACCGCCTACGGGTCACCCCCTCTAAGAGGTGTAGTCTAACTTCACACATTCCCAGGCCCCTCACAAGTGTATCACAGGTAAAGGTATGGGGTCCCACCAAATTTACATAAGATAAAGAGTGGTATCAATAAACTTCAGAAAGTAGTAAATTCACCTGTCCTTTAAAATCGGAGTATGCCGTTGTTGCAAAGCCATAGTAAATGGTTTATAAAATGCAATTTTATTTTACGGTACTCTGCTGTTAACACAGGGCATAACATTTTCACAAGGCTTGTTTGGGACTACAGTCAGTGATCAGCCACACACAATAGTGGTCCACTCTCTAAATAACAATCGCTAGACACCCTGGACACCCTCTTACATGTGCACAAATCTGCACGGAAAAGTACTGAAGGTTTTAACGTGGACTGTGTACTTTACTCCCCATCCTACGGTATGAAGAAATGACATGCACTTTAATTTGCCAAAAGCAGCGCTTGAATTCTGGCAGCATCATGCTACTTCGTTACCTAGTGAAGTGAACACCAAAACTACGAAGGCAGAGGTGTAAGTGAATCTTTATTAGGAGGGGAAGTTGTCAACTGAAACAGCAGCAGATGAAGAGTGAGTCAGGAAACTCCCTGTTGTCACAGCTACCCGAGACCCACCCTAGCGACCCAGGAGGCATTGCAATTTGTGACCCGCAGCCCAGAATTATCCAATCTACTACTTCCGGATTCCTGCCCAAAAGGAATACATTAAGAACATGGAAACCTGCTCACGGATAGGAAACCCCCGAAGAGTAAGGGAGGGAATGTAGAAATTAAGAAGTTATGTAAAACACTCTTTAAGTGTAATTAACTACATTTTCATATCCTCACAGTAATACAAAACACAGTCACTTGCAGAACTGGTTCAGATTACTTAAATACCGAATACATTTTTAGTCCTCTACATACGCGTTTGGGAGTTACTGGTTTATGTGAAATGGAGCTATTAATACTTTTCTACAGCAGCAACTGCACACCAGGAAGGCCAAGACAAACAAACCGGGAATGGCGTTTCCCACAGCTGCGTGTGAAAAGACGGGGAACGGTTGATTCCATACACATGGATGCTTCTCTGCGCTGGGAAATCCACGTGAGGAAGGAATGGAGATGTGCACGGAGGTTCTGGAGGGAAGGACACCACCTGGCGGCAGTCAGTTTTCGGCGCCTTCGGCCGCGTCGCATTCTTCTCCTGCGCTGTCCGACGTCCATAACTAGGAGAGAGCGGACCAGGTTACTACCTCCAGAGCAGACCGCTCCAGCAAGTGCTACCGTTACATCAGGATGTGATTCCAAAGCACTCCAGTGTTTGCACAACAGAGACGAGGACTAAGACTGAAGCTAGTTCTCAAAACTCCACCCCCCCCAGCTCCTCCCCAAAGGGGTCCCTGCGCTGCTCACACTGCACTCACAGTGCACACACAGGCACTCCCGAGCAGCTTTGGAAGCTTACTCTTTGTAAGCACTACAATTTCAGAAGAAAGCAAGGGAACAGCCTTAGAATTTATTGTTCTCACATTCCCAGCAGCCCTAGCTCTTCATGAAAGCACTACTGAAATATAATTTGAGATTAATAAGGCAAAAACATTTCAGGGGGGAGAAGGACTATGGTCATAACTATTCCAAGTATCTGAAGAGCTATCATAGAGTACAAAACGTCAGCTCACTGAGTGTTGCTGCAAAGAGGTGTGCATGAAGACACACAGAAAGGATTCGTGAACTAGGCAGGACATTAAAGCAAACCAAACTAATCTAAAGGATCTAATTTTGGGATGGAATGATGAAATAAAAATGGAAGAGTCAATATTAACAACTATAATCAATAGCTCACAAAATGGATTTCTATTAGACCAATATGATGATAGTGCTGGAATTTCAGAAAAGCTGGAATCTTATATAATCTTTACGCTATGTTAAGATACTTATATGAATAAAACAAATATCCCGAAGAGCTGTCTGGATAAGAGAAAACAAAACCAGTAAGGACACCGCCAGCACCGATGTGTCTGGGAAGAGGCCACCGCTCAGCTTGCCTTTCTTCCTCAGAAGCGGTCATGCTGATGGTTCTTCTGTAGCCCAGACCGCAGGGTCTGATGCTGGGAAGACGGTGTTCTCACAAGTTCCCTGCCCATCCAAGCCGAACAGCTATGTGCTGGGAGGAGGAGAATCCTATCTAGCAAAAGCGAGCTCCATTTCTATGACGGGGTGGGTCCTCCTTCCAGTCGGGCTAAGGTTCCGACAGATCACACTTATTTGAACCTATAAAGCTCAACCTGTGTTTTCTCTTCATTATTTTTTCTGTAATCATCTGCTTGTCCAAGTAGTAGGAAAAGAAATAAAGAAAAAAGAAGTTAAGAACATCATGTTCAGCTCGCAAAGGAACAGTTGATTAGAACAAGGCACTTTGTGTGATTCTGGAGACGCTTAGACGCCTACAATGGTGCCTTCTGGCTCTGGCTACTGTGCCCCCAGGAAGAAACACTGAGACACCACGCACTCCAGAGTGACTCTAACATCCCCACCCCCCTGAAACAGCCAGTGACGTGGACTGATTAGGAGTTCCTGCAACTCCAGTCCCTTCTCAGGAGGATCTGATAAAATGAACATTTGACTTGAAAACCTGCCTGCAATACCCTGACAAGCATGTAATACTTTTATTTATGTATCCATAAATTTATTTTCTAAGAGAAAGGGTAGCTACTAGATAACTACCCCAAGAGATATGGAGTCCAAACTCTACATATAAAAGGCTAATATGCAAAGTGTCCCCTAGGGCGTTCGACTGGGAGTTCAATCACTTGCTCTGACACACGCTGACCACAGGGGATGGCAGGGAACACGGTGGGCGACCAGCTGCAGCCGCAGGGCACTGAGGGGGTGAGGGAGGCAGAAGTGGGAACCTGGTCCCCGGCCAGGTTTAGGGACCCTGCCCGGGCACGAATTTTGTGCACCAGGCCTCTAGTACAACATAGCACTTCTGTTCCTGAAAAGGAAATAAAATATGAACAACTCACTGTGAGGTTGTCCCTAAGCAACTGCATGATGAGGGTGCTGTCTTTGTACGAGTCTTCATTCAGTGTATCGAGTTCTGCAATGGCCTCGTCAAAAGCCTGTAAGACATTAACATCCATGGTAAATCACATTCCTGTCAACACAACCTGGCTAGTGCACAATTACAAACCATTTAAAAAAAACAGGTGAACTTGGACTTTATGCTCTGCTCTAATGAAAAATAAAACAATGGAATCGGATCCTCAGTGTAAGAACTATGAGTATGACTCTAAACTTAAAAGCTGTGTGTACTTATCAGGAAACAGGAATGTCTTTTTTCCCCTCCCCTGAGGATATACTTATTGATTTTAGAGAGAGGGGAAGAAGAGAGAGAAACATCGCTGTGAGAAACATCAATTGTTGCCTCCCCGACATGCCCCAACCAGAGAGAGAATCCAAAACCTGGCTATGTGCCCCGACCAGGAATCGAGCGGCTCTAGCCCAGTGGGCTGCCGGGCCGGGGCACAGCACTTCTTCTTTTTTTTTAAAATATATTTTATTGATTTTTCACAGAGAGAAAGAGAGAGGGATAGAGAGTTAGAAACATCGATGAGAGAGAATCATCAATCAGCTGCCCCTTGCACACCCCTACTGGGGATGTGCCCGCAACCAAGGTCCATGCCCTTGACCGGAATCGAACCCGGGACCTTTCAGTCCACAGGCTGACGCTCTATCCTCTGAGCCAAACCAGTCCCGGCATGGGCACAGCACCTCTGACCAATAAGAACCGCACCTCTGACCAATAAGAACCAGAGTGTCTGTCAGCTCCGGTGTTCCCCCTTTTCGAAACCCTGAGGAAGGCAGCCATGCTAGCAGCCAAACCTGTGGCTTTGCCCCCCACTTCTCCCTCCTCCTCTGATCATTACACTCTTTAGTCACAGCTGGGAGAGAGCGAGACATTGAGAGGGGTGGTGGAGGTGGCCGTGATGGTAAGAAAAGGGAGGAGGGCCAAATGAAGAGCAGAAACCATCCCTGGACAGACAAGTACATAAATGCCTGTAAATGACTGTCTGCCACCTCCCATCGCCCTGGCTCGAGGGGGTTCTGGACACGCATCTCACCGTCTTGGCCAGTGTGCAGGCGAGCTCGGGGTTGTTGAGGATCTCGTAGTAAAACACGGAGAAGTTGAGAGCCAGCCCCAGGCGGATCGGGTGTGTGGGCTGCATCTCCTTCTTGCTGATATCGAAAGCCTCCTGGTAAGCCCCTTGGGAATTGTCTATCGTTTCTGTGAAGGCAAAGAATGAAATGAGAAAGCAGGACACGGAAACACCGCCCAGTCCACAGCACGTCAACACCGCTCACGTACGTATGCTACCGGCTCTCGCAGAACCAGCCTGTTCTCTGTTTACCTTGTACTGAGCATTCAGAACCAGCTTATAATGTTGTTGGCTTATCATCAGCTTAACAAAAAAAACAAAAAAAAACATTTTTATATCACTAGAGCCAAAACAATTTTCTTTCATGTCTTTTAATTTTATTACTTGGAAATACAGCAATTAAAAATAATTTGTTACATGCCAATAATATCTTAATAAAGCTGGGGGAGGGAATTGGCTGTAATACCCCTTCTCAAAATAGTGAAAACACTTTACAACATCAGCACCCCCAAAATCTCTGTTTTTGTGACTTATTTGGAGAAACAATACTGATCCTTGCAATCAAGATGTATTATGTGAAAAGCAATATGAAAGTGCCAACATATAACCACCAAGGCTGCTCTGACCAGAGTTGATTACTGGCCTAATAAAAATGCCACCTTCCTGAAAAAAAAGTTGCCTTGGAGAAATTAAATGATCCCCTTGCGGCCTGAATGTGCACATTTCCCTTCCTCTGAAGCGGCGTATTCACTGATCTAAACACGGCTGGGTTAGCACGACATGCTAAGGAGCTCGGTGTCTGGCACTCAAGGAAGCACTACAATGAGCAAAGCATCCCGGCTCCTAGGCTGTAAACACAAATTCCAGAATGCGGAGTGCTGTACATGGGACTAGAAAATGCCAGTAAGCCAGAAAGAGTGAGATCAGATTCACGCTGGGGCCAACGTGCTCATGTTTGAATGTTCAGCTCTGTCACATTCAATTTTGTTATTTTTATGGCAACAGAAATGATACATCAACAACACAGTCAGTTTAGCACATAAATTTTGTTACAACAGAGTAACTATTTCTCTGTATATCTTGTGTGATAAAATTTGTAGCAGAAACATACACAAAACTTAACAGGATCTATATTATATCAATATAGATACTCCAGGAGACGGAGTTCACTGCTAATAAATTTACTTAAGATTTTTTTAAACAATCGAGCTAGGCAATTGGGTTCTTCTTTTCCCATGTCTGTTTTTCTGACAAATCATGTACCGGCACCAGCACCACCTTTACCTCTCCTCAGAAACCTGGTTACAGATGATGGTTCCCTTCAAAGTAGGGAGTGGCTCACATGCCAAACAGAAAGGCACAGCCTGTTTCTATTTATATAATAAATAGGGAATATGCAAATCAACTGTCAGGCCATAACAGTGGAGGCCGAATTCCTAAAATGAGCCTTAATGAGCAATCAGCAGGGACCCGAGGCTGCGGGCCACTGGGTTGGGACAGGGGACCCCAGTCCACACCCTCGGCCCCGGTGCCGGGCCAGACAACCTGAGGCCTCGCCCGCCACCTGGTGGTGCTTGATGGGGGAGGGGCTGGCCGGGTTGACTCTGGGTCCTGTGGCACACCTAGACTCTGACAGGAGGAAGAGTTTCATATATATTTTAATAACTTTCTTTCATCTCTGACACTTCTGTTATAGAGAAAGGGCAAATAGCAATATTAAAACATTTCCTCTAATTAATTCCCTTTTAATGTCGTGCACTGGGCCGTAATTATTCTGTGTATCACCTCTGCCAGGAAAGTTTCCCGGGGTAAGGACACTGAAGGTCCTAACGAGATCGCTCTAAACACATGCAAAGAACCGGGGCTGAGCACGTGGTACAGCAAACCCTCAAACATGAGCCACAAAGCCTGGTTTCAATAAAATCTCGCCAAATTAAAATCAGAAAGTTTGCATTTAATTTTTTAAAAGAGCACATAACGTAAACTCATGACTATATATCCATTTTTTGAAAACATAAGGCAACATTAATTTTTTATGTAGATTCCATAATGTTTCTTAAAAGTTACAAAAGGCCACGTGCCCCATGTAAAAAAACCTCCTGCTAGGTTACGTTTTAGCTTTACCCATAAACCGATGATGCACTTACGTTTCCGATCATCACCACTTGCAACCTCGGCAAGGTACCGGAAGTAGTCCCCCTTCATCTTCAGATAGAAGACCTTACTCTCTGGATTAGTTGCGTTGGCTATTAAATACTTATCCAACAATTCCTGGAACGAAACATGAGGCACGTGAGAGGCTGTCGTTACAGCCGAGAGCTAACAATGACAGCAGTCATCATCAATGGTCCCGTGACCGCAGCCCACCCCCAGGCTCGGCCTGCGCTGGAGCAGGGCCTGCGGCTGCCACTGCGAACTCTCTGGCTCTCGGCAAGTCCTCAGTTCCAGTGGGGAAGCTGGCTCACCCGATCACACCAAACACAGCGGAAGCAACCTGCCTGTGCACCCGTCCATTCCTTCGGCGAGTGAGTGAAGACGAGACCCCACGGAGGGCCAGCTCCGCGAAGGCATTTACGGCCACACAAAAGCTACTGGTGCCTCACTGCCCGGCGCTTCCTGAGTACATGCGGTAGGAGTGACAGCAGAGAAGAGTCTTGAGGTGAGAAATGTGATTCTAGCACTAATCCCTCCTGAAACCACTCAACCAGATGTGGGCTTATCACAAAGACTGGCTTCCCTTAAAAAAAAAATTTTTTTTTTCTTTATTGATTTCACAGAGGAGGGGAGAGGGTGAGAGAGAGAGAGAAACATCAATGATGAAAGTCATTGATTGGCTGCCTCGTGCACACCCCCTACTGGGGATGTGCCCGCAACCAAGGTACATGCTCTTGACTGGGATCGAACCTGGGACCACTCAATCTGCAGGCCGACGCTCTATCCACTGAGTCAAACCGGTTTCGGCCCCATTTGTAACTTTTTAACCAGCAAATCTTATTCTGGGAGGTTCTAGAGCTGAGACTGGGGCTCCCCCAGCCCTGAGTGGAACACAGGTAGTGATTTTTGAGAACCTGAAAGATTGGTGCAGTCAGTGTACTTCCTACCCAAGTTACAAGATGAGCTGGTAGTAACTGAGAACACACTCTATACCAAGAAACCTCAAGCAGGAGCAAAGCTGGAGGAAAGGACAGGGAGAACGAGTGGTGATGCCTCACTAAGAGCTCTGAACTTTTTTTTAAAACAAAAAGTGACCTATGGAAGAAATGTCTCCTGTGGCAGACTGTGCAACTGTACGTCATTCAGACAACCAATTATACATAGTGACCCCTTTCATAAGTAATATTTTGTGACTCAACTATCCTAAAATGAAATTAGTAGCTAATAATATATTTACACACAATTTAAAATATAGACCAATGTTAAATGGGGGCATCATTGAAAATTTTAATAATAATAATAAAATATTGCCCTAACCGGTTTGGCTCAGTGGATAGAGCGTCAGCCTGTGGATTGAAGCATCCCAGGTTCAATTCCAGTCAAGGGCACATGCCCGGGTTGCGGGCTCAATCCCCAGGAGGGGGCGTGCAAGAGGCAATCAATCCACCAAACTCTCTCATCAATGATGTTTCTATCTCCCTCTCCCTTACTCTCTGAAATTACCAAAATATATATTTAAAAATGTATACATGCACACATTCATGTCCTAAGTAAGAGGAAAGGGAGGAAGGAGAATGACTTGTAACAACGCAGTAAGCATTCAGGATGTAATATCCGACACCTGGCCTCGGCCGGCCTGGTGCGGCGGGCGAGTGTCGCTCCATGCACCCGACGGGTCCTGTTCCGTCAGGGCTCACCGTGCTGGTCTCAGCCCCTAGCAGGGGCAGCCCATGATGGTTCTCATTTATGTTCTCTCTCCCTCTTCATTCCTCTCTAAAATTAAAAAAATAATCTAGCCGAAACCGGTGTGGCTCAGTGGATAGAGCATCGGCCTGCGGACTGAAGGGTCCCAGGTTCAATTCCGGTCAAGGGCATGTACCTTGGCTGTGGGCACATCCCCAGTGGGGGGTGTGCAGGAAGCGGCTGGTTGATGTCTCTCTCTCATCAATATTTCTGGCTCTCTATCCCTCTCTCTTCCTTTCTGTAAAAAAAAAAAAAAAAAATCAATAAAATATATTTTTAAAATAATAATCTAGTCAGATGTCGCCTCTAAGAATCACCTTCAATGCCAAGAACCTGTGAACACAGACTTGCACAGTCTGCTCAACCACCACGAACAGCCTGACCAGCCAGGTTACAAACAAAAAACAAAGTAATATCTTTGATTTTTACATGGTAGTTGTATTCCTGGTTAATTCTGTATGCCTTAAAACCATAAAAACAAACCAAGAGGAAACACTGTGTTTAAGTGTAAAACAGAATTGGGTCTGGGCCTCAGGTCACACTAGTGAGCGTCTGCTGGGCGGATGAGCAGCGGGACGACGGTCACACAGCACCGACGGCTCTCCGATGAGGACCGGCTGGGCAGCAGGCACACACAGAGGGCCTCTGGGAGCAGATCCCGGCAGACAGCTGTGTCGCCAGGCCATCGGGAGAGCTGTTCTTAAGGATCAGTGGGCCGCGTCCTCCGGGCACACAGGACTCACAGGGAAGGGGGCCACGCCAGCGGAAAGGCCCGCCCAGAAGGGAGAAGGCCCAGAGCCGCCGCTGAAAGGCGCCATGTCCCATTTACCCGTTACACTGGACACTCCAGCCCGAGTGCTGAGATGATGGTCTGACTCTAGGGTCTGTCTGGACAAGTTCCTTCATTTCCTCTTCTATGAAACAATCACAATACCTCCGGTTTTTATCTGTCACTCCAAGGTACTAAGTCCAGAGGGCAGCGGTTAGCAGACCCACTTCTAGGTAAGACACATGCTCAGTGCTTTCATTCATGAAATTCTGCTCAGCGTCTGGCACGGAGCCACCCACGGCAGAGCCTGCCGGGCGACCTCAGCCCCGATGGCAGCCTGCAGCACACGGGGCACGGCCTTAACACATTACAGCCATTTGCCTGAATGACTTTCTAAAAATTCCTCACTTTCTACCTAAGCAATACCATGCAAGAGTCAATAGCACACTAACAATTCTAACAAAAGCCTCCCATTCTGTTCCCTCGGGGAAGTTTTGGGTGTTTTTATGAAAAATCATTACTTCACAGTGGTATCTCCAATTCCAACTCAACACCAACGGTTACTCCTCCCTGTCGCTCTCTTCTCTCCACACTCAGTAAGAAGCTAATGTACACACACAAATTCAAAAGCAAAGAACACGTTTCTGTCCCTTTCCCGGGTCCTCACCCACACGGTTCTTCCCCTCCCCCCCAAGGCAGCAGCATCATCAGTTTCCCGCACGTTCCTCCAGATGTTTCATACATGTGACCCCCACGTGTTCTCCTTACCTCGT
This sequence comes from Vespertilio murinus, assembly GCA_963924515.1. Taxonomy (NCBI): domain Eukaryota; kingdom Metazoa; phylum Chordata; class Mammalia; order Chiroptera; family Vespertilionidae; genus Vespertilio; species Vespertilio murinus. The sequence goes on along the minus strand of OZ004713.1, from coordinate 68,823,158 downwards.
GCTAGCATTCCGTGTACATGTATTATAACTGCTTCAGACATGTGTAACATTGTACGGTACTCCACTGTATGGGCACAAGGTAATTATTTAAATAGTCTCCTAATGAACATTTTCGTTGCTTCAAGTCTCTTGATGTTCCCAACCATGTCCTGAATGCACGTCTGATCCGTGAGATGAACTCTAACTGTCCTCCTGGAGGCAATGCCACCGACACTCCCACTAGACGTGTGACTGTCCCCATTTCTCAACACCCTTCAAACACAGCAAGTCAAACTCTTCCATCTTTCCAATCCAGTAAGAAATATCTTACTATAGTTTTATTAGTTTTCTAATTTTACAAATTACATGCTAGAAGTGAAATTAAACATCTATTCTGTCCTTTTCTATTATTAACTATTTTTAATTTGCCGTTCCTAATGAATTACGTCCTTACAGATTTGTAGGAAGTCTTTATATGTTAATAACATTAGTTCATTTTCCAGATGTATCTCGTATGAACTCCATGTATTTAAAGATTTTTGTCTGGCAACAAAACTGCACTTACTAGTATTTATTATATTAAATCAGATAGGATTACCAACATTTCTGACAAATATGAGGTTATATGACTATTCAATTTTAGAATAAAATATATAAGCAGAAGACTTATAATTGAATATAAGTCTGAATGTGTATTTAGCAGATTGTCTACCTGACCAAATGAAATGGTTAACACATGTTACATGTTACCCGAAGAGCAGTGTATCACATTAACACACACACACACACACACACACACACACACACACACACGTCTTTCACTCTCAGTGTGGAGCCTTGTCATCACCTGAAGGCAGACACACAGAAAAACGATTTCAGGTTCTGGCAACACAGTGAAAGGGAGCAGACTGCCCCCCTCCTGACCAATGAAAATGTGACGCAGAAACGGGGGGGACGGAAGGAGCAGACAGCAGAGCACGGAGGGAAAGGCGCTGCCAGGGCTCGGAAACTGAGACAAGGCCTGCTGGCAAACACTCCCCCCACCACACGGAGTGTGTGAGGGACAGGGCCTGGGCACCTGGGGTGCCAGGCGGGAGGGCGAGGGGCTGTGCACATGTGTATTCCATGTGCGATATTAAGGCCAGAGGCTGAGAATGGAGGTAAGAATGGGTGTGGCTTGGTGTGCCCGCAGAAGCAAACCGTCAGAACCCTGATGCAGACACTCCTCCGCCCAGGGCCGCCAAGTCTCGCGGACAAAGCCCCACTCCCACGGGTAAAGGAGCAGGCCTCCTCTAGGGCACACCCATCCAGATGAGGTCAGCAAACCCAGGTGCTGGTCCCCAGAGCCTAAAAATGAAAGCTGTGTGATAAAACAGGAAATAAGCTGAAAATGACTAAAGAACCTTTTAAGGAAATGTATTTTAATATTTATATAGATTCAACAGATGATGCCCAAGACTGGCTTCAAAATAATGGCAGGCCCATGTGTGGAAATATAAACAAAACAGAATTCATAATGACTGAATTCTGGTTATTTATTTATTAAAATAAGCAAAGAGATTAAAGAAAGAAGAAGAAAAAAGGGAAGCAGAAGCCAGGGGAGAGGACAGGATACAATGAATCAAGAAAAAAGACATCTTGGAGGTATAAGGACTTTTATAATTTAAAACACAAACAACCCCACAGAACACTGGCAAAACGAAAGGTATATTTTTAAAAAACACGTTTAAAAATATACCTTCCGGCCGAAACCGGTTTGGCTCAGTGGTAGAGCGTCGGTCTGCGGACTGAAAGGTCCCAGGTTCGATTCCGGTCAAGGGCATGTATCTCGGTTGCGGGCACATCCCCGGTGGGGGCTGTGCAGGAGGCAGCTGGTCGATGTTTCTCTCTCATCGACGTTTCTAGCTCTCTATCTCTCTCCCTTCCTCTCTGTATTAAAATATCAATTAAAAAATATTAAAAAAAAAAAAAAAAAAAAAAAAAAAAAAAAAAAAAAAATATACCTTCCGTTTATTTCTTTCCACTGAAGGAAAAAAATGTGGCTATGGCTGAAACCGGTTTGGCTCATTGGTAGAGTGTCGGTCTGCGGACTGAAGGGTCCCGGGTTCGATTCCTGTCAAGGGCATGTACATTGGTTGTGGGCACATCTCCAGTAGGGGGTGTGCAAGAGGCAGCTGGTCAATGTTTCTCTCTCACTGACGTTTCTAGCGCGCGCTCTCTCTCTCTCTCTCTCTCTCTCCCTTCCTCCCTATAAAATATCAATAAAATATATATTTTTTAAAAATGTGGCTATGTCAAAGATGCGTTAGAAAGCTATGTCTGGCCCCGGGTGAGCCGTGTGTCTCAGGGGAAGCAGTGGGACCCGGGGGAGGGGCGGTGGTCCTGAGATAATCACCATTAAACAAGCAGATTGTCAAATGACAGAGGGGAGGGGAAGGAGACCTGGGGGAGATAAGAGAACAACTGAAGGACTGGTATGCATGAATATAAGTACAACCAACGAACACAGAACTCTGGGGAGGGAGGGCATGAATGGGAGGGGGGGACAATGGTAAGCTATGTACACATATAATACCTTAATTTTTAAAAAAGAAAAGAAAGCAATGTCTGCTATGTCACCTAAGATAATAAACATGCAAGCAAATTCCCAAGGAGCGAACAGAAAGGACCAGGAAGAGATGTAATTCAGAGACGATGGCTGAGACACACAGTAATCGTATTAAGATAATAATTTTCCTAGTGGAAAAGAAACACACTAAATCCCAAGAAAGAGAAAAATAAATTCATATCTAGACCACCATGAAAAACTAGAATGCCAAGACAAGAAACTCTTTTTAAAAAATATATATGTTTTATTGATTTTTTACAGAGAGGAAGGGGGAGGGATAGAGAGTTAGAAACATCGATGAGAGAGAAACATCGACCAGCTACCTCCTGCACACCTCCTACCGGGGATGATAATTACCCGCAACCAAGGTCCATGCCCTTGACTGGAATCGAACCTGGGACCTTCCAGTCCGCAGGCGACGCTCTATCCACTGAGCCACACAGGTTTCGGCGACAAGAAACTCTTAAAGCGAGTGCTGGCTTTGACAGCAGATACTGACATTGAAACGACACAGGGAAGACCAGCCTGGCCCCTGGGCAAGGAACACACACACACACACACACACACACACACACAAGCAACCAGACAAATGACGTGTGTTACCTACAAAGGAAGAAACAACATTATGTTTTCTTTTTTATTTTTAATTTTTATATTTTATTGATATTTTACAGAGAGGAAGGGAGAGAGAGAGAGAGAGAGAGAGAGAGAGAGAGAGAGAGCTAGAAACGTCAATGAGAGAGAAACATCGACCAGCTGCCTCATGCACACCCCCTACCGGGGATGTGCTCACAACCAATGTACATGCCCTTGACCAGAATTGAACCCAGGACCTTTCAATCCGCAGGCCAATGCTCTACCACTGAGCCAAACCGGTTTCGGCAGCGTTATGTTTTCATCAGAAACCATCAGTATCTTCAAAGTGCTGAGAAAAACAACTGTCCGGTAGAATTCTATAACCAGTTAAGGCACCATATGAAAGCAGGTGCAAAGTGAAGACATTTTCAGACAAAGACAGAAGTTCTCACTCAGGCCGAATCCAGTTTGGCTCAGTGGATAGAGCGACGGTCTGCGGACTGGAAGGTCCCAGGTTCGATTCCGGTCAAGGACATGTACCTTGGTTGCGGGCACATCCCCGGTGGGGGCTGGAGGGGGTGGGTGTGTAGGAGGCAGCTGGTCGATGTTTCTCTCTCATCTATATTTCTAGCTCTCTATCCCTCTCCCTTCCTCTCTGTAAAAAAAAATCAATAAAATATATATTTTTTAAAAAAGAAGTTCTCACTCAGACCTTTCCTGAAAGAATCTTCTAGAGTAGGAAGGAATAATGGAATAAAAGAGAAGTCACAAACTAGAATAATTATAGCAACTACACATCAAGTAACTAAAAACCTGTGGCCACAATCCATGAGGTTTCCACTCTCCAGCGAGCAACTCCAGTTCTTAGAAGATGACAAGTAGCCACACGTGCTGCTTCACACTCAGAGGACAGTATTTCAAAGGTGCCTTGTCACATTAGTGTGTGCAAAGGATTGAGGTGGCTATTAATGCACGTTTCCCAACCTTTTAGAGAATTATCTTAAATTAAGGACAGCCCAGTCAGTGTGGACTGGTGGCTGATCGCGAACCATGAACCAGGAGGTCACTGGTTCGATTCTCAGTCAGGGCACATGCCCGGGTAGCGGGCTCGATCCTCAGTAGGGGGCGTGCAGGAGACAGCCCATCGATGTTGCTCTCTCATTGATGTTTCTGTCTCTCTATCCTTCTCCCTTCCTCTCTCTCAAATCAATAAAAACATTTAAAATAAAATAAAATTAAGGACATTTATGTTTTTTTTCTTTAATCAAGTAAGGGTCTGCCTTTAAAGCTACTCTTGCTAAAACCTGACAACTATAATCTGCTACCAAAAGAAAACATTTCATTGGAACAATCAAGGATCTCAAATACTTCAATAGCCTACTATCCATTTTAAGATACCTGACAAGATATGGGTTCACTTGGCATTTTTAAAAAATATATTTTATTGATATTTTACAGAGAGGAAGGGAGAGAGATAGAGAAACATCAATGAGCGAGAAACATCGACCAGTCGCCTCTTGCACACCCCCCACCAGGGATGTGCCCGCAACCAATGTACATGCCCTTGACCGGAATCGAACCCAGGACCTCTCAGTCCGCAGACCGACGCTCTACCACTGAGCCAAACCAGTTCAGCCACTTGGCATTTTTTGTTGTTAATCCTTACCTGAGAGTATTTTTCCACTAATTTGGAGGAAGGGAAGAAAAGGATGGAGGGAGGCAGAGAGAGAAAAAGGAAACATCGATGTGAGAGAGACATAGATTTGTTGCCTTCCGAATACGCCCCACTGGGGACGGGATGGAACCTGCAACCCAGGAATGTGCCCTTGACCAAAAATCGAGCCCGAGACCCTTCAGTGGGACAACGCTCTAACCACTGAGCACACAGACCAGGGCCATTTGAGATTTTATTGGCAAGATTTTAACCAATTACCTACATGGTAATTATTCACAAATCTGTCCCAAACCTAGCCAGGCAATTTACTTTTACAGCTCTGTACCTCAGTTTATTCATCTATAAAACAGAAGTAATGACAATCCCTATTTTATGGGGTTGTTGTGAAGATTAAATATGTGAATACAAATTGCTCAGTATCATGCTTAGTATATAAATCTCAATCACCATGCACCACCACACAAATCTTTCTCTTAAGCATCAGATCAGGTGCTCATATATACACACCGAGTGGCCAGATTATTATGATCTCTAAACTCATAATAATCTGGCCACTCAGTGTGTGTGTGTGTGTGTGTGTGTGTGTGTGTGTGTGTTTTAGAGGCCCGGTGCATGAATTCATGCATGGGTGGGGTCCAGACAGCTTGGCCAGGGGGAGGGGACATGGGCAGTTGGTCTGGCTGCCTGTTGGTCGAACTCCTGGTCGAGGGGACAATTTGCACACTAGCCTTTTATTCTATAGGACAGACACTGAGTGGCCAGATGATTATGCGTTCAGAGATCATCATCTGGCCACTCTGTGTATACTGTACACACACACACACACACACACACACACACAGACTAGGCCTTTGGAACTTGAAACTTACTCATCTAAGAAAACATTGGTTTTGCCTTCCTTACACAATCTGCTGTTGGTCCCACCCTCCCCCTTCAGTTTTCTGTCTTAGGAGAAGCACTCCGCGCGGCGCCCTAGTTAGAAACCCGGGTGCAATCATATTGCTTCTTTGGCCTCATAATCTTCCAAGCCCTGGGTGTGAATTTTCTCCAAGCCCAGACTTTGCGTGGAGAGCTTCTCAGACAAACAACAAAGACTACTCTGGGGGCGTGCCGCTCCTCTTTCTCAGCTGTGAACCGCTGGAGGCAGGCAGGCAGACTGTTGTCTAGCTGGACAGTGTGCCTGGCTACCAGGCTCATCAGCGCCGCCTCTGCCTCTCCTCTGCCCATCCGAGCAGGCTGTGCCGCCCACCGTTTACCTGCCACAGTGCTTAACCCAGAACTCCCAGTCCCATCCTATTCCTATACCGAGTTAACCGCATCACTTCACCCCAACGGACCCAGTAACTTCACCGAGCTCCGGGCTTTAGGCTCTTCCCCCTCACCCATTTGTGCTCTGCTGCCATTCCTCTCAGTCCGTTCTGGGCACCCCAGGGGCCTGTTACGGAGCTGACCCGTAGAAGCCTAGCATACGGTCCTCCAGGATCAGACTCTAACCCAGAGCTTCCGACGATACCAATCCCTGCCTGGCCAGTGTGGCTCCGTGAACTGAGAGGTCACCAGTTCGATTCCTGGTCAGGGCACACGCCTGGGTTGTGGGTCCATGTTCTGCACCTTCTGCTCCAGACTCTACAGCAGCGGTTCTCAACCTTTCCAGTGCCGCGGCCCACAGGGTGAGAACCCTAAGACCACCGGAAAACACGGATGTTTACATTACGATTCATAACAGCAGCAGAATTACAGTGCTGACATAGCAATGGAAATAACTGTATGGTTGGGGTCCCCGCAGCGTGAGGAGCTGGATTAAAGATTAAGAACCGCTGCCCCAGACACCTGCAGTTTACTCGTGTCCAGAAACCACTGCAGCCCCTGACTTGTGAAGGAAAAGACAAATGACAGTAGGAAAACAAGTTTGTTTGTTTTTGTGTGTTTTTTTAAAGGAAAGCAACCAAAACAGTAAGTCAAATCAGTTTGGTCACAAGTAATCTAAGGGAACAGACATCCTGATACCTAATAAAACGGAGGTTCTAGTAACTCAAACGAGCCAAACCGCCGTGCTAGCTACTAAATAAGCCACGTTCCTCTTTATCCTTGGGCTCTACTAGATCGGCCACAGCTATGCCAGTGAAGACCGCAGGCCCTTTCCCATGAGCTGTCTGTCTTTGTAAGCTGGTGACAAACTGAATTAAGCCATTTCTACGTTACAGAAGTCACACCATGGTTACAGATGAATCTCCCACCTGTGGCCAGCCCCTGCTGTATCACACACACTGCCCTGTGCTGTATCGCACACACTGCCCTGTGCTGTATCGCACACACTGCCCTGAGCTGTATCGCACACACTGCCCTGTGCTGTATCGCACACACTGCCCTGTGCTGTATCGCACACACTGCCCTGTGCTGTATCGCACACACTGCCCTGTGCTGTATCACACACACACTGCCCTGTGCTGTATCGCACACACAGCCCTGTGCTGTATCACACACACTGCCCTGAGCTGTATCGCACACACTGCCCTGTGCTGTATCGCACACACAGCCCTGTGCTGTATCGCACACACTGCCCTGTGCTGTATCGCACACACTGCCCTGTGCTGTATCGCACACACTGCCCTGTGCTGTATCGCACACACTGCCCTGTGCTGTATCGCACACACTGCCCTGTGCTGTATCACACACACTGCCCTGTGCTGTATCACACACACTGGTATCGCACACACACTGCCCTGTGCTGTATCGCACACACTGCCCTGTGCTGTATGGCACACACTGCCCTGTGCTGTATCGCACACACTGCCCTGTGCTGTATCGCACACACTGCCCTGTGCTGTATGACACACACTGCCCTGTGCTGTATCGCACACACTGCCCTGTGCTGTATCACACACACTGCCCTGTGCTGTATCACACACACTGGTATCGCACACACACTGCCCTGTGCTGTATCGCACACACTGCCCTGTGCTGTATGGCACACACTGCCCTGTGCTGTATCACAGACACTGCCCTGTGCTGTATCGCACACACTGCCCTGTGCTGTATCGCACACACTGCCCTGTGCTGTATCACACACACTGACCTGTGCTGTATCGCACACAGCCCTCTGCTCCAGCCGCCGGCCTGCAGCGTGTGACGGGGCGCGGGAATGTGAGGAGGCATCCTGCACTGCTACTGAACTAACGGCAGGCTAGTGACTGGGAGCAGCAATGGCACTGCCAGCGCAGCACAAACACCACCCGGGCAGTACAGACCTGCTCCGTCGCTTAGAGGGAAACGCGTTCTCATTCTCCCGCAGCCGCCCGCCCACCAGCAGTCTGCGTGGGCGCCGCACAGACAGCACCGAGCACCCAGCACCCGCACGCTCCAGACAAGGCGGAGCGGGCCCATTAGGCGACGTGGGGCGAAGAAAAGACACATTCGCGTGGCAGCACCCTCTTTCATGGGGAGAATGGGAACCAAGGGGAGAGCACACAGCAGGCGCGCCCCGGGAGCTCCGCCGCTGAGGAGGGACCAAGAACGGCGAGAAAAGGGGCTGCAGACAGACAAAAGCCGGAGCTTGGACCGCATCTGGTGTGGTAAAGACGGTGAACTTGTAAAAGCAGTGATTACCTCCTCCCCCGGGCCTTTTAAAGTAGAACCAGCACCTAGCAAAAGAGATAAATAAAAGCAAGCCTCTCTAGTGAAGAACTTGGGTGCCCACAGGCGTGATCCCCACCATTCCCATCCCAGACAGGACCAGGCAGAGGAAGGGTCTAGAAGGGGTGGGTGTAACAGGCTTCACGGGAAAGCGCACTAGAGGAGAAAAGCTGAATGAGGTCACAGCTAACGGCTGAGGAACTAAACCTTGGTTTCCTTCCAGGCAAACCTACCTCTACCTGTAACCGCAAGGAGAGGGATCTGAAATGTTGTCGTCATTCTGACTGACTATGGAATGAGGGCAATGATACCTACACTGCAGCTTGTAGGACAGGTGTGATGTCCACACTTGGAAAAGGGAAAAGGCTTTACAAATGAGAAAGCAGTGGTGGGATGGAAGCAAAATGCAGGAGTGTTTGGGTAAACAATTTGGCTGGAGTACAAAGAATGAGGTAATTGCAAGTTTTACTAAGTTAACTTTATGCCAAACCACTGCTGATTATTTCCTAAGCTGAGATGTCAGATGGAGAGTATTTTTCATACTGGACAACTGGGTAGCCACATGAAAAGAACAAAGAAGGCTGGGCCAAACCGCCTTGAAATTAACTCAAAATGAACCAAAACCACAACGTAAGAGCCAAGACAATACAACTCTCAGCGAAAGCACCGGTGTAAATTTTCATGACGTTGGATCAGGTAAAGGTTTCTTAGGTATTTCATTAAAAGCACAAGCAACCTAAAAAACAAAAACCGACTTCATCAAAATCAACAATTTTGAATATTTTGGCAGGTGTGGGAAAGGGGAGGAAGAAACAGAAGTTCCCATGGTGCCACCAGCACAGCAGTACCGCCTTATCCACAGCTTTGCTTTCCTTGATTTCAATCACCCACGGTCAACCCCAGCCCAAAGATATTACATGGAAAATTCCAGAAACAAACAATCCCTAAGTTTTAAATTGCATGCTTTTGTCAGCACTGTCATGAAATCTTGTGCGGCACCACTTGGTCCTGCCAGGATGTCCTCACTCCTGCCCAGTGTCTCCCCGGAGTAAGCGCCCTGCCCGTTAGTCTGCTGGCTGCTGTCTCAGCATGGATGGGAGGCAGCTTGCAAAGCTTGTTCAGGTGACCCTCACTTTACCTCCTGATGTCCCGAAGCACAAGGACAGCGATGCTGGCAACCAAACGCGCTAAAGAGAAGCCATCAACTTCTCACGTCGCTGTCTCTATTGGGGGGGAGTGAGGGCACCAGCCACGGTTCAGGCATCCACGGGGGTCTTGGAATGTGTCCCCGTGGATAAGGGGCTTAGGGGACTAGTGTAGCTTGATAAAGTCACTTCAGTATGGATCCTGTTCAAATGTCAGTCCTTGGATGTTTCAATATTATGTATAATTTTTATGGTATGTTTAAAGCTAAATTACAGAGACATTAACTTTCATACAGCAAAAGGCGTTAATGGAATACTTAGTCCTTCCCAAATCTAAGTTTTGACTCCACCAAGAACCTGTCTCTGCCCCCCAATCATGTCGAGCATTTTCTGACTGAGGGGTGCGTGACCCTTTCCTGGGACCATTCTCACCTCCTCGCTGTCCATCCGAATCCCGAGGGCAACGCCAGCACTGAAAAGTAGGCATATTGCCAAATACTCGGCAAAACAGTACCAGGCAGAAAGGGCCAGGACACTTAACACACGTTTCACTGTAGACGTCTAATCCTCCAGTTTTTAAAAGAAAGACGCTGAGCTGTGTTCAAGTGTTTGTGTGGTGGAATGACAAAACAAGAGGGAAAACAAAAGTACTAATTCTAGGTGAGTAATATCAATTTAAGTCACTCGGGCTTAAAAAGCCCGACCTGATGCCCGGCCAGTGTGGCTCACGAACCAGGTCCCGGTTCAATTCCCCGTCAGGGCATACCCCCAGATTTCGGGCTCAATCCCGTGGAGGCAGCCAATCAATGATCCCTTTTCATCATTGATGTTTCTATTTCTCTCTTGCTCTCCTTTCTTCTCTCTGAAATAAAAATCCTATCTAATAAAGAGGGAATATGCAAATTGACCATCACAAAGATGGCGGCATCCATAGCCACAAGATGGCAGCGCCCAGTTTCCTCAGCCCTGCTGGAATCCCCCAGTCTCTTTTAACTCTCACCACTGTGAAGGGCCAGCAGGCCCCGCAGAGAGCAGACAGCAGGGCCTGCAGCAACACTGAGCAGGTAGGTCCACAGAGAGCAGTAAACCACAGGGAGCGGGCCTAAGCCGTCAGTAGGACATCCCCTGAGGGCTCCCAGGTTGGAGAGGGTACAGGTCAGGCTGAGGGACCCACCCACACACGAATTTTGTGCACTGAGCCTCTAAAATACACACACACACACACACACACATATATATATATATATATATATTTACATATATATTTAAAAGTTTGGCCTGAAAAGCAGTATCTTTATGGTTCCATATGCCTTCTCACTATTTCCCAGAATCACCGACACTCACAAACAGCACTCCAAGGCTGTCCTATAAGAAAGCATTTACGTTACATTTGCAGGTCCTTATGGCCATGGCCTCACCACCTGCACCAGAGTTTCTCCTTTCTCTAAGGAGAGCCTGCAGCACACAGCCGGGAGGCAGGCACATCATCAGAGTCAGGGAACTAGAGCATACAACACGTGATTTAGTACCACTCGGCCCAATTCAACTGAGCACAAGGCCCGGGTGACAGATCACGGAATACTGCTCATCTGGAGAGAAAGAACGTACACGGAGAGCGAAGCTCTGTGGGAAAGACCGGTTCCACTGAAATAGTTCAACCGATGCGGGCAAGCAGGGAACCTGGCTTACTAGCTCCGAGTTTCGCACCTCGTGCTGGGCGGGCTAAGTCCTATTGTGGGATTGCCCCACGCATGTGATGTGTAGAAGCGTTCAGGCCTCTGCTCTTCATGTTAGCAGGTCTTCCCCCCCCCCCCCCCAACAACCTGCCTCCAGAACAGGCCCAGTGTCTCCTGGGTACACTTACGCTGGCTGAGAAGCACGGGCCTAACTTACATTTATATGCCTGCATGTGCACATTCCACTCCATTTCCCTCTCCAAAACCACAACTTTTGGCTTCAAGGAGCTTATCACCTAAAAGCCAGAAAGGTCCAGTCAAGGAGTACTTTATTGCAATGTTCCGTAAATGAGCAGGGCGTCAAAATTAGATTCCGGCAGTTTCCCCTCCAGCGCTGTCTCCCTCCCTCTCAGCTTACCAGCATCATGTCTAGTCTATCTTGACCCGTACAAATTCCTCAAAACCGAGGCTCGAGGTTCACACCGTGCACGTCAGTCAGTCCCACGTGTGGAGGGACAAACGTGCTCCATTTCGCTTGGAGGCTCACCGCTGCTCTACCTCTCACTGCTCAGGCGCTGGACACGTCCCTCACTTCCCCTGCCCTAGTCCGCAACGGCAACACAGAAACAGTGCCATCAAACCTCATTTATGGGAACAAAGTCAGTATGTGAAGTGCTTAAGATAGTGCTTAGCGTATAGTAAGTGCCCAATAAATGTCAGTTATTATTTCAATTACAAGCCTGTAATAGCAGGCACCATAATCACTAATTTATGGATGAAGAAACAGAGCCTGGGAGATCAACAAACTTGTCCAATCACAAAACGATAAGGTTAGGAAGCAATGATTCAAAACCAATCTGTCTTTTTTTTTTTTTTTTTAAATATATTTTATTGATATTTTACAGAGAGGAAGGGAGAGAGATAGAGAGCTAGAAACGTCGATGAGAGAGAAACATCGACCAGCTGCCTCTTGCACACCACCCAATGGGGATGTGCCCGCAACCAATGTACATGCCCTTGACCGGAATCGAACCCGGGACCTTTCAGTCCGCAGACCGACGCTCTACCGCTGAGCCAAACCGGTTTCGGCAAAACCAATCTGTCTTGATTCCAGAGCCCATTACTTTTCCATTATGTCAATAAAATCACATTAAGACTCATTAACTATCAAAACTAATGTTATCAGTCTTACTTCAAAATCACAACCAGCACTACACATTGTCATTAACTTATAACCTACCTAAATTCAAGCATATTACTGAATAAAGTTTACAGAGCCTTTATGAAATGACACAGCAACTTTAGTTTCTATATACCATTTTAAATGATTATTGGAAAAGTCAGAACATGGACCTCAGTTGCTGAAACTGTTGAATACATTACCAAAGCACCCTGTTGTTAAGACCATCAGCGTGAAGGGCAGCATGGGGTTGAGACAAAGGTCACTTTAAAAAATATATATATTTTATTGATTTTTTTACAGAGAGGAAGAGAGAGGGATAGAGAGTTAGAAACATCAATGAGAGAGAATCATTGACCAGCTGCCTCTTGCACACCCCCTACTGGAAATGTGCCCGCAACCAAGGTACATGCCCTTGACCGGAATCGAACCTGGGACCCTTGAGTCCGCAGGCCGACGTTCTACCACTGAGCCAAACCAGTTTCGGCTTCACTTAAATTTTGAATTAGGATTGCCAATGATGTCTGTAATCCCCTCTCTGAAGCCATTTCATTAAAGTCATTATTAGTTTTTCCACATTTCATGAACCACTGACATGTTCTCCAAACTGAACTTTAAAAAACGGCTAGGGCCTATATAACTTTATAGTGCCCCCCCCCCCAAAAAAAATCAGAATTGGACAAGACTTTCACAATGACACTGGGACACAGAGGTAACTTGGTAAAAGCTTCTCTAACATCTGATTTAACCTACAAAGAGTTTGGTCATTTGGGCCCTTTATTTATTTTAATATTTTTATTGATTTCAGAGAGGAAGGGAGAGGGGGAGAGAGATAGAAACATCAATGATGAGAGGATCATCGATGGGCTGCCTCCTGCACGCCCCCTACTGGGGATCAAGCCCACATCCCAGGCCCGTGCCCTGACCAGAATCAAACCTGGGACCCTGCAGTTCATAGGCCAACACTATCCACTGAGCCAAACCAGCCAGGGCTCATCTGGGCCCTTTTAATCGCCGTTGCTCTTTACTCATTTGGGTTTGTAATGTATTTTCTGTCCTCACAGTTGAGTAGCCTCTCAATACAGTGCTTATCAAAAAGATTGCGAGTTATCCACCATGCTCATTTTGAGTAAACAGTTCAAATAATCCCACCCCTAACCCACTCTCTGAAAGAGAAAGAGGAGGCTGAGACTCTGCTATTTTGGACCAAAATGTTGCTTGTACACTATGTTACTATTACCAGTCTCCTTTAAGGAGTTTCACCTCCTTCCTCCACTCCGTCTTCTCCTTCCTGTTCACGCAGGAAAAGGAACCCTCACTGCAGTGCCCATGTGCAGAAATGTCAGCTTCCACTCCTTTCCTCATTATTTTGACAAACTCGTTACCACCAGCTCTGGGTGTTGCCAACCCACACCACGCAACAGTCATTAAGAAATCTCCAATGTCTCCCCAGGGCACCCCAATGAGGAACCCCCTGGCGTTCATTCTCATGTGGCTCTCCTCTTCTCCAGGCCTTTCCCCTGCAGCAGCCCTACGCACACTCTGCTCCTGGTCCTGTCCATTCCTTCTGCCTGGAACACTGACCCCTCCCTCCACTTTCACTGCCAAAACCACTCTTTGGGAAGCCTTTCCTGAGGGTTCTGTTTCCTTAAAACTACAGAACTGGTTTGGCTCAGTGGATAGAGCTTCCGTCTGCAAGAATCCCAGGTTCACTTCCTGATAAGGGCACATGTCCAGGTTGTGGGCTCCATCCCCAGTAGGGGGCATGCAGGAGGCAGCAGATCAATGATTCTCTCTCATCATGGATGTTTCTACCTCTATCTCTCTCTTTCTCCCTTCCCCTCCCTCTGAAATCAATAAAAATATACTAAAACCCACAAAAACACACACACACACACACACACACACACACACACACAAAAAACAAAAAACTTACACATAGCTTGTTCAAAACCATTTTTCGGGAAGTCTATTCTTTATGTTTTGGTTTCTCACATTCACTCCTGTTTGGAGGACAAACACCAGGGCTCAGCTGTGTTCTTCCTCACAGAGCTCAGGAGCACAGCCACGCTCTCGAATACAGCCGTCAAGTGGAGGGGCCTTTGCTAGGTGTTTATGACGGGCTGGCCAGTAAGTCACAATTGGACTCAGGCAATTTCACCAATAAAAGTATTTTATTTATGCCTCAGATCAATAAAGTTAAACTCTTCTATTTCACTTACACAAAAAAATTGTCCTAATTTCAGGGGAGGGCAATATTTTTTATACTAAGTGACTTAGCCATTAAGCAAAACTCTTCTCCACGTATGCCATCATAGATACTAAAATTTTAAGAGCCATAGGTTAAAAAAATATTCCTTTGGCTCAGCATTAACTTGCTAGAGCACAGGAACAACAGGGCAACTAACACACTGGGAAGTAATCACTGGAGAGAGGCTGACATGTGCTCCCGAGCCCCCAAACCTAGAAAGCTCCCCTTACCCTCCGGAACCCCATGAGCTGCCCTTGGTGACAGACCTGTCAGTGGCACACTATATACGCCTGCCCTCCATCATCACTTTCAAGATGGGAAATTTCACAAACACAGCAATTCGGTTGGGAAGCTTTTCTCTAAGTGCCTCCCCATGCCAGGCAGGGAGTGGAAGCTAAGAAGATACAGATGAGCACAAGGCACACAAGTAATTCCTAAATAAGGCACTGGGCGCACACCGGCAGGGCTATCTTGCCCCCGCACCAGCCATCTCCTGACTGGGTTGGGATCACGCTCCTTGCTGTGTTAGACAAGCAGGAGAGAGAAGTGAAACACTCCGGGATGCTGCGCTGGTACTTAAACCTCAAAAATCTACCTTTGCTCAAAAGAATCCGTGCAGTGACAGAGCCAAGAAGGGTGGATCAGGGCGCTCACCCACTGCACCCGCAGCCCCGGGAAGCCGGGAAGCTGGAAAGCTCTCCGGGCCTGGCCCGCCCCGCACAGAGCGCCCGTGGGTGCGTTCACCGCGGAAACGGTACCAGACCCGAGATCCCCTTTAGATGGAGCGGCGCCTTGCCCAGAGCCTGAACTGCCCCTCTACGCCTTCTGAGCAGAGAAATAGCTCCACCGATAAGCTCTTGCTTGAAAAATGAAGTTACCTGTTCAATTGGCAAAACAAAGTCCCTGGCCACGTTGGGGAGGAAGGCCTCCCACATGCACGGGCGTCTTTGCAAAAGGCAGGCCTGCCCACCTGCCCCTTCTCGGCCCGGGGATGGCTCACGTGCGGGTCCAGGGGTCCCAGGCGGCCGGGGCGAGCCGAGAGGCCACTTTCAGCCTCGGGGAACCCCGCCTGCGTGTCTCCCGCCCCTACGGGGGGGGGGGGGGGAGAGGGAGCAGCAACCCGGGGAAAGACCTGCTCCCCCCGCTGCAAAGGCAGCTGCTTGCAGCCGCCACGGGGAGAGCCGGCTCGGGAGACGGAGGCTCCCTCCGCTCGCACCCGCTCCGGGCGGGCACTGCCCTCCGGCTCCCGGGCCGCCCAGCAGCCGCCCTCGGCCCGCGGCGAGGGGCTCACCAGCACGGCGGTGCAGATGGAGCGCAGCTCCGACTCCACCTTCTCCCGGTAGTCCTTGATGAGCTGCAGCTTCTTGTCCGAGGCGTCCGTCTTCTGCTCGATGCTGGAGATGACCCTCCAGGCGGAGCGGCGGCCGCCCACCACGTTCTTGTAGGCCACCGACAGCAGGTTGCGCTCCTCGTTGGACAGCTCGGCGCCCTGCTCCGTCACGGCCTTCATGCAGGTGGCCATGTCGTCGTAGCGCTCGGCCTGCTCGGCCAGCTTCGCCTTCTGGATCAGCTCCGTCTTCTCCATCGGGGCGCGGGGGCGGGCGGGCGGGCACCGGCGGGTCGGAGGCGGCGGGCGGAGGGCCTGCGGGCGGCGGAGGGCGGAGGGCGGGGCGGGGGCGGCGCCGTCAGACAATGCCCGCCGCCCGCCGCCCGCCGCCCGCCGCCCGCCGCCGCCCCTTTGTCCGCCCCGCGCGCCGCTCAGTTGAATCTCCCTCCCCCGCCCACGCTCCCCGCGGGGCGCCCGGGACGCGGGGGGCTCCGGCGGAGGCGGCCCGGGCGGGGGAGGAGGAGGAGGAGGAGGAGGAGGAGGAGGAGGAGGAGGAGGAGGAAGGGCCGCTCCCGCCCGCCCGCCCGCCCGGCCCTGCCCAAGATGGAAGCGGCCGTTGGCTCGCCTCTTCCCGCCGGAGCCGCCCCGCAGGAGAGCGGCGTCCGGGCCGCCGGCTTCCCCGGGGCCGGCTCCCCGCCCTGCCCGGCGGGGCGGGGGGGGGGCCCGGCCAGGCCCGAGGCGGGGCCCGGGGCGACCCCGCGCCTCACCTTCACGTCTCCGCGGCCGCGGCGCGAGTCGCACCA